>JAWRVF010000395.1:0-315904 GCA_036785485.1 Physcomitrellopsis africana | reverse complement strand
TGGAAACTTCTAGAAGGTTCCTAGGACTTGCTTCTAGAATGTTCTAATTTCTAGAAGGTTCTAAGACTATATCCCTAACATCACCCCCTCCTTTAGCTTCGAGGTCTCCGAGAAGCAATGTTGTTGTCAGTCAATACCAATGCAAAAAAAATGAAGATCTGTCGCATAACGTCTGCTATGAATTCCAATTGTCTTTCATGAGGCAAGTGGTTCATCGGTCCTTGAAGCCAACGGTAGTGGCCCACGCCTTCAACTTTTGACCAAGCATGAACTTCCGTGTCCTCATTGTGAAAATGTCATGCAAACACACCTTCTGGCTGACCATTGTAAGCAAGCTCGACTTCAAATACAATCACCACCAATCGATTACTTGGTATCCTCCGTCGTCGTCGTGGTGCAGGTGGTTCTTAATCTCGAGGTCGCCTTCGTGAGCTAGTAGGTTGAGATGATATGATTGGCATGGTATCTATCTCTTGGCTATCCATGTCGAAAGACCAAACTATGGCTATCAGAAAAGATCTATTCTATCTTGGAGAAAATAACTACATCAACTATGAATTTTGGTAGTGTTTTCCCCTCCTTTTATGTTACTAGATGAGCAAGCTTCAGAAAGAAGTTATTCTTGAACCGGCTTAGGTTTCTGAGGATATTGTTGATGAAACTCTTGTACCTTTTGCGGCGCATTGGCGAGATTTTTGGCCGGCTCCCATGTTCGCTCATTGATATCGTAGCCTCTCCAATGTACAAAATACTCGAATTTTCTCCATTTATGCCGCGAATCTAGCACCTTTTCTACCTTGTATTCCTTGTGGTTCTCGATTTTGATACTAGGTGGCGAACTTTGCACTCTTCCAGGAAAAGACGATTCTCGATAAATCTCCAACAAAGAAACATGAAAGATTGGATGTACCTTCATAGCAGCTGATAACTCCAGACAATACGCCATTGGATTGATTTGCTTCAAGATGACAAATGGTCCCAACCTCCGATAGTCCAACTTATCACACGGCCGCTTGGTCTTGATATTCCGTCGAAGTAGCCATACCTTATCTCCAGTTTTGAAAATAGGTGCTTGATTTTGAAGTTTATCTGTGGATGTCTTATAAGACTCTTGAGCAGACTGCAATTGCATCTTTAACATAGTTTGAAGCTCTGATAGCTGCTTCACAAATCCTTCAGCTGTTGGATTGTTATTCGTTGATAGACTTAACAAATCAAGCTTCGGATGGTACCCATAGTTAGAAAAGAATGGTGTTTGTTGAGTTGACGCGTGTAAGGTGTTGTTATATGCAAACTCGGCTAACGATAGATATGCGGCCCAATCATCTTGCTGATAGTTGATGTTGCATCTTAGATACTATTCCAAAATTTGATTCACCCGTTCCGTTTGGAAGTCAGTTTGAGGATGGAAAGCTGAAGAAAGCTTGATATCCACCTTCAATATTTCAAAAAGAGATCTCCAGAACTTTGATACAAATTGAGTTCCTCGATCCAACACGATATCATCTGGTAGACCATGATATCGATACACATTATCAAGAAAGAGCCTTGCTGTATCTTCACTTGACGATGTCTTCTTGCAAGGGACAAAGTACGCCATCTTTGTAAGTCGATCTACTACAACAAAAATGCTATCGAAAGAATTCGATGGTGGCAGGTCTGTAATAAAGTCCATACAAACTGAAGACCATGATTGCCGTGGAATTGGCAATGGTTGTAAAAGTCCGTAAGGGCGATGCCGAGGATTTTTAGATCTTGAACAGATGTCGCAAGTGAGGACAAAATCTTTCACATCCTTCCACATTTGGAGCCACCAGAAATCTCGAGAAATAAGTTCTAAGGTCTTGTTGAATCCAAAATGTCCCGCAGTTGGAAAATCGTGACGAGATTGAAGAACTCGGAGCCGTACTGGTCCTTTTGGAATATACAACCGCTCCTCAAAGTATAAAAGATCTCCCTCCACTTTGAACTTATCATTATTGGCACGTTGCTTGATATCAATTGCTATTGAATCTTCAATGGTCACGGTACGTACCTGATTGAGGAAGTCACCATCGATTGGTACAATGACAGCGTGAAGTTGGAATTGCTCTAGCTTCAATAGCGTCGTACACTGTTGGCCAAATGCTGCCTCTCCAACCTTTGGTACAAGATACGATCTCCTCGATAACGCATCAGATAGTCCTTGTTGCTTTCCAAGTCGATAAGTGACAACAAAGTCGAATCTGGATAGCAACATATTCCACCGAGCTTGACGCCAATTCAAAAATTCGAGCCGACATGAAATATTCCAAATTCTTGTGATCTGTGTATATGGTTACCGGATGTACCGCTCCTTCAAGAAAGTGATGCCACTCTTGGAAAGAATCCACTATAGCAAGAAGCTCCTTATCATGGATCTCATAGTTGATCTCAGCAACAAAGAACTTTCAAGAATAGAATGCAACTGGATGGAGCTTTTCATCAGCACCCATCTGTGAAAGTACGGCTCCCAAAGCAAAATCCAAAGCATTGGTTTCCAAATAAAAGGCCTTTGCAAAATCCGGGTGGATCAAGATCGGAGCCGTTGTAAACGCCATCTTAAGATCTTGAAATGCTTTCTTTGCTAGGAGTCCCCATTCGAGCTTGTCCTTACACGTCAATCGAGTGAGTGGAGCAGCAACTTGGGAATAATTCTTAATAAAAATCTGATAGAAGTTAGCAAAACCAAGAAAACATTGTACGTCTCTAACCGTCTTCGGAACCTCCCACGACACGATTGCTTCCACTTTCTTGGGATCCATTTTCAAGCCTTTTGTAGTCGCGATGAATTCCAAAAATTCCATCTCAGTTTGGTGAAATAAGCACTTCTCCAACTTGGCATAGAATCCTCGCTCACGTAGTTTTTCAAGGACAAGACGAACATGCTTTTCATGCTCTTTTTTGTTCTTAGAAAATATCAGAATATCATCTAGATAGATGACAACAAAATCGTCAAGATGCTCCCGGAAGATGTCATTCATCATGTGTTGAAAAACTGTCGGAGCATTGGTAAGACCAAAAGGCATGACATTATACTCAAAATGGCCATACCTTGTATGGAAAGCTGTCTTCCATTCGTCTCCTTTTTTAATTCGTACAAGGTTGTAGGCTCCTCTTAGATCAATTTTTGTAAAGATCCTTGCCCGTCCAAGTTGTTCAAGAAGACCAGATATCAAGGATAACGGGTAACGATTCTTCTTTGTTACCTTGTTGAGACCTCGATAGTCCACGCACATCCGTAGCGAACCATCCTTCTTTTTTACAAATAAGATTGGTACTCCAGCTGGTGACTTTGAATGGCGAATGAAGTTCTTGGCTAGATTCTCATCAATGTACTTCCGCAATTTTGCCAACTCCGTCTGCGACAAATTGTAGATTGGGCCAAAAGGGGGTTGTGCTCCTTCTTGCAAGTCTATGGCACAATCATATGGTCGGTGCTCCGATAGCATATCAGCATTCTTCTTTTGAAACACATCTTGAAAATCTTTATATTGCTCCGGTATACTTGTTGTCGAAATCTTCTCTTTGTTGGTTGGAGTCGCATAAATGACAAATGGTGTACCTTCCTTGGACGATCTTACAAATGCTCTTGCTCTAATAAATAAAGGTTTTTTGATTCGGGATCTTCTAACTGGTTTACTCTCGGAACGTTCTATTGGAAATGTTATCTTTCGTAACCTCCAATCTATGGTTGGATTATACTTTTTCAACCAGGAAAGACCAAGAATAATAGGACTTGACGGAGTCTTTATAATGTTGAAGATAATATAACTACTATGGTCCTTAAATCCTATTTCTATAGGTTTTGATTCATGAGTGACACTACCAGACAGTAAAAGTCGTCCATCTATGACTTTTACGTAAACAAGTTTAGGTTTCCGTACTAGAGGGATCTTATGATGTTTAGCGTATTTTTTGTCTAAGAAACAAGCGGATGCTCCTAAATCTAGTAATGCTAAGGTTTTAAGCTTCTAAGGACCAAAAAACAAGGGGATTGTAAAAGAAAGGGTAGGTTGGGCAGAGAGGGAGGAACCTGATTGTTGTTGCGATTTTTGACTGTCCAGCCGCACGGTTCCTATTGTGGCTGGGCATTTTTGTTTTCCTGAAAAAACGTGCCTCTGGTCTTGACAATGCGTCGATTCTGCTTCTTGGGGCAATTTCCAACCTTGTGGCCTTCTTCATCGCAATATAAGCATAGTCCTTCCTCCATGCGTCGCTTCTTCTCTTCTGGAGTGAGGGATTTGACACGTACCACATCAATTTGCATGTCGTCCGTCTCGGAATGTGAATTCAAACTGCTTGCTGACATGGTTGAGGCGTGACGAGTCACATGTTGTCTTGAACGTTGGTCTTGGCGACGCTGAAATAGGCGGTTGTCACACTTCACAACTTGGCTAATGGCTTCGTTGAGCATTCGTGGATCAGGAAGAGATAATAGCAAATCCTTCACATCATCCCTCAAACCCCAATAAAATTGACTCGTCAATGCTTCTTCATCCCAGTTGATGTCACATGCTAATTGTCTGAAGTCTGATGCATAAATTGATGCAGAGCGTGTCCCTTGTCGTAGTGATCAAATCTTTATTGTAGCCCATTGAGCCTTGTCATGCTTGCCAAATGCTTCCGCAAACGCTTCCAAAAAAGTTTTAAAGTTGTTCAAAATTGATGATCCCTTCTCGAATAAAGGAGCAAACCATGATAGAGCCTACCCCGTAAGTAGGGTTCCAACCAGTCCAACATGTGACTCCTCCGTTGGATAGCGTTCGGGCTGTAAATTTATTATTAACCTGATTTGATTGACAAAACCTCGAAACTTGGAGCGTGTACCATCGAACTTATCTATAAGGCTAACTCAAGGCTTCTTTCATTGTAGAGCTAGTGGTTCTTGTCGAATTATAGGCAAAGCTGTTTCTTCTAGTACAGAAACTTGAGGTTGATGAATTCTAGATTGTGTTACTCAAGGTGCTCCATCATTATGAAGTCTTGCATATGCTCCTTCAATCTCCGTAGTTCTTTGTGATAACATAGCAAGGGCATTCATAATGGCGTTCAACTTGGACTCCGAACTTTCAATCATACTAATCCCTTGATCTCCAGCCATTCTAAAAGAGAGAAATAATTGATTCTACGAAGAAGAAAATATTGGTTAAGAGGAGGGTACTCCGCAACCTCTAAAATGTCTAAAATCCTTCAAGAAAAGAAGTAATCCACTCTCTCCAAGAAGAATAAGACTCCAATATTGTAATGGGAGAGATATCAGTTTATAGGAGGATAATCCGCTACCTCTAAAATACTAGTATACCTTCAAGAAGAGGGATAATTCACACTCTAACAAGAAGAACAAGCTCTAATATTTGAGATGAGAGTAGTCTCCACAAATTGTCACGGATACAGAACACAAAGAGGAAATCTAAACAAGAATTTCAAAGAGAATTGGCAAGAATTAGATTGATCAGATGAGTACAAGAGCAACACCAGAGAGGTGAGCTAGAGCTCCAAAAGATGTGTTGTTGAGACTGAAGAACTCTTCAGCCTCGACTCCTATATATACTTCTAAATAAGAAACTTCTTGAGCGACTTCCAACAACTTAGGAAGCTTCTCGAGCAACTTCCATGAATTAGGAAGCTTCTCAAGCAACTTCTACTAGCTAGAAAGCTTCTCAAGCAACTTCCACTAACTAGGAAGTTTCTCAAGAAACTTCCACTAACTGCTAATAGAAACTTCTAGAAGATTCCAGGGACTTGTTTCTAGAATGTTCTAATTTCTAGAAGGTTCTAAGACTATGTCCCTAACATCACCCCCTCCTTTAGCTTCGAGGTCTTCGAGAAGCAATGTTGTTGTCACTCAATACCAACGCAAAAAAATGAAGATCTGTCGCATAACATCTGCTTTGAATTCCAATTGTCTTTCACGAGGCAAGTGGTTCATCGGTCCTTGAAGCCAACGGTAGTGGCCCACATCCTCAACTTCCGACCAAGCATGAACTTCCGTGTACTCATTGTGAAATTGTCCTGCAAACACACCTTTTGGCTGACCATTGTAAACAGGCTCGACTTCAAATACAATCACTAGCGATCGGTTACTTAGTATCCTCCATCGTCGTCGTGGTACAGGTGGTTCTTCATCTCGAGGTCACCTTCGTGAGCTAGTAGGTTGAGATGATATGATTGGCATGGTATCTATCTCTTGGCTATCCATGTCGAAAGACCAAACTATGGCTATCAGAAAAGATCTACTCTATCTTGGAGAAAATAATTACATCAACTATGAATTTTGGTAGTGTTCTCCCTTCCTTTTATGTTATTAGATGAGCAAGCTTCAGAAAGAAATTATCCTCGAACCGGCTTAGGTTTTTGAGGATATTGTTGATGAAATTCTTGTACCTTTTGCGGCGCATTGGCGAGATTTTCGGCCGGCTCCCATATTTGCTCATTGATATCGTAGCCTCTCCAATGTACAAAATACTCCAATTTTCTCCATTTACGCCGTGAATCTAGCACCTTTTTTACCTTGTATTCCTCGTGGTTCTCGATTTCGATACTAGGTGGCGAATTTTGCACTCTTTCAAGAAAAGACGATTCTCGATAAATCTCCAACAAAGAAATATGAAAGACTGGATGTACCTTCATAGCAGCTGGTAACTCTAGACAATACGCCATTGGATTGATTTGCTTCAAGATGACAAATGGTCCCAACCTTCGGTAGTCCAACTTATCACACGGCCGCTTGGTCTTGATATTCCGTCGAAGTAGCCATACCTTATCTCCAGTTTTAAAAATAGGTGCTTGATTTCGAAGTTTATCTGCGGATGTCTTATAAGACTCTTGAGCAGACTGCAATTGCACCTTTAACATAGTTTGAAGCTTTGATAGCTGCTTCACAAATCTTTCAACTGCTGGGTTGTTATTCGTTGACAAACTTAACAAATCAAGCTTTGGATGGTACCCATAGTTAGAAAAGAATGGTGTTTGTTGAATTGACGCGTGCAAGGTGTTGTTATATGCCATCTCGGCTATCGATAGATATGCGGCCCAATCATCTTGTTGATAGTTGATGCTGCATCTTAGATACTGTTCCAAAATTTGATTCACCCGTTCCGTTTGGCTGTCAGTTTGAGGATGGAAAGCTGAAGAAAGCTTGATATCCACCTTCAATATTTCAAAAAGAGATCTCCAAAACTTTGATACGAACTGAGTTCCTCGATCCGACACGATATCATCTGGTAGGCCATGATATCGATACACATTGTCAAAAAAGAGCCTTGTTGTATCTTCACTTGACGATGTCTTCTTGCAAGGGACAAAGTGCGCCATCTTAGTAAGTCGATCTACCACAACAAAAATGCTGTCGAAATAATTTGATGGTGGCAGGTCTATAATAAAGTCCATGGAAACTGAAGACCATGATCGCCGTGGAATTGGCAATGGCTGTAAAAGTCCGTAAAGGCGATGCCGAGGATTTTTAGATCTTGAACAGATGTTGCAAGTGAGGACAAAATCTTTCACATCCTTCCACATTTGGGGCCACCAGAAATCTCGAGAAATAAATTCCAAGATCTTGTTGAATCCAAAATATCCCGCAGCTAGAAAATCGTGACGAGATTGAAGAACTCGGAGCCATACTGGTCCTTTTGGAATATACAACCGCTCCTCAAAGTATAAAAGATCTCCTTCCACTTTGAACTTGTCATTATTGGCACGTTGCTTGATATCAATTGCTACTGAATCTTCAATGGTCGCGGTACGTACCTGATTGAGGAAGTTAGCATCGATTGGTACAATAGCAGCGTGTAGCCGGAATTGCTCTGGCTTCAATAGCGTCGTACACTGTTGGTCGAATGCTGCCTCTCCAGCCTTTGGTGCAAGATACAAGCTCCTCGATAATGCGTCAGATAGTCCTTGTTGCTTTCCAAGTCGATAAGTGATAATAAAATCAAATCTGGATAGCAACATATTCCACCGAGCTTGACGCCGATTCAAAATTTGAGCCGACATGAAATATTCCAAATTCTTGTGATCCGTATATATGGTTACCAGATGTGCCGCTCCTTTGAGAAAGTGACGCCACTCTTGGAAAGAATCCACTATAGCAAGAAGTTCCTTATCGTGGATCTCATAGTTGATCTCAATAGCAGAGAACTTTCGAGAATAGAATGCAACTAGATGGAGCTTTTCATCAGCACCCATCTGTGAAAGTACGGCTCCCAAAGCAAAATCCGAAGCATCGGTTTCCAAATAAAAGGCCTTTGCAAAATCCGGGTGGACCAAGATCGGAGCCGTTGTAAACGCCATCTTAAGATCTTGAAATGCTTTCTCTGCTAGGAGTCCCCATTCGAGCTTGTCCTTACACGTCAACCGAGTGAGTGGAGCAGCAACTTGGGAATAATTCTTAATAAAAATCCGATAGAAGTTAGCAAAACTAAGAAAACATTGTACGTCTCTAACTGTCTTCAGAACCTCCCACGACATGATTGCTTCCACTTTCTTGGGATCCATTTTCAAGCCTTCTGTAGTCGCGACGAATCCCAAAAACTCCATCTTGGTTTGGTGAAATAAGCACTTCTCTAACTTGGCGTAGAGTCCTCGCTCACGTAGTTTTTAAGGGACGAGACGAACATGCTTTTTATGCTTTATTTTGTTCTTAGAAAATATCAGAATATCATCCAGATAGATGACAAAAAAATCATCAAGATGCTCCTGAAAGATGTCATTTATCATGTATTGAAAAATTGCCGGAGCATTGGTAAGACCAAAAGGCATGAAATTAGACTCAAAATGGCCATACCTTGTACAGAAAGCTGTCTTCCATTCATCTCCTTTTTTAATTCATACAAGGTTGTAGGCTCCTCTTAAATTGATTTTTGTAAAGATCCTTGCCCGTTGTCGTGTAGTAATACGACCACTAGGTGCAAGAGGGAAGGAGTGATCATATTATAGAAGAGCTCAAATGAAAATATTAGAGAAAAATATCTTAGAAAAATAGATAATAGACAAGGAGGTAGTAAAAATTAAAAGGTGCTAATGCTGCCTTTTATAAAAAGGAATTCTACTTACTTTGTATAGCCATAAATATGGTAAAATAAAATAGATTAGAAAGATAATTGATATAGGCATGTTTAGTAAGGAGTTAAGAGTAGGTTTTAGAGAAATTTACCTCAAAAATACAAGAGTTGATACCCGGAGAGGGCCGAGTAAGAACTTGGGTCGAAATAAGACCCTAGGGCACAAAACTGCGTGCGGACGGCGAATGGAGAAGTTTTTTGCAGATCGAAGATTGGGATTAGAGAAGAGACTTGAAGAGTTTTGTATAGGATTTGGTTTTGAGTGATTTCAATAAAAAACGACTTTGTAATAGCTTTGCAAAGTCAAGGTTTATTTTGGCTACTTGAGATTTTGTGAAATAAAATAGGGTTGATGATTTAGGCAATTTCAGAAGCTTTGCAGCAGATCTACTGTTGGAAATTTGTGGGTTTTTGGGTATTGTTGTTATTAATATCTGCTATGAATTTGAACTAAATCTAACAGTTTAGTTGTATGTAATTGAGGTTTAAGTGGATCAAGGTTTTGGAATTTAAGTTTTTAAGGTCAGTTAAGGTTTTTAAGATCTTGAGCAATGTGCTAGTTGGATTGGAGTAATTTTTGTTTGTGTGGATAAAAGACTTGTTTTCCTATATACATGAGTGATGTGAAACTTATTGAACGGTGAAAAAGAGAGAAACAGTACTGGAAGATCAGCATCAAGGTTGGAGAAGGAGGCCGACCAACACCCGAGAAGGTTTTGGGATTTTTCTTCCATTTGGTAAGTTTGATTTCCTTCAAATTTGTTGTGCTTGTTTTTAACTAAGAGATTAAAGGGTATACAAAGTTTTAAGTAAGATCAACAGTCTAATCAATAGATATTGAGGTTCTAATTTTTCCTAGGGTTGATTTGATTTGATTAGAGTTTGGTTTAAGATTTGTTTAGGATTCGGTTTAGGATTTAGGGTTTATTTAGGGTTTGGTTTAGGATTTAGGGTTTGTTTAGGATTTAGGATTTGACTTAGGATTTGACTTAGGTTTTGACTAGGGTTTGACTTAAGGCTTTGATTTAGGATTTGATTTAAGATTTGACTAGGATTTGACCAAGGTTTGACTTCGGATTTGATTTAGGATTTGACCAGGGTTTGACTTAAGGTTTGATTTAGGGTTTGATTTAGGATTTGACTAAGGTTTGACCAGGGTTTGACTTAGGATTTGACCTAGGATTTGACTTAGGTTTTGACTAAGGTTAAACTCAAGGTTTGACCAGGGTTTGATTTAGGATTTGATTTAGATTTTGACTAGGATTTGACCTAGGGTTTGAATAAGATATGACTTAGGGTTTTAAGATTCTATTTTTAGTATTTTCTAAATTTAGTATTTATATGTTATTTTCTATTATAATTATTGTATGATTCATTTATTCTTCTTTTGTAATTGCTTTAAGATTGAATCAAGGTTTGATTAATATTATTAAGATTTAATAGAAGTTGTGTAAGATTCTATTAGAGTTGTTAGGATCTTGTTGTTGTGTATTTCCTTTTTGTCTTCCACAACCAGGTGCCCGGAGCCTTCTCGAGCAGAATTGCACGTATTACGATATAATTTGGTGAATCCGACGTGAAAAGCTTGAAGTGGAAGATTATTGGGATTTTGTTGGATTTATTTGACTTATGGAGAAGAATGGCAAGAAAGTTGAAGGAAGATTTATGGATGGTGCTTCAATAGGAGAAAAAGCTTGAGGTGGAAGATTATTGGAATTTTTTCTGGATTTATTTGACTTTTGGAGAATGAAGGCAAGAGAATTGAAGAAGTAATTATGGATGGTGCATCAATTGGATTTTTTAGTGGAGTTGCAAGTGGAGCAACAAGGGGAGGTAGAAAAGGAGGACAAGATGGCATGAGGGTTGATTTTGAAGCTTTTTAAAAGCTTTGAACTTTGAAAAATATCTTAGGGAAAAAAAAAAAAAAAAAAAAAAAAAAAATGACATTTGGATTATCAAGGAGTATCATAGGATTTTATAGACATCTTGGAGGATTTTGAAGTATCATAAGATATTTATTAGAATGCTTTAAAAGAAATTTTTAAATATTGTGAATTAAAATGGAAGATGTATCATCAAGATCTTTCGGTGAATTATATATTTTTGATGGAGCTATGGATGGAGCTTCTAGTGGAGTTGCAAGTGGAACAACAAGTGGAGGTAGCAAAGGAGGACAAAATGGCAAGATGATTGATTTTGAAGCTTTTTGAAGCTTTGACCTTTGGAAAATATCTTAAAAAATAAAAATGACATTTTAATTATCATGGAGCATTATATGGCTTCATAGACATCTTGGAGCATTTTAAAGTATTATAAGTTATTTATTGGGGCATTTCAAGGGACATTTTTGAACATTATAGAATAAAATGGAAGATGTTTTGGATAGGTTGAATACTTTGGATGGGTCAAATGTTGATGAGTATTTTAAGGCTTTTTTTATTTTTATGGAAGAGCAACAAAAGATGCAAGCAATTGAAAGGGATATCACAAAGGCATTGCAAGGAATCATCAACAAATTTGGAAGGTTTGAAGGATGCAACATCACTAAGTTTTTACAAGTTTATACATATGAAATGGAAGCATGCCAAATTCCTGAGGCAAAGATGATTTCAAGCTTCTATTTGGCTATTGAACCTAGGATTCATAACAAAGTGAAAAGATTACTTGAAAGAGGTGGGGAGACATGATCAAAATTTCAAGAACTTTTGAAAGATAAATTTATTGATGCAAATGAGGATAAGATTACCAAGCGAAAGTTTTTGGATTGGATAAATTTACAACCAGGCATCCATATGGATCTTTATGAATTTTTGAAAGAATTTGAAAAGAGGTTTTATCAACTCTTATCCTCTGAGAGACAAAGATTTTATTCAAACTATTAGTATGGAAGGCCAAGATATCCAAAAATTTGAAGGCAATATGGAGCTCAAGGATTTAGACACTAACAATAATGAATATGAAAGCTATGGCTATTCTACATTGAGTAAGTTTGTGCAAGTTGGTGATGGCAAATTGGATAGAACATTTCTTAACGATAAAAAGAGATTTTCTATATTTGAAGGAAGTGAGGATGCTTTACCTAATACTTTGGATTATGTTGAAGAATTCAAGGTTGAGCCTTCAAAAGAGATGGATTATGGATCTATTCAAGGTTCTAATCATGAAGGTTGTATGAATTCATATCATTATGATGTGGAAAGTGGTGGGATTATAGATAAATATGATGATAAAAGTCAAATTGCATATGGCTATGAGACCACATATGGATTGGATGAAAGAAGTTTTAAAATTTTACACGAACATTATGAAGGGGATTATAAAATTACACAAGGTTATGATGTTTTACAAAGATGCATTCAAGATGAAATGAAGGATGTTTTACAAGGATACATTCAAGAAGAAATGATAGATATTTCATAAAATTATGTGACAAAAGAAGATTATGGAATCAAAAGTGAGGGTACTAAGTCAATGGCTTTAATCAAGTCAACTGTGAGTACTAATCTTTTGAACCAAAATCAAGGTTATATGGATAATGCAAATGTATTGGGGGCACAATTGGATTTTGATAAGAAAAAGGTTCAACATAGAGTATGGAATTCAAAGGTTGAAAATCTAAAAATCTTCAAATATATAGATATTGGAAATGGATTTAAAGATTATATAGACATCTTAAATGGAGGTTGGAATCAAAAAAACAAGACAAAAGATGCAAGCAAGATATACATGGCTATATGGATGAGGTTTCATTTAAGTCTTCTTATTTCAAAATTTATACCTCGCCAATGGTGTGGTCACGTGCAGAAGATAATTTTAACCTACTTGCACATGGGGAGTATATGGAAATATTGGCATTGGTAAAAGAAATAATTGACAATAGAATATTAGCGTGTACAAGAAGATGGGTATTAGACTTGCATTAATAACCGCATATAATCCAGAGGGGAGATGGCTTCCTACTTATTAATAGAGATGAGGCCATTATTACCTTATCACAGGATGGATATATTTTATTCAAAAATATAAACAATTTTGAAAGAATAGAAAAGAAAAATGTCAAAAATATAAAATATGAGTTGAAGAAATGTAGAGTGCTTGATGAAGATGAATTCATATTGGAGATGTTTGAAAAAAGTGGCTTTGATGATATCATAGGTGAATTACAATTATTGTTGGATTTAAGTTTTGAAAGTGATGATAAGGTAATAAATGTGCAATCTAAAGAAATTTATGATGAGGTGAAAGATTATGTTAATAGATATAATGCAAAGTCGAAATTAAATATAAGACCATTGCCAAGAAAGCTAAACAAGTGGCATTGCCGCTACCATTGGATTGTGAGAAAAGAGTTGAAGGGGCTTACATGCAATTGAATTTGAGAGATTCAAGGACATTGAGGTAGCTATAAAGAAGTTGAAAGAAGTAAGAGAGAAAAGCAAGGAGATGGTTTGGACCTTATGTTGTCAAACAAGTACATTACAATGGAATATATTTGATACGACAATTTGATGGTATAGAATTGAAGACACCTATAGCAGGCAAGCGAGACAAGTTATTTAGACAAAGAGGAATATATATACATTTTGATGAAAAATAAAATCTATTAAGGAGTATTGAAATAGAAGAAGAGGAACAAATTGAAGATCAAGAATTTGACCAAGATAAAAAAGAAAATTTTACATCAATACAATGATAATTTGGCGCAAGCAGAAGGATGCACACGTTCAGGGGGGATGGATGTCGTGTAGTAATACGACCACTAGGTGCAAGAGGGAAGGAGTGATCATATTATAGAAGAGCTCAAATGAAAATATTAGAGAAAATTATCTTAGAAAAATAGATAATAGACAAGGAGGTAGTAAAAATTAAAAGGTGCTAATGCTACCTTTTATAAAAAGGAATTCTACTTACTTTGTATAGCCATAAATATGGTAAAATAAAATAGATTAGAAAGATAATTAATATAGGCATGTTTAGTAAGGAGTTAAAAGTAGGTTTTAGAGAAATTTACCTCAAAAATACAAGAGTTGATACCCGGAGAGGGCCGAGTAAGAACTTGGGTCGAAACAAGACCCTAGGGCACAAAACCGCGTGCGGACGGCGAATGGAGAAGTTTTTTGCAGATCGAAGATTGGGATTAGAGAAGAGACTTGAAGAGTTTTGTATAGGATTTGGTTTTGAGTGATTTCAATAAAAAACGACTTTGTAATAGCTTTGCAAAGTCAAGGTTTATTTTGGCTACTTGAGATTTTGTGAAATAAAATAGGGTTGATGATTTAGGCAATTTCAGAAGCTTTGTAGCAGATCTACTGTTGGAAATTTGTGGGTTTTTGGGTATTGTTGTTATTAATATCTGCTATGAATTTGAACTAAATCTAACAGTTTAGTTGTATGTAATTGAGGTTTAAGTGGGTCAAGGTTTTGGAATTTAAGTTTTTAAGGTCAGTTAAGGTTTTTAAGATCTTGAGCAATGTGCTAGTTGGATTGGAGTAATTTTTTATTTGTGTGGATAAAAGACTTGTTTTCCTATATACATGAGTGATGTGAAACTTATTGAACGGTGAAAAAGAGAGAAACAGTACTGGAAGATCAGCATCAAGGTTGGAGAAGGAGGCCGACCAACACCCGAGAAGGTTTTGGGATTTTTTTTCCATTTGGTAAGTTTGATTTCCTTCAAATTTGTTGTGCTTGTTTTTAACTAAGAGATTAAAGGGTATACAAAGTTTTAAGTAAGATCAACGGTCTAATCAACAGATATTGAGGTTCTAATTTTCCCTAGGGTTGATTTGATTTGATTAGAGTTTGGTTTAAGATTTGTTTAGGATTCGGTTTAGGATTTAGGGTTTATTTAGGGTTTGGTTTAGGAATTAGGGTTTGTTTAGGATTTAGGATTTGACTTAGGATTTGACTTAGGTTTTGACTAGGGTTTGACTTAAGGCTTTGATTTAGGATTTGATTTAAGATTTGACTAGGATTTGACCAAGGTTTGACTTCGGATTTGATTTAGGATTTGACCAGGGTTTGACTTAGGGTTTGATTTAGGGTTTGATTTAGGATTTGACTAAGGTTTGACCAGGGTTTGACTTAGGATTTGACTTAGGATTTGACTTAAGATTTGATTTAGGGTTTGACTAGGATTTGACCAGGGTTTGATTTAATGTTTGACTTAGGATTTGATTTAGGGTTTGACTAGGATTTGACCAGGATTTAACTTAGGGTTTGACTTAGGATTTGACTTAGGTTTTGACTAGGGTCTTACTCCAGGTTTGACCAGGGTTTGATTTAGGGTTTGATTTAGATTTTGACTAGGATTTGACCTAGGGTTTGAATAAGATATGACTTAGGATTTTAATATTCTATTTTTAGTATTTTCTAAATTTAGTATTTATATATTATTTTTTATTATGATTAATGTATGATTCATTTATTCTTCTTATGTATTTGCTTTAAGATTGAATCAAGCTTTGATTAATATTGTTAAGATTTAATAGAAGTTGTGTAGGATTCTATTAGAGTTGTTAAGATCTTGTTGTTGAGTATTTCCTTTTTGTCTTCCACAACCAAGTGCCCGGAGCATTCTCGAGCAGAATTGCACGTATTACGACACCGTCCAAGTTGTTCAAGAAGACCAGATATCAAAGGTAACGGGTAATGATTCTTCTTTGTTACCTTGTTGATATCTCGATAGTCCACGACATCCGTATAGTTTCATCGTCTTTTACAAATAAGATTAATAGCTTCCCGGCCATGACTTTTGAATTCGCTACGAACAAGTTCTTAATAGATTCTCATCAATATACTCCGCACTGGCTAACCTCGGCCTCCCGCGACAAATTATAGATTGGGCTGTGCGCTTGTGCTCCTTCAAAGTCTATGGCACAATCATATGGCTCAAGTATCGGTAGTATATCGCCATTCTTCTTTGAAACACATCTCAAAATCTTATATTGTTCGTGAGATTTGTTCTGCTTCAAAATCTTCTTCTACTTGCTGTAGCTCCATAAATGAGCCAAATGAAGTGACCTTTCTTGGACGATCTTAAATACTCTTCGCCCAATAAATAAAGGTTTTTTCGACATGATGGAAAACGAAGATCATATTCTCGAACGCTCTATCGGCGACCGCATCAAGTAACCTCCAATCTATGGTTGGATTATACTTTTCCAACCACGAAAGACCAAGAATAATAGGACTTGACGGAGTCTTTATAATGTTGAAGATAATATAACTACTATGGTCCTTAAATGCTATTTCTATAGATTCTGATTCATGAGTGACACTACCAGACAGTAAAGGTCGTCCATCTATGACTTCTACGTAAACAGGTTTAGGTTTCCGTACTAGAAGGATCTTATGATGTTTAGCATATTCTTCATCTAAGAAACAAGCGGATGCTCCTAAATCTAGTAATGCTAAGGTTTTAAGCTTCTAAGGACCAAAAAACAAAGGGATTGTAAAAGAAAGGGTAGGTTGGGCAGAGAGGGAGGAACCTGATTGTTGTTGCGATTTTTGACTGTCCAGCCGCACGGTTCCTATTGTGGCTGGGCATTTTTGTTTTCTTGAAAAAACATGCCTCTAGTCTTGACAATGCCTCGATTCTGTTTCTTGGGGCAATTTCCAACCTTGTGGCCTTCTTCACCGCAATATAAGCATAGTCCTTCCTCCATGCGCCGCTTCTTCTCTTCTGGAGTGAGGGATTTGACACATACCGCATCAATTTGCATGTCGTCCGTCTCGGAATGTGAATTCAAACTACTTGCTGACATGGTTGAGGCGTGACGAGTCACATGTTGTCTTTAGTATTGGTCTTGGAGACACTGAAATAGGCGGTTGTCACACTTCACAGCTTGGCTAATGGCTTCGTTGAGCGTTTGTGGATCAGAAAGTGATAATAGCAAATCCTTCACATCATCCCTCAAACCCTAATAAAATTGATTTGTCAATGCTTCTTCATCCCAGTTGATGTCACATACTAATTGTTTGAAGTCTGATGCATAAACTGATGCAGAGCGTGTTCCTTGTCGTAGTGATCAAATCTTTATTGTAGTCCATTGAGCCTTGTCATGCTTGCCAAATGCTTCCGCAAACGCTTCCAAAAAAGTTTTAAAGTTGTTCAAAATTGATGATCCCTTCTCGAATAAAGGAGCAAACCATGATAGAGCCTGCCCCGTAAGTAGGGTTCCAACCAATCTAACACGTGACTCCTCCGTTGAATAGCGTTCGGGCTGTAAAATTGTCATTAATCTGATTTGATTGACAAAACCTCGAAACTTGGAGCGTGTACCATCGAACTTATCTATAAGACTAACTCGAGGCTTCTTTCATTGTAGAACTAGTGGTTCTTGTTGAATTACAGGCAAAGCTGTTTCTTCTAGTACAGAAACTTGAGGTTGATGAATTCTAGATTGAGTTACTCAAGGTGCTCCATCATTATGAAGTCTTCCAAACGCTTCTTCAATCTCCGCAGTTCTTTGCTATGACATAGCAAGGGCATTCATAATGGCGTCCAACTTGGACTCCGAACTTTCAGTCATACTAATCCCTTGATCTCCAGCCATTCTAAAAAAGAGAAATAATTGATTCTATGAAGAAGAAAATATTGGTTTAGAGGAGGGTACTCCGCAACCTCTAAAATGTCTAAAATCCTTCAAGAAGAGAGGTAATCCACTCTCTCCAAGAAGAATAAGACTCCAATATTGTAATGGAAGAGATATTAGTTTAGAGGAGGGTAATCCGCAACCTCTAAAATACTAGTATATCTTCAAGAAGAGGGGTAATCCACACTCTAACAAGAAGGACTAGCTCTAATATTTGAGATGAGAGCAGTCTCGACAAACTGTCACGGATACAGAATACGAAGAGGAAATCTAAACAAAAATTTCAAAGAGAACTGGCAAGAACTAGATTGATCAGATGAGTACAAGAGCAACACCAGAGAGGTGAGCTAGAGCTCCAAGAGATGTGTTGTCGAGACTGAAGAACTCTTCAACCTCGACTCCTATATATACTTCTAAATAAGAAACTTCTTGAGCGACTTCCAACAACTTAGGAAGCTTTTCGAGCAGCTTCCATGAATTAGGAAGCTTCTCAAGCAACTTCCACTAACTAGGAAGTTTTTCAAGAAACTTCCACTAACTGCTAATAGAAACTTCTAGAAGGTTCCAGGGACTTGCTTGTAGAATGTTCTAATTTCTAGAAGGTTCTAAGACTATGTCCCTAACACATATAGAAAGGATATTCTATAGATATAAGATAAAATTAAGGATAAAGATTCAAAGTCAAGAGGATAAAATATCTACTACGAAATATCTAAAAGACTAGATAAAAATAATTAGTACATAGCATAAATTATCCTTGTGGTATGTAAGATGCCAAAGGATCCTAGGATCATTAGATATCCTCATGGTATAGAAGATGCCAAAAGATCCTAGGATCATTAGATATCCTCATGGTATAGAAGATGCCAAAGGATCCTAAGATCATTAGATATCTTCATGGTATAGAAGATGCCAAAGGATCCTAAGATCATTAGATATCCTCATGGTATAGAAGATGCCAAAGGATCCTAGGATCATTAGATATCCTCATGGTATAGAAGATGCCAAAAGATCCTAGGATCATTAGATATCCTCATGGTATATAAGATGCCAAAGGATCCTAAAAACATATATATAAAAGTCAAAGAATAGAAGTTATCTTTTAGGATAGCAACCACTACCTATAAATAATGAGTATTGGATGTAAAAATCAATGTCAAGGCCACAAATTGAAATAGAACCATAAGTTAGTAAAAACTATGTCAAAAGAAAATGACAAAATAGAAACAAGGGAATATGTATATTCAAGAAGAAACTAGAATGGCTGTGGCTAAAGATTAGAAAATACAAGAGACTCTAAAACTAGACTACAAGTAAGAAAGGAATTAACAAGAATGAAGAAGGCTTCACTCTAATCTCTATATATACTATCTATCTAAGAACTACATGGTGGTATTCTATAGTATCTTCAACACATGTCTAATTTGCAAGATACATGTCAAACTTGCAAGACAAGTTTCCTACATGTGTGCCACATACTTAGCTTGTTCCACAAGCTACCAACATGTGCGACACATGCCTAGCTTATTCCACAAATTACGAATATGTGTAACACATGCCTAGCTCATTGGCCAAGTTTCTAACCTATCAATCATCTATAGACATGTATAAAGATGATTATGTATATATAAAGCTTCTAGGAAGTTTTTCTATAATATATTATCAAATTAATTTTATTTTATTTACTTCTATTAATTTATATTAATTAAATAATTACTGTAATAGATCTTATGTTCGTGACATTATCTCCCCTTTTAGAGACAAGTTCCACGAGGAGCAGTGATTACATGTTGAGGAAGTCGAAAATACATTGAATTATACTTGTTATATACTTTGATCTTTATTTTCTTTGGAGGTAGTTGATAGGTCCTTTCAGCCATCAATAGTTGTCACGGACATATACATAGTTATTTATATGATCAGATAGAACTAGATAAAAGAAGGTAAAAGCAGGTTAATTCCATAATATCTTTAGAGAAACTTCCTAAAAACTTCATAGACGCTGCTTTGACTTTATAAGTGTCCATAGTAGACTTTTGGATTAGAAACTTGGTCAATAAGTTAGCCACATGTCGTACATGTTGGTAGCTTGAAGACCAAGCTAAATACGTGGCGAACATATAGGAAACTTGCCCTGCAAGTTCGACACGTGTCTTGCAACTTGGACACGTGTCTTGTAAATTGGACACGTGTTGGAGGTCCTATAGAACGTCGCCACTTAGCTCTTAGGTAGATAGTATAAATAGAGACAAGAGTGAAGCCTTCTTCACTCTTGTCAACTCCTTTCTTGTTTCTAGTTTGATTTCAAGAGTCTCTAGTGTCTTGTCTTTTGGCAATAGCCATTCCAGTTTCTTTTAATATATACACTATCTTGTTTCTATTTTGTTATATTTTTTTGAGAGTATTTCTCACTTACTTATTTGCTTCCGTTGAGTTCTTGTCCTTGACAGATTGACAAGAGTACACTTACAATATCAGAGCTTTGTCTTTTCTTGAGTAAGAGTGGATTACCCCTTTTTCTTGACAAGACATAAGCGTGTTAGAAGTTGCGGATTACCCACTTCTAAACTGATATTGTTCTTAGCATTTTCTTTGTTACCAAATCTTTCTTTTTCTTTTGCCTTGAGCAATATCACATAGTTCTTTTCTTCTTTGTGTTATTATGGCAGAGCTTATCGAAATGAAGACTGCAATGGCACAAATGCAAGAACAATTAAGGGAGTTAATGCTTATAATGCATCAATTCAATCTACCACCACAAGGAAGAACAAGAATAGCAGAAAGTGGAGATGTAGAGATGATTGGAGCTGCTTCAACACCTACATCAAATCACATTCCTTCTCCAATTGTAGAACACCCTGTAAGCGCCAGAGAACCAAGAATTGCCTTATCCGAGAAATTTGATGGTACGAGATCAAAGTTTCGAGGATTCATCAATCAAGTACAATTGGCAATCGAACTTCAACCGCAAAGCTATCCAATTCCAGGATCACAAGTCAGGTTTATTGGAACTCTACTTTCTGATTCTGCATTATCATGGTTTTTGTCCTTTCTTGAACAACGAAATCCTATACTGGACAATTTGGAAGTTTTTTTGGTAGAGTTTCGATCTATGTATGGTGAACACGATGCAGCTCGTGTTACAACAAATAAGATCCAAATTTTACGACAAAGAAACTGCTCTGTAACAATGTATGCTTCACAATTTCAAGAACTTGCAATCAATATCAAGTGCGATGATGCTGCACTCATCAGTCAATTTCTTTATGGATTGCAATATGAAATAAAGAAATTGATGCTCAATTTACCTGATCCTCAAACATTGAGTCAAGCAATCGATTTTGCTGTAAAGTGTGACAATCAACTTTTTGAGTTTCAATCCGAGAATCTTACAAGGAAAACTCAACGTTATTACTCAATGGCAACATCTTCACCAAATGTACATTCGGAAGTAGAAGACATGCAAATTGACGCAGTACATTTCAAACCTCTTACTGAGCAAGAAAAGATTTGTCGTCGCCAGGGAGGATTATGCTTATATTGTGGAGAACCTAAGCACACTGCTCAACATTGCCCAAAGAAACGACGCAACTATAAAATGAGGGGTACGGCGGTCAAAGGAGACAACATGTCAGAAAACGAATTTGTCCAGCTACAATAGGGACCGTTGTCGTACTGTAATTACTTACAGTATGTAAAAATTAGTTAAAATATATTATATGTTTATAAATTAAGATATGTGTTAGAATGCTTAGTAAAATAAATTAAAGGGATTGATAGAAGAAACTTTATTTTATTTTACTTGTTTTGATTATGGTATTTAAAAATTATAAGATCTAAATGTTTAGTATGAAGCCTTGAGAGAAGGTGGGGACTTAAGGATGAAAATTTAAGCTAGTAAGAGGCTAATTGGGAGGGATGAAATCAAGCCATGGTCGGATGAAGGCGAGGAATAGGGAACTTCATCCCTATTGGTCGAATACCATGCCCAATGGGCTTTGAGGAGGCTGCCCGCGACCTTAACAAGGGTTTCAGCGACTTCATAAGGAGGATTCGCAATTTCAGAGGTAGGGTTGTAAATTTTAGGATTTTGGGTATAGTTTGAGAGGAAATTTTAGGCGATTTGGAGTTAGGGTGAAGAAGATATACTTGTTCAAAGTTAGAGAGTGGATTTTATACAAACTGTCACTCTTTTGGGATTTCGCGGAGTTTTACGGAGGCTTTTGGAGATCGGACGGTGCGGTTGGAAAGGTGATTTCAAGATCTACGTCTGTTACGAAGGAATTCTTAAGTTTTGAGTTTAGACGAAGGAGATATAAAGAGTTGAAGACAGCGCATCCAATTCCAAGGCAGTAAGTAGACCGTTTTGTTGATGGTGATGGGGTTTGCCATATCTTAAGTTTTTGGACGAATTTTTGTCTAAACATTTCCAAAAAGGTGTATTATTGTGCTAAGAAGCTATACATCAAAGTTTCATAGCATTTGGACTTTTAGATTGTGAGATATGAAGAATTTAGTACACAAGTGTTTGTAAACAAGGGTTTAAAGCTACTGCTAGGGTTTTGGCGATATCTAAAGATCGATAATGAATCGACGGTTGAAATTTGTGGTGGTAGTTGTGAAGAATATATCAGTACTTCATGTAAATTTGGAGTAGTTTTGGACGGTTGGATTAAAAGTTATGGGTTATTGAAGTTCGGGAAAAATTCCCTTCCTACGGGAGAATGAGGGTTTAGAGTATTTTGTTATGTTTTGAGTGGTTTGAGGAAATTAGGCTTGTGTATTGGGTGTAATAGCCCTATGGAGATCTCTCTTATATAAAATTGGGGGTTTTTATTATACTTAAATCTTGCTTGAGTAATTAGTGGCAGCCAGAAGCCCAGCGCTTTCTTGAGGCAGATTCTCTCTACCCCGACACCGTGCAGCTGGAATCTTGTACAATTCCTAAAGAAGGTCCTATCCTTTCTTCAGAACCCTCTCCTTGTTTTATAATAGAACTATATTTAGGACCTAAAAACCACAAAGCCTCTGCTTTATTAGATTCAGGAGCCTCAGCATGTTTTTTAGATGAACAATTTGTTAGAAGTCATAATATACCTCTGGTACAAAAAACTAAACATGTACATGTAGAAGTCATAGATGGTCGTCCATTGTCTTCTGGAAATGTCACTCATGAGACCCACCCTATAAAAGTAACAATAGACGGTCATAATAGTTACGTAACCTTTAATATAATTAAATCTCCGTCTAATCCAGTTATTTTAGGTCTATCGTGGTTAGAAAAATATAATTCTAAGATAGATTGGAATTCTCGTAGACTTCATTTTTCTCAAAATGTTATTAACACTTCCGTCGACCAAGTAAAAAGCTATAAGTCTAGTATAGTAAAACCCGTACTTATAAGTGCAAAAGCTTTTATGCATGAAGCAAAAGAAGGATCAACTTTTGCTATTTATGCCACACCTGTCTCTGATAGTAAAAGCACTTCAAGTGGCTTTCCAAGCCAATACCAAAATTATCAAGATGTTTTTCAGAAAAAAAATGCCGCTATCCTTCCGGAGCATCGTTCATATGATTGTTTAATTGATCTCAAGGAGGGATCTCAACCTCCATTTGGACCAATCTACAGTCTATCACAAAATGAGTTGGCAGAATTCAAAGAATATATTGAAGAAAATCTGGCCAAGAACTTCATACGCCATTCCAAATCCCCAACAGGAGCTCCAATTCTATTTGTGAAGAAAAAAGATGGATCGTTACGAATGTGTGTGGATTATCGAGGGCTTAACAAGATCACTATCAAGAACAAGTATCCACTACCTTTAATCTCCGGACTTCTTGATCAACTGAATCAAGCTAAGATCTATACAAAAATAGATCTACGAGGAGCATACAACCTGGTTTACATCAAAGAAGGAGATGAATGGAAGACTGCATTTTGAACAAGGTATGGACACTTCGAATATAATGTTATGCCTTTTAGACTCACGAATGCACCAGCCGCTTTTCAACATCTCATGAACGATGTTTTTTGTGAATTCTTAGATGATTTTATTGTCTGCTATCTAGACGACATTTTAATCTACTCTAAGAATGTAGAAGAGCATGAAACACATGTTCGTCGTGTGTTACAAAAACTTAGAAAAACAGGGTTGTACGCCAAGATGGAAAAGTGTGTATTTTACACTACTCAAGTTGACTTCTTAGGTTACATCATATCGAATAATGGCCTCATGATGGATCCTAAGAAAGTCCAAACAATCATGGATTGGAAGATTCCAAAAACAATAAGGGATGTACAATGTTTTTTAGGATTTGCCAATTACTATCGAATCTTCATCAAGAACTTCTCTCAAGTTGCAGCCCCACTTACACGTTTGACTTGTAAGGACAAGCTCGAGTGGAATAAAGAAGCAGAAGCATCATTTGAAGCTTTGAAGATAGCTTTTACTTCTGCACCAATCTTGTATCGCGTTGATTTTTCCAAGGCATTCTTTATGGAAACAGACGCATCTGACTTTGCTTTGGACGCAGTATTGTCACAAATGGGAGCAGATACCAAACTCCATCCAATAGCTTTCTATTCCAAGAAATTTTCAACAGCAGAGAGATCAGCTTCTGAAAATCCACGATAAAGTACTTTTCGCAATTGTGGATTCTTTTCAAGAATGGCGTCATTATCTAGAAGGTGCTTCTAGTCCAGTCACCGTGTATACGGATCACAAGAACCTCGAGTATTTCATGTCAGCACGCGTGTTGAATCATCGTCAGGTTCGTTGGGGCATGTCTCTATCAAGATTCGAGTTCATTATTACATATCGGCCAGGAAAACAACAAGGTCTGTCCGATGCACTTTCTAGACGTTCTTATCTGCATAAAGAAGGAGATGCGACTTTGATCGGCAAACGGCTATGTAAACGAGCAATTTTATCTTAATGACAAATCAGCATTAACATTGATTCAACTTTCAACCGAAATCAGGTTAAAGTATGTCCTCCGGATCCGCTTTTTATTAATAAAATTAAAATAATTCTTAAAATATAAGCTGATATTTAAGTTTGAGTTCGAAAAATCTCTCTATTTCGAAGAATGACATATGTTCCAGAAGGTGAAGCACGATTACGTGTTCTTCAAGCTCGTCATGACTTCTCGGCAGCAGGACATTTTGGGTACAATAAGACTTTAGAGTTGATATCTAGAGATTTTTGGTGGCCTCAAATGTGGAAGGGAGTCAAAGATTTTGTAAAAACTTGTGATGTTTGTTCAAGATCAAAAACTCCTCGCCATCGACCCTACGGACTTCTTTAGCCATTATCCATTCCAGAACAACCATGGTCTTCTGTGTCTATGGATTTTATCACGGATCTTCGAAACTCAGGTTCTTATGACTCTATATTCGTGATAGTAGATCGTTTCACTAAGATGCGCGTTTATCTAGGAGCGGCACATCTATGGCGAAGCAACGGTCGACTTTTAAGCGGCAAATATCTACATGTCGTGGATTCACACCAGAAGACGCTATGTCGGGATAGGGAGGCTTCGGTTGTATGTCAATTTTGGAGAAACGCTTTCGAATTAAAGATGGATATAAAAAAGTATCTTGTTTTCTATCACTCAAGCCCGATGGACAAACGAATGCTTGTCATCGAAATCTTGGAGCGATATTTGAGATATCTGTCGGCTATGAATGATTGGATAACTCTTTTACCATTGGCAGAGTTTGCTTATAATAATAAGGTACATTCTTCTACACAACAAACACCTTTCTTTGCCAATTATGGTTACCATCCACGACTTGATACTTTTGACTATTCGAAAGTTGACAATCCTGCGGCGGAAGACTTGATAAATCGACAGCCGAGCTAAATACGACAATGAAAGTAGCGATTAAAGAAGAACCGAACGAAATGAAAGATAGCGGTCGTGTCGGGAAGGAGCGACCATTTCAAGCGTGGGTATTGAGGTGTGATATGGTAATATCAAAGCTACGAGATCTTGTGACGAAGTTGGTATCGTGGTAGAGCGGCTTTTAAGTATTTACGAGCAGAGTGTCGATTCGTGCTCGATTCGTACTGCAGTCATGAAGGTCGCTACTGTATTAGCGTGTCTCTTGAATATATAAGACAATGAACATACCAAGAAGAAGACACGTGCCACCTCCTCCTATAGAAGTGAACAATAATGATGAATTTGAAGTGGAAGAAGTCTTAGATTCAAGGCGGCGCCGAAATAGGTTGGAATATCTTGTTCACTGGCACGGATACGATATTAGTGAGCGCACATGGGAACCAGCAAAAAATCTGGCGAATGCAGCGAGGAAGGTGGAGACCTTTCATCAACAACATCCATCGAAACCAAGATGAAGACTTTCTCTATAAAAGAAACAAGATGTAGGCAAGATAACATTCAACTTTCTATCTTTGTTTGTAGTTTCTTTGTATTTTGTGATGCTAAGGAGATGGAGAATCAACAGCCAGCAGATTTGACTCAAGAGCCTTCATTTGCTGACCTACCGGATGAGACATTGCGACTGTCACAACCCTCAAGACGACGCAACCGAGATGAAGATCTTCAAGAACGACATGTTCTTCCTCGAATAGATGGCAAGATACAACGTGTTTGGTATCACGACCTTGGAAGAGATTCTCGATGTTTGGTGATTTTATTGGAGATAGGAACAACTCCTGACGGTGTTCCAGATGTGACATTTGAAGGAAGTTATGAAGGTCACAACAATGATCAAATAACATGGTGGTCTTCTCGCCCTGGAATGGGACACTATCGATGGCTGAGAGGACCCATCAATTACTTTTGAAGAGAACAAAGATCAGAATATGTGGCAAATACTATTCGTTGCATCTTAGACTTTCTACACAAGTAATCACCGCTCCTCGTGGAACTCGTCCTTTAAAGGGGGGGTAATGTCACGGACATATACATAGTTACTTATATGATCAGATAGAACTAGATAAAAGAAGGTAAAAGCAGGTTAATTCCATAATATCTTTAGAGAAACTTCCTAGAAACTTCATAGACGCTGCTTTGACTTTATAAGTGTCCATAGTAGACTTTTGGATTAGAAACTTGGTCAATAAGTTAGCCACATGTTGTACATGTTGGTAGCTTGAAGACCAAGCTAAATACGTGGCGAACATATAGGAAACTTGCCCTGCAAGTTCGACACGTGTCTTGCAACTTGGACACGTGTCTTGTAAATTGGATACGTGTTGGAGGTCCTATAGAACGTCGCCACTTAGCTCTTAGGTAGATAGTATAAATAGAGACAAGAGTGAAGCCTTCTTCACTCTTGTCAACTCCTTTCTTGTTTCTAGTTTGATTTCAAGAGTCTCTAGTGTCTTGTCTTTTGGCAATAGCCATTCCAGTTTCTTTTAATATATACACTATCTTGTTTCTATTTTGTTATATTTCTTTGAGAGTGTTTCTCACTTACTTATTTGCTTCCGTTGAGTTCTTGTCCTTGACAATAGTGTCCCATACTAGGACAAGAGGACTACCCTATTATTTGATCAATATTGAGGCCTTTGTAACTTTCTTCAAAGAAAATATTTGGCACACCATTAAGAGTAATTCCTACCTCTAAAAGTATCACCAAACATTGGAAGTATCTTCCAAGGTTGTGATACCAAACACACTGTATTTCACCATCAATCCGAGGAAGCAAGTGTCATTTTTGAGGGTCTTGATTTCTATTCCGTCATCTTGAAGGTTGTGATAGTCATAATGTCTTGTCTAGTAAGTCAACAAATGATGGCTCTTGAGCTGAATTCATTGGTTGTTGATCCTCTATCTCTTCTGTATGAACAAATTTAAGAAAATAACAAAAAATGATATAAGATAGAATGGAATATCTATAGAACCTGCTTTGCTTTATAATAAAGATTTTTTTGACTCTTTATCTTGATTTTGACGGATGTTGTTGATAAAACATATTGACTTTTGTTGTTGCATTTGCTAGATTCCTAGATGGCTCTCATATATATTCACTAATATTATACCCGTGCCAATATATAAGATATTTCAGTCAATTTTGATGCCACTTTGAATCTAAAACCTCTTCTATCTCAAATTTTTTATTGTTGTCCACTTTTTATAGGAGGCGGTGGCATTTTTCTTCTATCTTGTATATCTACTATCTTGTATGCCTTGAATAGTGATACGTGGAATACAAGATAGTAGATATACAAGATATAATAGATATACAAGATCAAGGGATAGTAGATATATAAGATCAAGGGATGGTATGAAATGGGAGAAAATTATGAAAAAAGAATATAAATCACTCATAGACAATGGAATATGGGATTTTACTCAATTTCCACTAAATTGATCTTCAATTGGTTGTAAGTAGGTATTTAGAACCAAGAGAGATGCAATAGACAATATTATGAGATTCAAGGCAAGATAATTTGTCAAAGGCTAGTCACAAGTTGTTGGTATTGGTTTCAATGAGATATATGCTCCCGTGACCAAATTCACCACTATTAGAACCATTGTGGCAATTGGAACATCAATAGACTTGGAGATGCATCAAATGGATGTGAAGACAACTTTTTTGAATGAAAAGAAGACATTTACATGGATCAATTTCAAAGACTTGTTAAAGAATGCAAAGAACACCTTGTTTGTAAGTTGAAAAAATCCTTATATAGACTAAAACAATCACTTAGGGCATGGTACCAAAGAATTGATACATTCTTTATGAATAAAATATTTGTAAGAAGTGAGATTGATTATTCTATGTATATAATGCAATTAAATGAGTTCTTACTAATTGTGATTTTTTATGTTGATGATTTGATCATCTTAACCAATACCTTGAAAATGATGGATTGATTAAAGACAAAATTAGAGAAAGAACATGAGAACAGTGATTTGGAAGAGCTTCTTTATTATTTAGGAGTGGAGTTCATGAACGATCGTGCTAAAAAGACCATTACAATAAGCCAAAGCAAGTATATTGAAGAGGTATTGAAACAATTCAACATGAACAAGTGAAAGTCCATTGAAACACCTATTGATATTAATTTGAAATTAATAAAGCTTACAGATGAAGAGTTTATTGAAATTCAAGGTGAAATATAAGGTATTCTATATAAAGTAATAGTAGGCTCATTTATATATACAATGATTGATACAAGGGTGGATCTTGCATATGCAGTGAGTGTTATGAGTCAATACATGTCAAAGGCAGGACCAATCTATTGGACAACCATCAAAATAATCATGAAATACTTAAAAGGCACATTTGACTTCAAATTGTGCCGTGGAGGTGATAATATTGCTTTATATGATTATTCTAATACAGATTAGGCTAAAAATGTAAATGATAGAAGGTCAACAATAAGGTATGTATTTTCTGTTAAACTAGGAGCTATTTCATGGAATTACAAGAGACAATCTATTATTGCAAGGTCCACAATGGAGGCAAAATATATGGCAGCAAGCCATGGTGCAATGGAAGTAATGTGGTTAAGACGAGTTTTGGAGGACATTGGACTTGTATAATTGGAAGTAACTCCAATGAAGTGTGACAATCAAGGATGCTTTATTTTTGTAAAAAATCCAAAGCATCATTTAAGAACCAAATATATTGATATTCAACATTATTTTATTAGAGAGAAAATAAAAATAGAAATAATTGATATGAAATATTATATAATAGAAGACATACATGTTGATTTGTTAACAAAAGCATTAATAAAGAATATGTATCATATGTTGGCAAAGATATTAAATTTAGAAGTCTTTAATAATTAGCAAAGTGAAAGTGTTGAGATAAATAATAAAAATAAAATAAATTATCAAGTAAAGGATATTACTTTAGATAATTTGCTAATAGTTAGAGGATTGACTCTTAATATATAAAAAAGACATCTTATGGATATAAGATGAAGTCAAAGGTAACAAGTGAAAGTCAAGAAGATAAAATATCTACTTGAAAATATCTAAAAGATTAGATAAGAATAATTAGTGCATGGCATAAGTTATCCTCGTGGTACATTGTTGTAGTAGAAAGAATTTGCCTCAAAAAAAATACTAAGCTTTTCATTGCCATTAATTATTTAACCAAATTCTAGAACAACAAAATTTTCAAATTTACATAAAAGTTTTTTTCATAGGACTATTACATCCAATACATAAATCTTATTTTTACAAAACACTCAAAATATAATAAAATATTTTAAAACCTCATCCACCTATAAAGAAAGAATTTCTTCCAAACTTCAATATTCTATTATTTTTAATCCAATTGTCCAAATTTACTTAAAATTTATAAGAAGTACTGATATACTTTTAACAACTATTATAACAAATTTCAATTGTTGATTTATTACCAATCTTTAGATATCACTTAAATCCTAAGAATAGCTTTAAATCCTTGTTTATAAATATCTACATACTAACTTCTTCATATTTCACAAACTAAATGTTTAAATGCTATGAAACTTTGATATATAGCTTTTTAATATAATAATTTATTTTTTTAGAAATTTTTAGACAAAAATTTGTTTAAAAGCTCAAGATATGATAGAAACCATTACTATCAATAAAATGGTCTATTTACTCCCTTGGAATTCAATCTGCTATCTTTGACTTCTAATATTTATTATTTCTAAACTTCAAATATAGTAATTCTTCTATATCAGATGTAGATCTTAAAATCATTTCTCCAACCGCACCTCCTAATCTCCAAAAGCTCTTATACAAGTCCTTGTATCCTTAAAAGAGTGACAATAGATACAATTTGTACACCTTAACTTCAAGCATTTATTCCTCTTTCATAAAAACTCCAAATCTCTCAATTTTTATATCAAAATTATAATACAAAAAATAAGTTTTTTAACCTTAGCATCTAATTTTTGAATGCCCTTTCTAAAGTTGCCAAAACTCTTATTTTCCTTGTACACAGCCTCCTCAAAGCCTATTCTACATGACCATCGACCAATAGGAATGAAAAGCTTCACCTCTTATTTTCATTCATCCATACTTTACTTTCATCCCTCCAAATAAGCTTCTTAGTAGTTTAATTCTTTATCTTTGGCCTCCAATCTCCTCTCAAGGCTTCATACTAAATATTTAGATTTTATATAATTTAAAAGCTATAATCAAAATAAATAAATAAAATCAAAATAAAGTTTTTCACATCAATTCATTTAGATACTTTACTAGTTATTCTAACACATATTAGAACTTATGAACATATTATATATTTTAACTAGTTTTTATATATTGTAAGCAATTACAATATAACAACAAAAGATGCCAAAGGATTCTAGGAGCATGTGTATAAAAGTCAAAGAATAAAAGTTGTCTTTTAGGGTAGCAACCACCACTTATAAGTAATGGATGTTAGAAATGAGAGTCATCTTATTTCACACTCTCTTTATGTGCAACCTTGTTGATACTAAGTGTTGTGGCTTCTAACTTCTTTTTCTTCAATATATATATATATACTTAAAAATCAATCAAAATAATTTTGTATTATATTAAATATTTTTGACAATAAATTTTAATGTCTTAAAAATTAATTCTCATATATATTTAATATATATATATATAGGTTATAATTAATTTCATTAGATTTTATTTCTATGTAAATTGCATTTAATTTTCATCTGGGTTTCAAATTTTTTATATTTGAACCATTTTTCATGATTTCTGCTCATAATATCTTGAAGCAGGATGCTACATTTCTCCTTCCCATATATTTGTTTCTACAATGTATATATGTTTTACACATTCCAGTTCCTGCAAGAGTAAACACCTTACATTGCATATTAATTTATTTTTATTTTAAACAGATATCTTCTCATCAAAGTTACTTTTGTGTTACCTTTTACTTTTCCCAAACTGTGATAACCAAACTTGTCCACTTTGATAAGCCAGAATGCCACCCTTCCGACGTCAAAACTCTGCTTGGATCTGGTCTTCTTCGATGCCCTGTGCGTGGAACAGACACAGCAAGCATCGCAGAGACCCCGCAAGCCACCGTGGATCCCGATTCCAGAAGCATTAAATCTTCATTAGCGACGCTAGGATTCACGAGTTGCCGGTCGAAGGTCACCTGGAGTCCAGTGGGCGGAGATTGCACACACACACCAGGGGTAGGAGCAGTCTCTCCGCTCGGTGCTGACAACGAAAAGTCGAGCGCTGTTGCGTCGGTCAGATCTACGGGGCTTTGTGGAAGAGGCGAGAATATGGGAATGGCTGTTAATGCCGGAGATCCGGAGCAGGTAGAAAGGGTGGAGGCCGAGCGTGGGGGATTCCGTGCCACCCAGGCACAGTCAGCGTCGAGTGCAGATCCATCGTCACAAGGGGAAGCAGCAGCGCACTCAGGGAGCTAGAGATGGCAGCGGTTGTGCTGCCATGGCGGTGCCTCGCGTCGGAACGAAGCCCGCCTCACGCCTCCTTGCGATTGCGCTCTCTGCAAAGAAAACATGGAACACTCTTGGTGCAATAGCAATTTTATTCGAACATTTTCTCTTGTTTGTGTTAATTCTCTTACACCAACAATGATTACTTCATACTTGATGCGTAAAATAATATTGACTTAATATAGATCCGAGGATGATCTCAACATTAAACTCTAGCTTCCGTCAGTAAATGACGTGCCTCTAAACAATTTCATAGTGACCACTCATTTAGAAAAGAGAGAGTACAATTTGAAATTATTAAAGAAAAAGATTTAAATAAATATATTCATAGTGTACATGAGCGTTGTTACTTTTCTCTTTGTTGGTTGAGAATCATTTAGAAAAAAATATTTTTCCAAAAATTGAATGCGGTACCATGGATGAGAATGACATAGATGAAAAGGACGTCAGAGGACGAGTTGAGTAACGAACGCACGAATGAATGAATACATTAATGAATGTCGTGCACACTTTGGGATGAAAGGCAGGGGATGCGAAGAGGAGCGTCCGATGCGGAGGAGCAACAAAGGGGAGGAAGCTCCGGGAAGCGGGCCACAAGAGGAGCCGGCACAGCTGGAGCCGATGATCACCGGCCCTGCAGCTCCTGCATTGTCGCGGGGTTCCCGTGACGCTGCATTTTGGTTGCCAGATCCGGCCATTGTATTGAATCGCGATTTTTGGGAGTGTTTTTTGAGAGGCTGTGGTGGTGGGTAGCGAATTCGGTCGCCGAGAGGGTGCAGAATTCGAGAGCTATGATCCCGTTTTCCAGCCTCCCTGAGGCGGAGAAGGCCTTGGGTCGATCGTTGACGCTTTGGGAAGAGCTGTGGTGGAGCAAGACGCACATTGTGGGTGACTACACATTGTATTGCATGAACATTATCTTCCTCTTTGTCATTTTCTCGGTCGTGCCCCTGCCCTATGTGATGCTGGACGTGTTGAAGGTGAAGAGCGCCGAGAAGTACAAAGTGCAGGTCGGGGTGCACAATGAGCCATCCGTGACATGGCGGTGTTACAAGGTTGTTATGTGGACGTTTTTCACCGTGGTCGGCCCGTTGCAGCTCTGTTCCTTCCCTGCGGTGAGGTTCATAGGGGTTCGGTTTGGTCTGCCCCTGCCGGCTGTCAGTGAGGTGTTGATGCAGCTTACTGTGTATACCATTGTTGAAGATTACGGGAACTATTGGTTGCATCGATGGATGCACAATGGTTGGTGGTACGATGCCATTCATTCTGTGCACCATGAGTTCTCCGCGCCGATGAGCTTCGCCGCCCCTTATGCACATTGGGCGGAGATTATGATTTTAGGTCTTCCTACCTTCGCGGGTCCAGCGATGGCGCCTGGCCATATCATCACCTTCTGGCTTTGGATTGCAATGAGGCAGTTGGAGGCTATCGAAACTCACAGCGGATACGATTTCCCTTGGAACCCCACGCGCTTGATTCCCTTCTACGGAGGGGCAGAGTATCACGACTATCACCACTTCGTCGGCGCGAAGTGTTCAAGTAACTTCGCCTCTGTTTTCACGTATTGCGACTGGCTATATGGCACCGATAAGGGATATCGTTACATGAAGGAGATGCACAGGAAGGAGGCGATTGCCAAGGGCAAGGAACAGGAGAAGAGAGAAGCCGGGTGGCTTCGGGCTGATGATTTGAAACCCATACCTTCCTTCATGTCCAAGGACATCAAATCCTCATAATCTTCGCTTTCATCTCAGCGGCACTACGACTTGGCGCTTCTTTCAGTAAGGAATACTTTAATCCAGGATTTCTGTTCAGTGGGGTAGAGTATGACCACCCACATAGATCTGAATCGAGACACATCTTCCACTGACGTTGCATGGAGGGCACGCACCAGGCTTTGCAAACAGGAGCTCACTGTGTGAAATTACTCGGTCAAGTGACATGCATGCAACAGGTATTGCTCCTACCTTGGCAATCTTAATCTGTTCCCTATTCAGATGTAGTCCTACGAGTGGTATTAGTTATCTGGGTGATATGTTCATGCTATGAATCTCTGCAGGAGACCGTATGTTCCACAGTAGTAGCTCCTAGTATCATTCAGTGTTATGTAAAGTAGGTCAGCAAGCTGTAGGCTATCCCGAGCTCTTTCCTTCTGAGCAGGGCTAACCTGTCTACCAGTAGGTAACAGATTCAAGGCTCTATCAATTCCTCTGCATGTTTTGCTTTTTTCTTATTTGACTTAAACAAGGAGTCACTGAAAACAGCTTGTGCTTGATAATGAATAATTGGTGTTGGGTGGCATCTACTCCAAAGCACTTTATTCCTTTTATTGTCAATCCTGAACTGAAGTGGTTGGGTTTTGTTCACAAATCGATAGTGCGTTATTGGTTCATTTGAAAATTATTGTCACGTTTCTATGTTGTGAAAAGTGACCTTGGAACTTGTTTCTTGTGTGTGATGATGTAATCCTCAGTTTTACAATCAGCTTATGTGAAGAATTAGTGTAAGATACAACAGAGTCAACTTAAAGTTTTTGAAAATTAGTGCTTATTGGGTGAAGATGTGGTGGTCTTATTGTGTATGAACGACATTTTAGAGTTTGTAACATTCTGGTTTTTAAAATACAGTAGTTGCAATTTGGTGATATAATTTTTGTTATTAAAAAATATTTACAGAAGCGTTTCTTTCTTTCATATTCCTTACAAAATGTATGCAGTAATCTAAGAATATTACAGTCTTGAACCAAGAAGTCAAAATTAAAGTTGATCATATTAATCAAATAATATGATTAAAATCTTACGATCTGATGGAAATGACCATTGATATTATATACTTATTTGAAAACAGTAATTGAAGGCATCTATAAAATTTGACAAGCAATCTTAAACAATAAAAAGTTCAAACTGTATTACAAATCAAAAATTTAATTGGTATGCAGTGTAAATTTTCTTCAAAACAAAACCACAACATAATTCCCATGTGAATATAATATCATATTTAGTATGGTTTAAAAACAATGATGTGAATTATGTGTATATGGTTCTATATATATATATATATATATATGCAAATATTATTGTATTACTATAACATGCATTTTTTGTATTATATGTATAAAATGGTGTTAAATTAAATGGTGTTTTTTTAGATTATGTATATTAAATGGTATTAAATTTAATGTACAAGGCATCTACAATATGGATAATACATAGTTACTCTCTTAGATTTATAATTCATTGAAACATAATTGTTTTTTTTATTGCAATTGAGGTAAGAAAAAATTATAGATGTTGCAAAATTTGAGAAATTTGAGAAAAATGAGATTTTAAAGATGTAAAGCTGGTAAACATTATTAGTCAAAATAAAGAAGTAACATATTCCATCTTTACATTATGACATGTTTACCAGCTTTACATCTTTACATTATTCGTCAAAATAAAGAAGCAACATATTCCGTCTTTTGTTCATTGGTTAGTGGTTGAATAAGACCCTTGAAGTGGTGTTAATAGCCTCCAAATATAACTTCTATTATACCAACATTCCATCTAAGAATTTGCTCTTCGTTGCAACCTTCAAAACATCTTCCAAATATAATTTCTGATCTACATGGAGTCACCTTTCTAACTTCAAGGAATATTACCAAAGCTTAGACATTTGAATCAAGATTTTTGTGATGAGGCTGTATTTCCAAAGATTCTAAATATTGTCATGTGGTATGATTTTCTATCTAGGGATACATTGGATATCTGGCTGTGGAGAATTTACTTGAAATTTATTAGTAAGATTCCAATAAGTGATTTGTCCTTAATTTTTTTAAAAAAAAAAAAAAAATTACAAAAGAAAAATTATATTGATAAATCATCTTGTATTTGAGTAATTTTGTAGAAAAAGGTTTAAATTGCCACAAAACCCTTTAATAGCTTATTCACCCATAAGGATTTATCTGTTCTTGAATTTTAGAGTTCAATAACACTTGATCCAACTATTCAACTTTTATATAACTTTCTCTAAGAGTATAGATAATATTCTTGAGCTTTATTATAAAAAATAATCAACTGCAAATTTATTGCCAATCATCCAATATCTTAAAAATCCAAGTAGATACTTAAAATCCTAATTTAGAGACACTTGAGCACTATTTTCATCATGTTTTACAAATCTAAAATTTTAATGCCACAAATTTTTTTTATATAGTCTTGTGACATGAATGTATATACTCTTAAAAATTTTGAGCCAAAAATTTATCAAATTGCCTAAAATATAGGTCAAAACATAACCATTAGTTAAATAGGTTTACTTACTACTCTTAGCTTACAAGTACTAACTTCAATTCCTAATATCTCCTTTATTTTAGCTTGGATTTTATCAAATTATATATAAAAAGTAAAATTAAAAAGTGCTCTTTCAAGCCCTAGTTGCCAATCCTCTATTGCTTTTTGTATGCATGAGTTATATCCAAAAGAGTGACAATAGATACAATTTCAATACCTTAACTTTGGGCACCTATATCTCCTTCATAAAAAATCCAAATGACACAAAATTTGCACCAAAACCATATCCAAAATTCCAAACTTGTTGATCCTAGCCTCTGATGTTTGAATCTTTTCAAAAAAAAACCTTAATTCCTAATAAGTCCTCAAATAGCCTCCTTGAAGCCTATTCAGCATGATTTTTGGCCAATAAGAATAGAGACTTCTATCATCCATCTCATTCATCCATATAGATGGCCTAACTATTTCCTTTCACACTAAAAATTCCTTTTCAATCTTTTTTCTGATAAGATTTATATAATATGTCTTCTAAACACCAAATAAAAGAAGTAAATAAGACAATAAGGGTCACCAATGTCTAATAAAGGTGATTCAAAATATATAAAGTTATTACTAATATAAAATCAATCTCAAAATCACTATAAAAAAAAAAGGTTGTATAAACCTCAATAATAGTCCTTTTAAACAAATTATTTTTAAACTAATAATTTAACTATATTTTGTAACTAATAAAATCCATTGATATGGCTCTCATTTAGCTCTGTGATAAATTATATATTAAATATATATGTATAATATTTTCACATGGTAGTCAAACCACAACACAACAACGTAGATTTACTTGGCATTCAAATACTTCTTCTTTGCCTTGCTCATGTTCTTCAAACCCAACAGATTGTGAAAGTTGTAATGGTTCACTAGCCGCTTGTATGGCAAAAGAGTCTTTTGACTCTTTTTCTTGCAAGTCCTTCAAAACACAAAGATTTGACATAGTAATTAATAAGCTTCTAATAGGATCTATTCTATCATAAAAGAAATTATTATATATAAGTGAAGGTCTTGGTGTGGCTTTCCCTCTTTTGTAATAATCTTCTGCCATTGGTAAGAAAGCATCATTTAGAAGCCAAAAGATGTTGATATTTATGAAATCTTCAATGGCAATTAAGTCTAGGTTTTTTAGAATATTGTTGATGTAATTTGCAAACTTTTTGAAGTGTATTCTTAAGGTTTTTGGAAGGTTTCCATGTTCTTTTGCTAATTTTGTAGCTCTTCTAATAAATAAAATATTTTAATCATTCATATCTTATATGTGAATCTAATATTTCATCTACTTTTGTCACGGACATAAGATTTACTTCAATAATTATCTAAGTAATATAGACCAACAGAAGTAAGTAAAATAAGTTGATTTGATAATATTTAATAGAAAAGCTTCCTAGAAGCTTCATAGATGGAGAATCACTTTTATACATGTCTATAGGTGATTGGTAGGTTAGAAACTTGGTCAACAAGCTAGCCACATGGCATACATGTTGGTAGCTTGTGGAACAAGCTAGCCATATATCACACACGTTGGTAGCTTGCAGAGCAAGCCAAGTACGTGGCGCACATGTGGGAAATTTGTCGTGCAAGTTTGACACGTGTCTTGCAAATTAGACATGTGTATGAGATCCTATAGAATATTGCCATGTAACTCGTAGTTAGATAGTATTTATAGAGACAAGAGTGAAGCCTTTTTTACTCTTGTCAATTCCTTTTCTGATCCTAGTCTAGTTTCAAGAGTCTTCATGTTTTTAATCTTTGGCAATAGCCATTCCAATTTTCTTTTGAATATACATACTTTCTGATTCCTATTTTGTGACTTTTCTTTGATATAAGTTTCATTAGATTATACATCTTTTTTCTAATTCATGTCCTTGATAGATTGACAAGAGTATACATATAATGTCAGAGCTCTGTCTTTTCTTGATTAAGAGTGGATTATCCCTTTCTCTTAATAAGACATAAGTATTTTAGAAGTTGTGGAATACCCACTTCTAAACTGATATTGTTTCTATAATTTTTTCTTTTGAGTGTGTTATTCTACATTTCTTGAAGTGAGAATAGACACCTTCTTTTCTATTGTATTATCATGGCAGAGCTTGCAGAAATGAAGAGTGCAATGGCACAAATGCAAGAACAAATGAGTGAGCTAATGCTTGCAATGCATCAACTCAGTTTACCACCACAAAGAGCAACAAGATTAGCAGGAAGTAAAGATATAGAAATGGTTGGAGCTGCATCAATATCTACACCAAACCATATTACCTCACCTATGATGGAGCACCGTTCAAACATTGAAGAACCAAAAATTAGTTTGTTTGAGAAGTTTGATGGCATAAGATCTAAGTTTAGAGGATTTGTCAATCAAGTACAATTAGTGATTGAACTTCAACCTCAAAGTTATCCTATGCAAGGATCTCAAGTTAGATTTATTGGAACGTTACTTTTGGGATTTGTTTTATTGTGGTTTTCATCTTTTTTTGAACAACGTAATCCAATATTGGATAATTTAGAGGCATTTTTAGCAAAATTTTGATCTATATATGAAAAACATGATGCAATCCGTGTTGCCGCCAATAAGATTTGCATCCTATGACAAGACAATCGATCACTATCATTATACGCTTCACAATTTTGACAACTACTGATTGATATCAAGTGGGATGATGTTGCACTTATCAGTCAATTTTTCTACGGATTACAATATAAGGTAAAAAAATTAATGCTCAATTTATCCAATCCTCAAACATTGAGTCAAGTAATTGATTTTGTTGTGAAGTGTGACAATCAACTTTTTGAGTTTTGATCCAAGAGTCATACAAGAGAGCCTCAATGTTATTATTCAATGGCAATATCAACGTCCTCACAAAACGTACATTCAGAAGTAGAAGACATACAAATTGATGCAGTATGTTTTAAACCTCTTACTAAACAAGAAAAGATTTGGCATCGTCAAGGAGGATTATATTTATATTGTAAAGAACCTAAGCACATTGCTCAACATTGTTCGAAGAAATGATATAACTACAAAATGAGGAGTACGGCTATCAAAGAAGACAACATGTCAAAAAATGAATTTGTCTAGCTACAATAGGGACCATGCAGTTGGAACCTTGTACAATTCCTAGTGAAGGTCCTATTCTCTCCTCAAAACCTTCTCCTTGTTTTATAATAGATATATATTTAGGACCAAAAAACTATAGAGCCTCTGCCTTATTAGATTCAGCAGCCTCAACATGCTTTCTAGATGAATAATTTGTTAAGAATCGTAAAATATCTTTTATACAAAAAACTAAACTCGTATATATAGAAGTCATAGATAGTCGTCTATTATTTTCTAGAGACGTCACTCATTAAACCCGTCCTATAAAAGTAACAATAAATGGTCATAATAGCTACATAACCTTTAATATAATTAAATCTCTATCTAATCTAATTACTTTAGGCTTATCATGGCTAGAAAAATATAATCTTCAAATAGATTGGAATTCTCATAGACTTGACTTTTCTCAAAATATTATTAAACATCTTACCCACTATCAAGGACATACTTGTTAGAACCTTCTAAAATATTCTAAAAGTTTCCTAAAACTCTCTAGAACCTTTCAGAGCCTTCTAAGCTTCTTAGTTAGTAGAAATTACTTGAAAAGCTCCCTAGTTGGTGGAAGCTACTTGAGAAGCTTCCTAAGTAGGAGTATATATTGGAGTCGAGGCTGAAGAGTTCTTCAGTCTCGACAACACATCTCTTGGAGCTCTAGCTCACCTCTCTTGTGTTTTTTGACTCATCCACTTCTGCCATTCTTCTTGAACTTCTTGTTTAGACTTCAAGTCTATATTCTGTGTCCGTGATATTAATCCAGTTCCTGCCAGTTCTTCTTGAACTTTTTGTTTAGACTTCAAGTCTATAATTTGTGTCCGTGACAGTTTGTCGAGACTACTCTCACCTTGGATATTAGAGTTAGTTCCTTCTTGTTGGAGTGTGGATTATCCCTCTTCTTGAAGGTACACTAGTATTCTAGAGGTTGCAGATTACCCTCCTCTAAACTCATATCTTTTTTGTCATAATATTGGAATCTTATTCTTCTTGGAGAGAGTGGATTATCCCTCTTTTTGAAGGTCTTAAGGCGTTTTAGAGGTTGCGGAGTACCCTCTTCTAAACCAATATTTCCTCCTTGTAGAAACAATTACTTCTTTTCTCTTAGAATGGTTGGAGGTCAAGACATTAATATGAGTGAAAGTTTGGAGTCCAAGATGGACGCCATTATGAATGCTCTTGCTACGTTATCACAGAGAACTACGATGATGGAAGGAGTCTTTGCAAGACTTCATAATGATGGAGCATCCAGAATAGCATAATCTGGGCTTCATTAGCCTCGAGCTTTTGCACCAGAAGAAGCAACTTTACCTGTGGTTCAACGAGAACTATTACTTCCACAACAAAAAGAACCTCGAATTAGCCTTCCAAACAAGTTTGATGGCACACGCTCCAAGTTTTGAGGTTTCATCAATCAAATCAAGTTAATAACAGCTCTACAACCCGAACATTATCCGACGGAGGAATCACGCGTTGGATTGGTTGGAACTTTGCTTACGGGACAAGCTCTATCGTGGTTTGCTCCTCTATTTGAAAAAGGATCACTGATTTTGAATAACTTTGAGACTTTTTTGGAGGCATTTGCAGAAGCATTTGGCGAGCATGATAAGGCTCAGTGGACTACAACAAAAAATCAATCACTACGACAAGGGACTCGCTCTGCATCAGTCTATGCATCGGATTTCAGGCAATTGGCATGCGACATCAATTGGGATGAAGAAGCATTGATGAGCCAATTCTATTGGGGTCTAAGAGATGACATGAAAGATTTGTTATTATCTCTTCCTGAATTTACTAAGCATTACAAAATTTGCTAAGCATTTTATTAGAGGAATTAGACGAAGAATTTTTACTAAGCATTACAAAATTTCTCTAGTACAAAAATTCAAACATGTTCACGTAGAAGTAATAGATGGACGACCTTTATTATCTGGTAGTGTCACCCATGAATCAAAACCTCTAGAAGTAACGTTTAAAGACCACAGTAGTTATATTGTTTTCAATATAATTAGCACCCCATCAAATCCTATTATTTTTGGTCTTTCTTGGTTGGAAAAATATAATCCATCTATAGATTAGAGGTTGCGGAGGATAACATTTCCCATAGAACAACCTAAAGACAAGCGTGGAAGAAGACCCCAAATCAAAAAATCCTTGTTCATTGGAGCAAGAACATTTGTAAGATCATGCAAAGAAGGCATACCATTGGTAATTTATGTGGCTCTAACTAATAGAGAGCAGATTTCAACAACAGGAATATCGGAACAATACAAGGATTTTGAAGACGTATTCTAAAAGAAGAATGTTGACATGCTACCAGAACATCGACCATATGATTGTGCCATAGAATTGCAAGAAGGAGCACAATTGCCTTTTCGCCCAATCTATAACCTATCGCAGACGGAGTTGGCTGAGTTGCAGAAATACATTGACGAGAACCTAGCTAAGAACTTCATTTGTCATTCAAAATTGCCAATTGGGGCACCAATCTTATTTGTGAAGAAGAAGGATGGCTCACTACGGATGTGCGTGGACTATCAAGGTCTCAACAAGGTGACAAAGAAGAATCTCTATCCATTATTTTTGATCTCTAGTCTTCTGGAACAACTTGGACGTGCAAAGATCTTTACAAAGATTAATCTAAGGAGAGCTTATAACCTTGTGTAAATCAAAGAAGGAGACGAATGGAAGACAACTTTTCATACAAGGTATGGTCATTTTGAATGTAATGTCATGCTATTTGGTCTTATCAATGCTCCGGCGGTTTTTCAATACATAATGAACTATATTTTTTGAGAATATCTAGACGATTTTGTTGTCATTTATCTAGATGATATCTTGATGTTTTCTGAGAATGAAAAAAAGCATAAGAAGCACGTTTATTTGGTACTCAAAAAATTAGTTGAGCAAGGACTCTATGCCAAGTTGGAGAAGTGCTTATTTCACCAAACTGAGATGGAATTTTTAGGATTTGTTGCGACTACGGAAGGCTTGAAGATGGATTCCAAGAAGGTGGAAGCAATTGTGTCATAGGAAGTTCCAAAGATGATTAGAGACGTACAATATTTTCTCGGTTTTGCTAACTTCTATCGGATCTTCATCAAGAATTATTCTGAAGTTGCTGCTCCACTCACTCGATTAACATAGAATGGAGACCTCTAGCAGAAAAAGAATTTCAAAATCTTAAAACAGCATTTACTACGGCTCCAATCTTGGTACACCCAAACTTTGCAAAGGCTTTCTATTTGGAAACCGATGCTTTGGATTTTGCTTTAGGAGCCGTATTTTCACAGATGGGTATCGACAATAAGCTTCATCTGGTTGCATTTTATTCACGGAAGTTTTCTGCGGCTGAGATCAACTACGAGATTCATGATAAGGAACTCCTTGCTATAATGGATTCTTTCCAAGAGTGGCGTCACTTCCTTGAAGGAGCTGTGCATCTAGTGACCGTATATACAGATCACAAGAATCTGAAATATTTCATGTCTGCTCGGGTTCTAAACGGTTGTCAAGCTCAATGGAATATGTCGCTATGTAGATTTGACTTCGTTATTATTTATCGGCTTGGAAAGCAGCAAGGACTATTTGATGCCTTATCAAGAAGATCATATCTTGCGCCAAAGATTAGAGAAGTAGCGCTTAATAAATAGTGTACGATATTATTAAAGCCAGAGCAATTCATGATTTGTGCTGCTGTGGTGTCAATTGATGCTGACTTCCTCAACCGGATACGTGCTGCGACCATTGAAGATTCAATAGTTGTTGATATTAAACAGCGTATCAATGATGACAAGTTCAAGGTTGAAGGAGATCTCTTATACTTTGAGGAGCGGTTGTACATCCCAAAAGGGCCAACACAACTTTGAGTCCTTCAATCTCATCATGACTTTCCAGTTGCGGGACATTTCGGATTCAACAAAACCTTGGAACTCATTTCTCGAGATTTTTGGTGGCCCCAAATGTGGAAGGATGTGAAGGATTTCGTCCTCTCTTGTGACATTTGTTCAAGATCTAAGAACCCTCGACATCGCCCTTATGGACTTCTACAGCCATTGCCCATTCCGTGTCGTCCATGGTGTTCAGTTTCCATGGACATTATTACAGATCTGCCGCCATCGAATTCATTTGACAGCATCTTTGTTGTGGTGGATCGACTTATGAAGATGGCACATTTTATCCCTTGCAAGAAGACATCGTGAAGCAAAGATATTGCAAGGCTCTTCCTTGATAATGTGTATCGATATCATGGTCTACCAGATGATATCGTGTCGGATCGAGGAACCCAATTTGTATCAAAATTTTGGAGATCTTTTTTTAAGATATTGAAGGTAGACATCAAGCTTTCTTCGGCATTCCATCCTCAAACTAATGACCAAACGGAACAGGTGAATCAAGTTTTGGAACAGTATTTACAATGCAGCATCAACTATCAGCAAGATGATTGGACTGCATATTTACCGCTAGCCAAGTTTGCATATAACAACACCCTTCATGGGTCGACTCAGAAAACACCATTCTTTTCCAACTATGGGTACCATCCAAAACTTGATCTATTGAATCCGTTAGCGAATAACAACCCAGCAAGTGAAGGATTGATGCAACAGCTATTGGAGCTTCAAACCACATTGAAGCTTGAATTGCAAATTTTTCAAGAGTCTTACAAAGCATCTGCGGATAAATTTTGAAATCAGGCACCTAATTTCAAGATTGGAGATAAAATATGGCTGCTTCGACGGAATATCAAGACCAAGTGGCCATGTGATAAGTTGGACTACCGGAGATTGGGACCATTTGTTATCCAGAAGCAGATCAATCATGTGGCGTACCGCTTAGAGTTACCAGCTGCTATGAAGGTACACCCTGGCTTTCATGTTTCTCTGTTAGAGTCTTATCGAGAATCGTCTTTTTTTAGAAGAGTGCAATGTCCGCCACCTAGTATAGAAATTGAAAACAACGAAGAATTTGATGTGGGAAAGATACTAGATTCAAGGCAAAAATAGAATAAATTAGAGTACTTTGTGCATTGGAGCGGCTATGATATTAATGAAAGAACATGGGAACCGACCAAAAATCTTGCCAATGCATCTCAAAAGGTACGGAAATTGTATCGATAATATCCTAATAAACCAAAAGCTGGTCATTAACGAAGCATGAAGATGAAGCCTTCTTTGGAGAAATGAATAGAAAAGAGATCCAGGTCTCATCAAAACATAACTTGTTATATTTCACAGTATCAAGATATCTAATATCAAGGTATATTTAGATATGGCTAGTGAGAATGTAGATAATGTACTAGTGGTACCATTTCAACTGAATAGCTCACGACGTTGACCTCGAGATGAAGAATTAGAAGAGCCAAGAAGACGTCAAAGAATACCAAGCAGCAGGTCACTGGTAATTATCTTTGAAGTCAAACTAGATGATGCAAGTAGTGGCGAAGCGATATTTTCAGGTCGTTTCCAAAATGAAGATACAGAAGTTCAAGTATGGTCTCAAGTGGAAGGTATTGGTCATTATCGGTAGCTGCAAGGATCCATGAATCATCTACGTCGTGAACGACAGTTGGAGTATATTGCAGAGACTATGCGACAAATTTTTGATTTCCTACGTTTGTGAATATACACCTCAAATGGCTTCTCGAAGACCTCAAAGCTAGAGGAGGAGGTGATGTCAAGGACATACTTGTTAGAACCTTCTAGAACATTCTAGAAGTTTCCAAGAATTCTCTAGAACTGTCAAAGACATACTTGTTAGAACCTTCTAGAATATTCTAAAAGTTTTCTAAAACTCTCTAGAACCTTCCAGAGCCTTTTAAGCTTCTTAGTTATTAAAAGTTACTTGAGAAGCTCTCTAGTTGGTGGAAGCTACTTGAGAAGCTTCCTAGATAGGAGTATATATTGGAGTTCAGGCTGAAGAGTTCTTCAGTCTCGACAACACATCTTTTGGAGCTCTAGCTCACCTCTCTGGTGTTGTTTTTGTACTCATCTAATTAATCCAGTTCTTGCCAGTTCTTCTTGAACTTCTTGTTTAGACTTCAAGTCTATAATTTGTGTCCGTGACACCCACTTAGTGAAAAGCTACAAGTCTTATATAGTAAAATCCGTACTTATAGGTGTAAAAGTTTTTACACATGTAGCAAAAGAAGGATCAATTTTTGCTATTTATGCCACACCCATTTCTGATGGTGAAAAGACTTTAAGTTTCATTCCAAGCTAATATCTAGATTATTAGGACATTTTTGAAAAAAAAAAATGGAGATATTCTTCCAGAGCATCGTCCATATGATTGTTCAATCAACCTCAAAGAAGGAACTTAGCCACCATTTGGACCAATCTATAGTTTATCACAAGATGAGTTGGCTGAAGTCAAGATATATATTAACGAGAATTTGGCAAAGAATTTCATACACCATTCTAAATCTCTAATAGGAGCTCCAATTCTATTTGTGAAGAAAAAAGATGCATCATTGTGAATGTGTGTTGACTATCAAGGACTCAACAAGAACACAATCAAGAATAAATGTCTATTATCTTTGATATCAGGACTCTTTAACTAGTTAAATCAAGCTAAGATCTATACAGAAATAGATCTAAAAAGAGCATATAATTTAATAAGCATCAAAGAAGGAGATGAATGGAAAAATACGTTTCGAACCAGGTACGGTGTCATACTGCATTTACGTGTAGTATATAAAAATATTATATATCTTATAACTATTGTTATTACATTAGTGAGTGCTAGAGGTTATTTTAAAAGATATTATAAAAAGAGGATTTATTTTAGTCACTTAATTAGTGAATTAAGATGGCTATTTGTTTTGTTCCTACCTTACTTATATCTTAGAATAGATTCTTCTGTAATTAGAAGAAAGATAAAGGTTGTTTTACCTTTCTTGTTGACTTTTGAGGTAGAATGGACCTTGTGAGGGATAAGAAAGAAGAGCATGGGGTGAATAGGGCCTGTTTAATAGGATTTGGCTGCCCATGTGGACGTCTCATAGATTGATATGGAAGGAAAGGGAAATATACTCCTCTTGTTGGACCTAGGATTTGGAAGTATTGAGCAGTGAACTTTGGAGAGAGATAGCTCCGAGGATATAAAAGCATTTGTAATGAAAATTAGGAGGTGTGTTCTTCAAGTTGTGAGGATTCTAGAACCTTTTTATTTACTTGCATTGGAGTTGTGAGCAAAAAGTTATGCTTGTTTTAGTAGAGTGAGGTTTACTGCTATCGAAAAGTGATGGCAGAAACTTTGATCTACTACTGCAAGTTTGATTTCAAGTCTTTCTTAGTGAAATTTTTTGAGAGTGTGGAAAATTTTGCTAACTTTCTATCAAGACATCTCTTGTAGCATTTGGAGTTGAAGACAATAAGTTGTGAGCTTGAGAGTGGGAAAGGGTTTGCTGCCACCTGATGAAGAGGGGCAGAGATTTGTTCAACCACCCAAGTCGGACAATATCTTCAATCTTTTTGATATTTTAGATTCTTATAGTATCTTATATAAGCTTTCCTTGAAAACAAAAATCAATACATTTGGAGCTTTTATGAAAGTTTTATGAGCCATGAAGTGTCAAAAAGGCAAATTGTTGCTAAGGTTTGAAGAGTAGAATCAACTAGCTATGAAATCTGGAGTTTAAGAGGCATGCTTGCAAAATTTTAGAACAAATTAGGTGATGAAGTGAGCTTTCTAAAAAACTATTGTATGCCCAATTTGGAGAAGGTAAGTAATTACAACAAAGGCTGATGTGAAGACAAGCTTTGCTACCTTTGCATGTGCTGAGAAATTTTAGTGCCTATTTCTTTTATGCCATAACTTTTAAATGGTAAGTCATCTATTTGTGAAATTTTGATATATTTTATAATGAATTATTGACTTTCTATAGGCAGTAAGCAAGCTTAATTTGAACTTTGTATGGATTTTTAGTGATTTATTTAATTTTAGCTTATTGTATAACTTGTATTCCTCATATGCGGTTGTATTTTGAGGTATACTTGAATATATATATATACTATACTTATACAAATACTTTTATACAAGTATATATACTTGTATTTATATCAAATATTTATATAAGTATTCTATAAATATTATACATCATATTTGTATAAATATTTATATAAGTATTATACTAAGGATTATATATTATTTTTTACAAGTATTTGTATAAGTAATATATCAAGTATTATATAAGTATTTATATAAGTATTATTTAAGGATTTATACTTTATAATTGTATAAGTCTTGTACAAGTATAATACAAGTATAATTTGAAAGCTTGAACAAATATTGTACAAGTATAGAAGATACTTGCAAGGCTTCCTCTTATGTTCCCTACTAATTCTAGTAGCAGCTAGGAACCCAGCGTTTTTTCAAGGCAAATTTTTTCTACCCGACAATGAACATTTTGAATATAATGTCATGCCTTTTGGACTTACAAATGCACCATAAATGATGTATTTTGTGAGTTCTTAGACAATTATATCGTTTGCTACCTAGACAATATTTTGATCTATTCTAAGAACATAGAAGAACATGAAATATATATTTATCAAGTATTATAAAAATTTAGAGATGCGGGATTGTATGCCAAGATGGAAAAGTGTGTATTTCACTCTACTCAAGTTGAATTCTTAGGATACATCATTTCAAATAATGGTCTCATGATGGATTCTAAGAAAGTCTAGACAATCATGAATTGGAAGATTTCAAAGACGATAAGAGATGTCTAATGCTTTTTGGAATTTGCCAATTATTATCGGATCTTCATCAAAGACTTCTCTCAAGTTGTAGCTCCACTTACACGTTTCACTTATAAAGACAAACACCAATGGAATCAAGAAGCGGAAGCAGCTTTTGAAGCTCTGAAGACATCGTTTATTTCTGCACCAATCTTATATCGTGTTGACTTTTTCAAGGCATTTTTTATGGGAATAGATACATGAGACTTTGCCTTCGGTGCGGTTTTGTCATAAATGGGAACAGATGACAAACTTCATCCAGTGGCTTTTCATTCAAAAAAATTCTCAGCAGTTAGGATCAATTATGAGATCCACGACAAAGACTTTTTGCAATTGTAGATTCTTTTTAAGAATGGCATCATTATCTAAAAGGCGCTTCTAATCCAATCACCGTATATATGGATCACAAGAACATCAAGTATTTCCTGTTGGCACGCATGTTGAATCATCGTCAAGCTCATTGGAGTATGTTTTTATCAAGATTTGAGTTCATTATCACTTATTGGCTAGGAAAACAACAAGATTTGTCCGATGCCCTCTCTACACATTCTTATTTTGCACCAAAAGAAGGAGATGCAGCTTTTGAGCAATAAAAAACAGTCCTCTTGAAATCAGAGCAATTTCATCTTCGAGCAATGAAATCAACATTGACTGTTGATTCAACTTTTCTCAAGCAAATTTAGTCAAGTATGTCCTTAGACCCTCTTGTTCATGATATCAAGAATAATTCTTTCAAGACTCATAATTCTTCTAAATTTAAGTTCAAGAATAACCTACTATATTTCGAAGGACGTCTATATGTTCCAGAAGGAGAAATACGTTTACGTTGTCGTGTAGTAATACGACCACTAGGTGAAAGAGGGAAGGAGTGATTATATTATAGAAGAGCTCAAATGAAAATATTAGAGAAAATTATCTTAGAAAAATAGATAATAGACAAGGAGGTAGTAAAAAATTAAAAAATGCTAATGCTGCCTTTTATAAAAAGGAATTCTACTTACTTTGTATAGCCATAAATATGGTAAAGCAAGGTAGATTAGAAAGATAACTGGTATAGGTATGTTAAGTAAGGTTAAGAGTAGGTTTTAGAGAAATTTACCTCAAAATTACAAGAGTTGATACCCGGAGAGGGCCGGTTAAGAACCTGGGTAAACCAAACCCCAAGGCACAAAACCGTGTGCCTACGGCGGATCCGGGGTCTTTTTGCAAATCGGAGAGTGGGGTTAGAAGGCAGACTTGAAGAATTTTGTATGTGTTTTGGTTTTAAATGATTTGGATAAAAGTTGAGTTTGTAAGAGCTTTGGAAAGTCAGAGTTATTTTGGGAGACTTTAGAGTTTATGAAGTATATTGGGGTTTATATTTTTGAGGATTTTGTAAGATTGGTTATAGATCGTCAAGTGAAATTTCGTGGGTTTGTGCATACGGTTGTGCTTGTAAGATGTTGTGAATTTGAAATTGATCTAACAGTTCGATCAAAGGTTATTGAAGTTTATGTGGGTTGGGGTCTCTGGAATTGGGTTTTAAAGGTCAGTTAGGATTTCGCAGATTTTGAGCAATCTATCAGTTGGATTGGGGTGAAATTCATGTGTGTGTGTAGAAGACTTAATTTTCTACATGAGTGTGAAATTTGGAAGCAATTGAACGGTGAAAATAGGAGGTTTAGGCACTGGAATATTGACGTGAAGATTGGAGAAGGAGGCCGGCTGATACCCGAGTAAATTTGTAAGTTTTTCTTCTTCTTAGTAAGTTGGATCTTTTTCAAACTTGGTGTGTGTGTTGTTGACTTAATTGTTAAGGTGTATGAAAAATTTCAATTAAGATCAACGGTTTGTTTGGTAGTTATTGTGGTTCTAAAACTGCCTTAGAAATTGCTTAGGGCTTGGCTAGGATTTAAGGTTTAAGATTTTACTAGGGTTTGATTAGGATTTGGATTTAGGGTTTAGTTAGGGTTTCATTAGGATTAGGGTTTGATCAGGGTTTGACTTAGGGTTTGATTAGGATTTGACTAAGGTTTGACCAGGGTTTGAGTTAGGGTTTCATTAGGATTAGGGTTTGATCAGGATTTGACTTAGGATTTGATTAGGGTTTGACTAGGATTTGACTTAGGGTTTGATTAGGATTTGACTAGGATTTGACCAGGGTTTGAATTAGGGTTTTATTAGGGTTAGGGTTTGATCAGGGTTTGACTTAGGGTTTGACTAGGGTTTGACCAGGATTTGACTTAGGGTTTGACTAGGATTTGATCAAGGTTTGACTTAGGGTTTGACTAGGGTTTGAATAAGATATGATTTAGAATTTTAATATTCTATTTTTAGTATTTTCTAAATTTAGCATTTTATATATTATTTTCTATTATGATTATTGTATGACTCATTTATTCTTCTTTTATAATTTCTTTAAGATTGAATCAAGCTGAAAAATATTGTTAAGGTTTAATAGAAGTTATTTAAGATTCTATTAGAATTGTTAGGATTTTGTTGTGGCATATTTCCTTTTTATCTTCCACAGCCAGGTGCCCGGAGCATTCTCAAGCAAGACTTCACGTATTACGACAACGTATTCTTCAAGTACGTCATGATTTTCCAGCAGCAGAATATTTTGGATACAAAAAGACTTTGGAACTTATATCAAGAGATTTTTGGTGGCCTCATATGTGGAAGGCAGTCAAAGACTTTGTACAATCATGTGATATCTGCTCAAGATGAAAGACTCCTCATCATCGACCTTTTGGGCTTCTTTAGCTATTACCTATTCCAAAACAACCATGGTCTTCTGTTTCTATGGATTTCATCACAGATCTTCCAAGCTCAAGATCTTATGACTCTATATTTGTGATAGTAGATCGGTTCACCAAGATAGCACATTTTGTGTCATGCACAAAATCTATCACAGGTGAAGAAACAACTAAGCTTTTCATTGATAATATCTATCGCTATCATGGATTATCTAAGGACATTATATTAGATAGGAGAACTCAATTTGTGTCAAGATTTTGGAGAACCCTTTTCAAGATCTTAAAAGTGGACATAAAATTATCCTCAGCTTTTCATCTTCAAAGTAACGAATAAACTAAATGTGTGAACCAAGTCTTGGAGCAGTACTTAAGGTGTACCATCAACTACCAACAAGATGATTGGACAACTCTTTTGCCATTGGCAAAATTTGCTTATAATAATATGATATATTCTTCTATGGAATAAAAACCTTTCTTTGTCATTTATGGTTATTGTCCATGACTTGATGCTTTTGACTTTTCAAAAATTGATAATCTAGCGGCAAAAGACTTGACAAATTGTTTGTCAGAGCTACATGCAATAATAAAGGTGTAATTAATAGAAGCTCAAAAAAAATAAAAAATAAATGCAGATGTGTATTGTAAAGAACAATCATAATTCAATGTGGGGGACAAGGTATGGTTACTTCAACGCAATATCAAGACTATTCATCCTTGTGATAAGTTGGACTATCGTAGACTTGGACCTTTTCTTATTTTTGAACAAATCTATCTAGTTGCATATCAATTATACCTATCAGAGTCCATGAAGATCCAACCTGTATTCTACGTGTCACTATTCGAGCCATACAAGACAATGGATATACATGGAGGAAGACAAATGCCACCGCTTCCTGTAGAAGTGGACAACGATAAAGAATTCAAGGTTGAAGAGATTTTAGATTCAAGACGGCACCAAAATCGACTAGAATATCTTGTGCATTGCCACGGATACAATATTAGTGAACGCATATGGGAGCCATCCAAGAATCAAGCAAATACACCAATAAAAGTGAATACATTTCATCGATGACATCTGTCAAAGTTAAGATAAAGAATCAAGAAAATCTTTGCTATAAAGCAAAATAGGTTCTATAGAGGTTTCATCATATCTTATATATTGTTTGTTATTTCTTTAGATTTGTTCATGCTAAAGAGATGGAGGATCAACAACTAGCAAATTTAACTCAAGAGCCATCATTTGTTGGTTTATCATACAAGACATTACGACTATCACAACCTTCAAGACGATGGAATAGAGATGAAGATCCTCAAGAACAACATGTCTTTCCTTGGATTGATGGCAAAATACAATGTGTTTGGTATCACGACCTTGGAAGAGACTTTTGATGTTTGGTGATACTTTTAGACGTAGAAACTACTCTTGATGGTGTTCCTAATATTTTCTTTGAAAGGAGTTATGAAGGCCTCAACAATGATCAAATAACAAGGTGGTCCTCTCGCCTTGGTATGGGACATTATTGATGGCTGAAAGGACCTATCAACTACCTTTGAAAGGAACAAAGATCAGAAAATGTGGCAAGCATAACTCGACGTATCCTAGACTTCTTCAACATGTAATCACCACTCCTCAAAAAACTCATCCCTAGAAGGAGGGATAATGTCACGTGACATTATGTCCATGATATTATGTCCTCGTGGAACAAGCTAGCCATGTGTCACACATATTAATAGCTTGTGGAATAAGCCAAGTATGTGGCGCACATGTGGAAAACTTGTAGTGCAAGTTTGACACGTGTCTTACAAATTAGACATGTGTATGAGGTCCTATAGAATATCGCCACGTAGTTCTTAATTAGATAGTATTTGTAGAGGCAAGAGTGAAGCGTTCTTCACTCTTATCAATTCCTTTTCTGATCCTAGTCTAGTTTCAAGAGTCTTCATGTTTCTAGTCTTTGGCAATAGCCATTTCAGTTTTCCTTTGAATATACATACTTTTTGATTCCTATTTTGTGACTTTTTTTTGATACATTTTTCATTAGATTATACATCTTTTTTCTAGTTCATGTCCTTGACAACTTCATATTCAAGCTCTTGATTGACTTCAATTGTGAATAATGGTAGAAGAGTTCTTTTAACAATTCTTGATTTATAATAGGTTTTTAAAAATGAGACATGAAAGATAGGATGGATGCGTATACTACTTGGTAATTTAAGACAATAACTTATTGGATTTATTTATTGTAAAATTATAAAATGATCTAAGTCTTTGATAATCTAATTTCCATGATGGTTGATTTGTTTATATATTTTGTCAAAGTAGCTAGACACAATCTTCTATCTTAAATTTTGATTAGTTTTTGTAATGAATGTTTACATGGTCTTTATATCAATTTGAAGCCATTTACAATTGAAATTTTAATTCTTCATGGATTGTCTTTAAAAATGTAGCTTGATTTTTTGTTGCAGTACTTTTCACATTTTCAATTTGGAATGGATTTGCTTTATAGTGGTATCTACAAGTTTGAAAGGAATAGAGTTTGCTTCATTGAAGAATGTTCAATATTCTTATATATAAATTTAGCCAATAATAGGACATCCAACCAATCATCTTCTTGATAAATTATACTATACTAAAAATATTGTTTTAAGATTTGATTCACCCATTCTGTTTGACTGTCAATCTTAAGATGATAAGCTAATGAAAGATTGATCTTAACTTTCAAAGATTAAAATAGTCCTCTCTAAAAATTTGATACAAATTATAGTAATTAGTTTTAAATGATGTCATTTGAAAGGCCATATATTTGATAAATATTATCAATAAAAAATTTGGTTGTTTCTTCTCTAAAAATAATCATATTGCATGAGACAAAATATGCCATCTTGATAAAACTATCTACCATCACAAAAATTGAGTCTTTTCTACTAGAAATTAGAAGGTTAGTAATGAAGTCCATGAATAATGATTGCCATGGGCCCTTAAGAATTGAAAGTGGTTGAAAAAGTTTATATGATTGGTATCTTGGGACTTTTGTTTAGGTACAAATTTTGTATGATTGGATGAATTCTTTCATAAATTTTCACATTTGAGGCCATCAATAATTTCTTGATATTAATTCCAAGGTCTTATTGAAACCAAAATATCTAGCTGCTGAAAGGTCATGTTGTACTTGAAGAATTTGAAGCCTTGCAAGGCCAAGAAGTATATACAAAAGATCCTTGAAATACAACAATCCGCCCTCAAACTTGAAATTATTGTTTTCTTGTACTAACGTATTTTTTAAATGTTATTGAATACTATCGACAAATAGATTTGTCTTCATTGTTCTCTAGATTTATATCTTGAGAGTTGTATTTGCATAGGTAAATATTATTAATGTTTTCAATTATAAATTAGATGATTTTAACATGACTAATTTTTGTTCATCTAATACAATGTCTCTTATTCTTAGTGTAAGATATGACTATCAAGAAAGGGCATCTAGCTTTCTTTGAAGTTTTTTTAAACAATATATAATCACAAAATCAAACCAAGATAATGATATGCTCTATTGTGCTTCATAGCAGTTCAAAACTTGGACACTCATAAAATATTCCAAATTTTTGTAATTAGTGTATATTATAATCTTGTATTGAGTCCCTTTGAGCAAATGGGGCCATTCTTCAAAAGCATCAACAATTGCCAATAATTCTTTGTTGTAGATCTTGTAATTGATTTCTGCAGCTAAATTTTTTTAAGAGTGGAATGCTACTGGATGAAGTTGACTATCATCACCAATTTGAGAGAGCATAGATCGAAGTGCAAAATTTAAAGTATCCATTTCTAGACTAAATGGTTTTGTTGGATTTGTATGGACAAATATAGGAGTTGAAGTAAAGGATTCTTTTAGCTTATTGAATGCTTCTTTGGCCTTATCATCCCAAATAAATTTTTCTTTGCGTGTAAGTCATATTAATGGAGCTACAATTTTAGAATAATCTTTGATAAAGATTTTATAAAAATTTATAAATCCTAGAAAATATTATACATCTTTGATTGATGATGATTGTTTCTACTCTATAATAGTTTGTATCTTTTTTGGATCTATAGAAATCTTATTTTTAAAAACAATATATTCCAAAAATTTGACTGATGGTTGATGGAAAGAATACTTCTCCAATTTGGCATACAATCCACTTTCTTGTAGTTTTTCCAATACCATACATACATGATGTTCATGTTCTTATTTGTTCTTAGAGAAGATCAAGATATTGTTCAAATAGATGACTATAAAGTCATCTAAGTATTCCCGTAAGATATCATTCATCATATATTGAAAGACTATAGGTGCATTTGTAAGTTCAAAAGGCAAAACATTGTATTGAAAATGTCCATACCTTACACAAAATGTTGTCTTCCATTGATCTCTTTCTTTAATCTTGCTAGGTTGTAGGCGCCTTTCAAATCAATCTTCATAAAGATCTTTGCATGTTCTAATTATTCTAATAATCTTGAGATTAACAGTAATGGATAATGATTTTTTATAGCTCCCTTGCTCAGACCTTGATAGTCAATATACATACGTAAAGAACCATCTTTCTGCTTCACAAACAAGATAGGAGCTCCGCATGTGATTTTAAATGTCTAATAAAATTCTTGGCTAGATTTTCATCAATATATTCTTATAAAGCTATAAGCTTTATTTGTGAGAGATTACAAATTAGACCAAATGAAAGTTGAGTTCTATCTTGTAATTTGATTGTACAATCACAAGGACGGTGTTCTAGTAACATGTCTGCTTTTTTTTTCTAAATACATTTTCAAGGTATTAGAAATATCTAGAAGTCATGGTATTAGAAATATCTTGTTTCAGTTGCTCCATTGGATCTTTTATTGGAGTAGTATACAATGCAAATGCAACCTCTTTCTTTGCTCCCTACATAAATGCTTTAATTCCAATAAATGAAATAGCACTTTGTTTCTTTTATTGATGTTTGGATCTTGAAGAATTTTTTACAAATTCCAATCAATATTAGGATTATGTAACTCAAATCAAGGGAGTCTAATGACAATAGAATTTATTAGACATCAAATGATATTGAAGATAATACGTGATATTTGATCTGTTAATATTACTTCCAATATTTGGGTTTCTTCAATAACATCCTCTAATGTAAGATTTCATCTATTAGTAATTTCAGCATGTATAAGATGGATCTTCTTTACAAATACTAAGTTGTATTTAGTTATAAAATTTCTTATCCATAAAGCATGCTAAGGCTCCAGTATCCAAAAGGATTTTAATAGAAATCTCTTATTTTGAGGTTTTTATATATACAGGAAGTATAAAACAGGATGTTGGATGTGGAGGTAGGAATAGATATTTTTTTGATACTTTAGATTTGAGGATGTCCAATTGCAAGGTTCCTATTGTGGTTAGACATCTTTGTTTTTTGACCTTTCTAATTCAGATGTTATATCTCCTGCCTTGAATTCTCTAGACTTGTTTGGATAATTTGCTGCCTTATGGTTAGGTCTTCTATAATATAGACATAGATTTTCTTACTAGTGTCTAATCTTTTTTGCTAGTATTAATGGCTTAAATTGAGTTGCATCAATTTGCATGGATTCAAGATATATTAATGGCTTCTTTGATATTTTTAAAGATGTAGCAAACATACCTTGATAGATATTGCTGAAAATTCATTGCCTCTCTTATTGTAACTCAAATAGGTGATTGTCACAAGTAATAGCTTGAGATATGAATTCTTCTAAGCTTTCAACTTTTGACATTGCAATGAATAAATTCTTTATATTGTCTTTTAGGCCATAGTAGAATTGAGTCATAAAAGCCTTATCGTTCCAATTAAGATCACAAGTAAATTATTAAAATTTTATGGTATAAATTGCAACTAAATGTTATCCTTGTTGTAGGTTTTGAATCTTTCTTTTTACCACCCTCTCTTGATTATATCTCTAAAAATAGTAATTAAACTTTCCATAAAAGTATTCAAATTATATAAGATTGAAAATTTTTTTTTCAACAATAGAACAAACCATGATCGAGTATTTTTTGATAAAAAGGTACCTACAAAAGCAACTTGAGTGAATCCATCCAAATAATAAGAAGGATATAATCATAAATATAGCCATACTTATTGCACAAATCTTCAAAAGTTGGATCTTGTTCCATCAAATTTATCAAGTATATTAGCTCTTAGTTCCTTCATGACAACCCTTGGAGCTTCTAGAGAGGTTATATGCATAGCTTGTCTACAGCATGCTTCCTTCAATTGAATAATCTCTTATTGCAAACTATGAATCTTTCGCTTAGTTTCTTCAAACTCTTGTTTCATTTATAATTCTTTTTTTAGATTATAAAAGAATGCCATTTTTTCTCATATAGTATCCAAAAGAGCTTAAAGATCTGCAAAGATCACCATTCTATTTTTTGTTTGTAAGAATGCAGCTCCTATAACTTGATTTATTTTCAAATTGACAAAAAAAATCAACAAGTTATTACTATAGTATTTCTTATATTGAAAAGGAATATTTCTAAATAATTTTAATTCAAAGGAAGATAATCTATAATCTCTAAAATATAATAATATATCCTAGAAAAAAGATAATTCGCTCTTTCCAAAGAAAAATCAAATTACAATAAGTAAGCATATCAATCTAAAGGGAGGTAATCCGCACTCCTTTAAAATGCAATAGCATCTTCAAGAAGAAGAATAATCCACTTTCTATTAAGAGATCAAAGCTCTGATATGATAACTTAGATAATCTTATCAAATTATTAAAGATGCAAGATAGTGGATTAGCAAAGAGACAAAGAAAAGATTATAGAACTAAAATGATTTCAAGAACAAAGAATTAGATGGACAAGAATAAAAATCTAGATGATTGACATGAATAGAAAATTAGATTGATATCACAAAATAAGACAACACTTTAGATTATTCTAAGGCTTGTGTTGGCAAGATTGAGATATACCTTGATCTTATCTCCTATTTATACTACAAGGTCTATGTCCTATTGAATCTTTTAAAAATATCTTAGAAGATTTTAGAAGACAAAGGAAGATTTTAAAAAAATAAAATAAATTTGAAAAGACTAAAAAAGATTTTAGAAGATTTTAGAAGGCTACGAGAGGTTCTAGAAGATTAAAGAAGATTTTAGATGATTCTAGAAGGTTCTAAAAGACTAAAGAAGGTTTTAAAAATATTTGAAAGATTTTAAAAAATTATGGAAGGATTTAGAAGACTACGGGAGGTTTTAGAGGACTATGGAAGGTTCAAGAATGTAATGACTTGAAATATGTCCATTGTCATGTATCATGATCTTCTATCTGGAAATATACTAGATACCTGGCTATAGAGAATTTATTTGAAACTTATTAGTAAGACTTCAATAAGTGATTTGTCTTTAATAAAAAAGACAAATAATACAATGATATTATAAAAAAAAAATTATATTGGTATTTTATTTTGTATTTAAGTAGGTTTGTACAAAAAGGCTCAAATTGCCACAAAACCATTCAATACCTTATTCACCCACAAAGACTTATTTCTTTCCAAACTTAAAAATTTAATAACTCTTGATCCAACCATTTAGTTTTTATCAAATATTTTTCAAAGTATAGATAATACTTTTAAGCTTTATTACAAAAAAGAATCAACTACAGATTTACTTTTGATTGTCCAATATCTTAAAAACTCTAACAAAAGCTTAAAACCCTAGTTCAGAGATACTCGAGAACTATTTTCTTCATATCTCACAAATCCAAAACTTTAATGCCACAAAATTTTTACACATAATCTTGTGACATAAATATATACACTTTTAAAGATTTTGAGCCAAAAATTTATCAAATTGCCTAAAATATAGCTCAAAACATAACCACTAGTTAAGTAGGATCACTTACTATCCTTATCTTATAAGTACTAACTTCAACTCTTAATATCTTGTTTATCTTAACTTGGTTTTTATTAAACTATATACAAAAAGTGTAGCAAAAAAAATGCTCTTTCAAATCCTAGTTGCTGATCCTCTATTGCTTTTTGTATGTGTGAGTTATATCCAAAAGAGTAATAGTAGATACAATTTGAACACCTTAACTTTGAGTACCTATATCTCTTTCATAAAAAGTCCAAATCACACAAAATTTGCATCAAAATCGTATACAAAAATCCAAACTTATTGATCCTAGCCTTTGATGTTTGAATCCTTTTGAAAAATAAACCCTAATTCCTAGTAAGTCCTCGAGCAGCCTCCTTAAAGTCCATTGGGCATGATTTTTGGCCAATAGGAATAGAGACTTCTATCATCTATCTCCATTCATCCATATAGATGGCCTAACTATTCCCTTTCATATTAAAAATTCCTTTTTAATCCTTTTTCTTATAAGATTTACATAATATATCTTCTAAATACCAAATAAAAGAAATAAATAAGACCTCAAGGGTCACCAATGTCTAATAAAGGTGGGACCTAATTTGAATTTTAGCCCTTTTTTCTTGTATGATTTTTATCTATTGTGCCAGCTCATTCTAAAATTTTCTTTAGCTTTAAAAGACTTTATTTTTAAATTCTTCTTTCTATTTATTTCTATCCTTTGAATATGTCAATTTTGAGAGATTAGGTGGTAGTCTAACCTTTAATGGTGCAAGATAATGGTTTATAGGTTGGAATTGATTTTCCACAATTTTATAAGGGTGTCATTGAGACTTATCCATATTTTAAGCAAAGATTGGTATAAACTTTGGATTCTATGGTCTTCTTTTGTCTACATCATTACTTGTTATTTGTCAATGTCTTCAATCATCCATGCTATTTTTTTTACATTCTCTAAATTTTTTGGCCTTCTTTTTAGGATTTTTCTAATTGTGCCCTCTTTGTTGAATCCTTGGTTAAAATAGTAGATGAGAGTGTCGTTCGTGAGAAGGATTCTTACAAACCAATTTACTACTAGTTCAAATTACAAAATATATTTGTCAATCTTCTCCCCCTTTCCTTGTCTTAAAGAAAAAATAATCGTAAGGGTATTACTTTGCTCTACTTTTGATCTAAATTTCTCTAAAAATGCTCTCATGAATATGTTCCAATTTTTAAAGGTTTAGAAGAGATGGTTTCTATACCATTCATAAATTCTATTATTTAATGTGCTCAAAAACTACACAAGATAATATCTAGGATTAATTATCAAACATGTTATGAGAAGTTCCATAAACCTCTCTATGTATGCTAATGGATTGTTAACCCTAGTCCTTTTAAAAATTGAAAAATTATGAGGCATAGGGACTACTTACAATCCTTTTAGAATTACAATAGACAAATTCCTTGACTAGATCAAGGAATTTATGGATATAGGATTTGGAAAGGCTTCTCTTTCATGATTCATTGAAGAAAAATTGCATTGTTGTGATGAGAGTCTTAGCCCTAAGAAACACTGGATCTTTTGTGCCTCTAATTTCTTAAGTGCAAGATGAGATTCATAAAGTTCATAAAATTGAAGAATTTATATAAAAAAACATACTTTATTAACCCTAATATATTCTGCCTTTAGAAACCCGCCCTCAAATTTGTCCATAAATCCTAGGATATTACATCAATTGAAGCAAAATTTGGACATAAAGTACTTAAGTAAGAAAGCAAATCCCATAAACCTTTTGATTATAGCTCATGTGGTTAAAAAAAACCATGTTGTCAAAATAATCCCTCCATGCTGCCTTTGATTCTGGACCCTCTTTTCTTCACACCTTCATTGCTCCTCATTAACAAAAACCTAAGTATTGAAATTTGATAAGCTTGTTGCTTGCTTTATGTTGTAAAAATTCTCCAATTTTTGCTCCAAAGTTCCTCTTTGAACTAGAGTTATAGATTTTGCCCTTCTCCTTTAATTCTATCTTCTAACAACTCTAGATCCGACCACAAATTTCCTCATAATTCTTTAAACATAACTCCAATAGTAATCAATTTTTTATAAAACTTAATAGACTCATATATCTACAAACCCCAATAAATTTTATTCAAAATACTACTCTAATCACAAAGATATGCTCCCTCAAACTTCATTGGCTTGGAGATAGACCCCTATCACTTTGAAAGAGCATAACATTTTATTCATAATACGAATGAGTATCAAACTTACTCTCATCTCTTCCTTAACTTGCTTAGATCATGTCTATTAAATTTCACACTCAAATTTGTCTCCTAACTCTATTTATACCCAAAAAACCCACACATATACACTGCCCATACAAACCCCAATTTTGCCTTCACTCTATTTTTCTTTTCACCTACACCTGGTTACAATTTCACTCATAACTCTTTGCTTAGAGATCATATTGACTTAAGATTTTGATTCAAAGTAGTAAAATCTATAAGGAACAAAAATCCAACAAATTTCGCTTCTAGAGTCCAAGTGGTTTCCAAGAGCCGAGGCCCGAAATTTTGTAACCCTCACTGCCCTAGTCTTAAATCCGTGCAACTTTGTCAACTCATATCTCCCTTGATATTTAATCAAAAGACATGAGAATTATTTCTACATGTTTTTTATCTTGTCTACTACAAATTTACAAAAAATTGCACTTAAAATCCTCTCTAAGCTTCTTCTACACACAAAAATATATATTGCCTATAAAAAAATCTTATGCACCTCCAAAAGAATCCTCCTCCTCCTTCTTCATGACCCCTCTTTGTCATCCCCGCCTAGTCTCCCTTCTTCCTTTGATCAAAGAGACACCTCAGCCATGTCTCTCCACCTCTTTAATCTTTTCTTTTGGATTAATTTGAAGAAATCTCACTTTTTGAGGTAAATTTCTATTCTATCTTCTTACTACCATTTTTCTACCAACTTCTCTTCTAATTTCAGCCCACAACATTTAAGTTTAGATCTAAGATAGAGGAGAATAAAGATAAAGTAGATCTTAGATAAAATAGAAGAAAATCTAACAAGTAGAAAGAAACAATTTAGATTAGATCAGAGATAAAAAAGAAAGAAGTACATCCTACACTACCAAGTCAAAGAAGCTTGTGTGGTTAAGTTCTTAGCTACTTTGGAGCTGACGTGGGTTTGAATCCACTTGATTTCACTGTAGAAATCCTTGGCTTCATGACTTGGTACTGCTAGTGGGAATTTCAGCAGGAAATTAGTAGTTTGGCCTACCTATCATCCCTGAGCTTGTGATAAATATTATAACTCCCAAGATAATGTGGTTATAATCACAATCCCTTCTCTTTTTCATCCTCTCTTCTTCTAATCTTAATCTTTTTATTTTAACACATTCTTTTATATCTTTCACACTATATTTTAATTTACAATGTGACAGCATCTTGATTTTTTTATTTTTTTATTTTTTTTTATTTACTTCTATAAAAAGATTAAAAGATTTCAAGTCTAATCTTTCTTTTTCTATTGCTCAATTAGAATTTAGTTCCAATAAATTGAGTACAAATATGTCTTATGACATTGTAAGTATGTCTTATTTATTCAACCGTTGGACCTCAATTCCTCTAAATTTTTGAATGGAATTTTTAAAAATCTTTCTTGAATTTTCTATGGATGGAATCAATTTAGGTTGTCTAGATCTAGTAGAACAATGTATCTAGCATGATTATAGATATACTATTCACCTAGATTCATAATTTTAATATACCAATTCTTACAAAATTAATTTAAAAAATTTTGGCCATCCACTTGCAATCCACTTAAGATACCTTCCAATATAGAAAGAAAATAAAATAGAAGCAATTAAAGAAGGAATGTTTATTCAAGTATCACCTCAAGCAATAATTTTTGAACTTTACTTACTATACGATATAATCCTATGTGGGATTGATCCTAACCAATAATAATATAAAAAAAAGTTCTATACTAGGATGGCAAGGAGCCCGAGCTCTTTTTCTTTTTTATTTCTTCACACAAAATTTGTTAAGGAATTATTCACTACAATTATTAATAACAAAGGTTACATTACAAAAAAAGTTCTTTGCAATCAATTCACACCACTTTGAAGAAGAATTCACCTTGTTGCATCTCCAATCAATGTGACACTTATTAACAAAGGCCAAAAAATATATATTAATCTCTTAATCAATCCAAGCTAAATATTCCAATAAGATATAGGATTTAAAACTAACAAATTAAAGATTCTATCTACTCCCTACATCTATGTCTATAAGAGAAATTGGAGACTTATCTATCTTGTGTTTTCTTCTTAGATTCTACCCTCCAACTCTTAACTCTTATTCCTTGTTTTTATATGTATATGCTAAACTTAAAAAAATTGAAATAAATTGACAAGAGCCAAAGAACTTATATGAAATTTAACTTCTTAGTACCACTTCTTATTTTGTGTTCTTTACTCTTGAATCCACAATCTGTATTAGTTTAATAAAATAAAAATTCACCACATTGCTTAATTGAAGGCTTAACTTAGAAGTATGGCATCTTAAATGATTGCTCTTTTCTTATTCTTATTCTTCTTGTTTTGTTAGTGGAATAACTTATCTAATCTACTATTAAAGAACCTTTTCTATCCTACACTTATAAAGAAAAGGGGTATGGCAAGTGGAGAAGGTGATTAAATTCCTCTACTACTAGAAAAAGGTTGCCCACAAGAAGATTTATAAGGATAAAGTAAAAGATTGCTTATTTAAATAACCAATCATTTGTCTTTTGTAAAAAGATGGAATACAAGAGATAGAGAGGGTGATCAAATCCCTCAACCACTAGACATTTTTCTTCAACAAGAAATTTACAAGGAGGAAAGTGATGAAACCTTTGAAGATGAGGTCCACCTCTCAATTATATTTCACCTAAGGTAGCAACCCTTTTCTACTCTAAAAATTGCCACAAATTGAGTATTAATGAAAATTTAATGAAAATTATACTACTCTAAGTTTATCCTTTAAATATTTCTAATCCAAAAAAAATTTAATTGAAAATAGTCAATAAGCACTTGAAAATGCCTTTTCAAACAAAGAGTACATAAAATTGTCAAGATAATGAATCCCCTACTAATCAAAAACTCATTAAAAATTCAATTTTGATCCAAATCAAACATATGATAATTCCTTAAAAAGCTAATAATAAGATACCTATCTTTAAAAAATTTCAAAGTCAACTAACAAACAAATAAAAACTAATTGATGAAAATCCGAGAATAAATCATTCTTGGGAGCAAACATTTAAGGTAGTGAATCCTCTTCTAATAAAAAATTCACCAAAAATTCAATTTTGATTTAAATCAAATATATAATGACTTTTTAAAAATTTGACATCAAGATATATAATCTCACAAAATTTCAAAATCAACTAACAAACACATAAAAATAGATTGATGAAAATCCGAGAATAAATCACTCTCTACTTTAAAATGATTTTTTTTTTTTTTTTTTTTTGACTTTAAATGATAAAAGATTTGTTTGCAACAACAATGAAAAGAGATAGAAGACTTACCAATGATGGAGAATAGAGTTGGAATACTCACTCAAAAAGTCCACATAAAAGGTCAATGACTATTAACTCACTCCACATTCACTCACATAATTAGAAGTACTACCTTCCACCAAATGCACCAAAATATGAAGGTAAAATTCACCCCTCAACTCAAATTATAAGATGGCTTCACATAAGAGTTGCTTGTAATTGGTGGTGTGAAGTGAAGTAAGCAATTAGTAAGAACAACAAGAAGAACAACCACAAAATAAGTGAAATAAATGGTATCAAGCAAGTACACAATTCAAAACTATATCATAGTTTTTTCACTATGTTTTTATCTAATAAAAAATAAAATTAAAAACTAAAAATTATATTTTTGAATAGATAATTTTTTTTTCATTTTCAATGATATAAAAAACATATAAATCTAAATTTTTATGAGTAAGTTGTGATAGTTCAAAGATAGAAGGTAAATAATAAAAAAGTTAAGTGGAAAATTTTTACCTCAAGAATAACTTGCTGAAGAGATCATGAATTTGAACCTCACCAAGGCTTTTAAGTAGTGTACAAAGGTGCCCTAGAGAGGCCATGAGGCTTTAGTCTTATCCTCCTACCTACATCCAAGGTGCCACAACCTATATGGGACTTGTGCACCTGCCTTCATATAAGGACTATACTAGCTGCTGGTCCTCATATTTTCTACTAGTAAAATTCATTTTTTTTGCATTTTTGACTTCACCATGGTGTTCTAAAGCATCCAATTAGCCTAAGAACCTTGTATGGCATTCAAATCTCGCTCCATTTCTTCATAATGACTTCCAAGGTGGTAAAACTCATTTTTACCAAAGTATTTAAAATTCTTCTAAAAATTCCTAAAAAATTCTAGATAAATTCTAAATAAATTCTAAATTTTTTTGTAATATTTTTATAATGATAATATCAATTTAAGACTATTTTATTCTACCTTGGTGATTTTTTATAATAATAAAATCAATTTAAATCAACTAAAAATCCTATTTTTTTATTTAAGTAACTAAAAAGACATGAGATTTATTTCTCATTCTTCTTTTATCTATTAAATAGTATTCATATGTTTTTAAGAAGTGATTCATGGAGATAGATGGCCAATGTAGAAATTGGTTTCAATAACAAAATACTAATTCTTACAATTGAGAAAAAATACTAAATCAATTAAGATAACTGCCTTCAAGATTTATTAAGATTCCATTTCTTCTCCGCTAATATTAATTTTCTTTATTTAGCATCTTCTAAACACATCTTTATTTCATAATTATAATTTTGATATTCTAAATATATTTTTTAAATTCTAAAATAATTAATGAATCAATTTAATGACTCACACAAATGATTGAAAGAAAATCTATAATTGATTTTTTTTTGTGGTGAAGCTTAAGGATATAAGATATACTTTAGAAAAATTTGACAAAAGTTGAATAGTTGGATCAAGAATTATTGGATCTTAAAGTTCAAGAAAAAATCAATCTTTTACAAGTGAATAAGATATTGAAGGGTTTTATTATAACTTGAGCATTTTGTGTAAATTATAAGGATTTTTGAGAGCCCAGATTGTGTGGAGGTGAAAAGATAGATATATAGAGCTATAATAATATTTTTGATATAAAGATGAGATTTTGAAAGGAGATTATAGATTTTTTTTGAAGTTATTAAGAATTCAACTTACTAAAAATTAGGTAGTTATGATTTGGCATAGAAAAGGATATTAAAGATTTTTTAAATATCATAGAAAAATTTTATATATAAATCTACTTAAATATAAGAGATTTTTTTGTTAATATAATATTTTTTTAATATTATTATATTTATTTATCCTTCTTATTAAAGACAAATAATTTACCAAATTCTAGCCAATAAATTATAGGTATACTCTCTACAACTAAGTATTCAATATATATTCAAATTAAAAATCATGCCATATGACAATGTTAAAGATATAAATCAATTGGAAGGCATTCAAGCCAATATTAATTCATCAATCACTTATTTTCTCAATTCATATGCTCATAAATGAATTGGTATAGGTAAAGGTGGAAGTGGAAGAAAAATTGGAGGTATAACTGTAACAACTTATTGATATCCAAGTATACAAACTTATAATTGCATGTCCTTTTTTGAAGATGAAGATTCAACAATAGGATATTATTGATTGTTATCATTGTCTAAATCTTTCACTACATCTTCACTTTCACTTTCAAAATTAGATGCAAAATCCATAGACTCAATCTTAACTATTGTTTTTAAAGACTTATCATTAAAATTTTCTAAAATTTCTTCTATTTGTTTAATATTTTCACACTTAACAAACTTAATATCATGGATCTTAATTATTGAGCCTTTTTTAATATCTTAGAGACAACAACACTTAATATCCTTAGTATAGCTTATAAAAAATATATTTTTTATTTTTAATATCAAATTTAGTGTATTTTTTATCTAGAACATGTACATAGGCATTCACATCCAAATACATAAAAAAGTTTAATTGATGATTTTATACTTGACCATCCTTCTTTTAGCGTTTTTTTTCATAGTTGTAATAAAAATTCAATTAAAAGTATATATTGCCATAATGATTGCTTCTACCTAAAATAAATTAGAAAGTTTTTTAGCCTTCAACATGCACCTTGCATTTTTAAATAATATTAGATCCTTATAAAATACATAAAAAAAATTTCAAAAAATTATCAATGAAAGTGACAAAGCATTTTGTCTTTCTATGAGATGTAATCCACATTGGACCATTCATATTAAAATGTATCAATTTCAAGAATTTATTTGTATATTTATTGCTTTTTGTTAAAAAAACATTATGATGTTGTTTTTTATAAATATATCCTTTGTAAAATTCTAATTCTTTGTGCTTGCCTAAATTTAAATAAATAACTATATTATCTACTTATAATTTTTTAAACCTAGAATGCCAAGATGACCAAGTCATTAATATTATAGTTTTGCCTTGTCATAGTTTTCCTTGTTTCAAAAATAAGTGAAATCTTCTTTGCATTTGAAGACTCCAATAGCTTATATAAGCTTCAAGATCTAATATTATTGATGATAGTATTATCATATTTCATAAGACAAGTATTTACTTTGAAAAAGACTTCATAACCTTGATTTGTTATTTTGCTAACTAAAAGAAAATTCTTAATCAATCCTTCAACATATAAGATATCATGCACATCTTTTCAAATCTTGTTTGGAAGTTGAAAGAAAATCTCACATTTTTTTTTATGGCAAGTCTAATATCATCTTTTAAATAATCTTTAGGACCAAGTGGTAGATTGTCATAGTTTAAAAACCAACTTCAATTTCTTATCATATATTAAAAAAACATTCAAATTAATATACCACTCTTTATCACTCATAGTAAAAAATAATACTGCTACAAATATAGATTCATCTTTTTGATCTTTCTTGTTTTCTATATTTATTTGTTATTTTTAAAAAATCTTCTTTAATTTCTTTGACTTTCTATCCTTATCTTTGGTTTGGCATTCTCTCTCATATTGACATTTTTTGTCATAATATCTACATTTGACATCCTTCTTGTGATCATAAAAATACCTTACATGATTATGAACATGAGATAATAGCTTGAATTTGTTACCTGCCGCTTTTAAAGTAGATCTTGTATTCTTATTGTGAGATTTTTGTTATAATAGTTGAATTATGCTTATTTGCAATATCAATTTGGTTGGAATGAATTCCTAGTGCTACTACAAATGTAATAAATGATTCTATAAAATTCTCTAATAATGCCATGATAAAATAAGTATCTCAAATTTTTTTTTATCAATTGATGCAAGTTGCTCTATCATGTCCTATAGCTTGCCTATGTGTGTAACAATACTATCACCTTCACTCATTTGCATAGTTTAAATATAATAGATTTGAAGTATTTTTCACCTTGTATATTACTTTAAGATATTTTCATGTAATCTTTGTACTTTCAGTCTTATTTATAGTCATAAATTTTGTACTTAAATGATGAAGGTAAATTATACATATTGCCTAAGAATCTATATTCTCTTATTTATCTAACTTTGTTGGATCTACAAATAATCCAATAGGTTTTTTATACTTCTTACAAACCACCATCTCTAAATCCTTCTCAATAAGAATAAATTTAATCTTTTCTTTTTAGAGATGCCAATTGATTCTATTAAAAAAATTTATAATAAAAAATATATATATATATATATATATATATATATATATATATATATATTTTAAATTATCCAAAATAAAAAATAAAAAATAAAATAAAAAGTGATTAGAAATAAAATCTAAGTGAGGCTTAACATTCAATTATAGCCTTTTTGAATATTTATAAAAATTATTTAAAAATTCTAAAAAAAATAAAAAAATTTAGATATATGAAGTATTATACCACCAATGCTTTTAAAATATTTCAAGTCCAAATTCTCAAAATTGAGTAAGTTATAGAATTTCTAAATTAATAATGTCTAATAGATATCAAAAAATAAACAACTTCAAAACTTTATAAAGTCCTTGGATTCTTTGATTTGTTTAAGATTGACTTCAATATTTCTATTTTAAATTTTTAAAGTTCTTTACTATCATTCTTGAATCTTGCTAGCCATCAAAGCTAAGCCTTCTAATTATTGACGGAGTTTGCTCCTGTCTATACATATTTCTACAACACTTTGTATTCTTGATACAATTTTATGTGTTCCCAATATTTTTTTTGATTGTTATCTTTCCATCTTAGTATATTGTTAAACTCCAAGGGCTATTGTTGCTTATTTCTTCAACCTCTGCTACAATTCCAAAGATTTTGGAGGCTATTGCAGCAAAGTGTCACGAACACAAAATATAGACTAGAAGTCTAAACAAGAAGTTCAAGAAGAACTAACAAGAACTGTATTAATCAGATGAGTACAAAAACAACACCAGAGAGGTGAGCTAGAGCTCCAAGAGATGTGTTGTCGAGACTGAAGAACTCTTTAGCCTCGATTCTAATATATATTCCTACCTAGGAAGCTTCTCAAGCAACTTCCATCAACTAGAGAGCTTCTCAAACAACTTCCATCAATTAGGAAGCTTTTCAAGCAACTTCCACCAATTAGAGAGCTTCTCAAGCAACTTCCACCAACTAGGAAGCTTCTCAAGAATCTTCCACCAACTAGAGAGCTTTTCAAGCAACTATCACCAACTAGGAAGCTTCTCAAGAATCTTCTATCAACTAAGAAGATGCTAGAAGGCTCTGAAAGGTTCTAGAGAGTTTTAAGAACCTTCTAGAATATTTTAGAAGGTTTTGATAAGTATGTCCTTGACATCACCTCCTCGTTTAGCTTCGAGGTCTCCGAGAAGCCATTTAAGATATATACTCATAAACATAAAAAAATCAAAGATTTGACGTAGTCTCTGCAATATATTCCAATTGTTGTTCACAAGGCAGATGATTCATGGGTCCTTATAGCCACCGATAATAACCAACACCTTCCACTTAAGGCCATGCCTGAATTTCTGTGTCTTTATTGTGGAAGTGACCTAAAAATATGGTTTTGCTACTACCTTCATGAGCTCATTCAGCTTCAAAGACAATTACTAGTAACCTGCTACTTGATATTCTTCAACGTCTTCTTGGCTCTTCTAATTCTTCATCTCGAAGTAGACACTGTGAGCTACTCATTTGAGATGACACCACTAATACAATATCTACATTCTCACTACCCATATCTAAATACACCCTGAGATTAGATATCTTGACACTACAAAATACAATAAGTTATGTTTTGATAAGACTTGAATCTCTTTTCTATTCATTTCTCCAAAGAAGGCTTCATCTTCATACTTCGTCAATGGCCAGTTTTTGGTTTATTATGATATCACCAATAAAATTTCTGTACCTTTCGCGGCGCATTGGCAAGATTTTTGGTCGGTTCCCATGTTTGTTCATTAATATCATAGCCGCTCCAATGTACCAAGTACTCTAATTTATTCCAAGTTTGCTGTGAATCTGGTATCTTTTCCACCTCGTATTCTTCGTGGTTTTCAATTTTGATACTAGGTGGCGGACATTGTATTCTTCCAGGAAAAGATGATTTTCAATAAGGTTCTAACAGAGAAACATGAAAGATAGGGTGTACCTTCATAGCAGCTGGTAATTCTAGGTGGTATGCCACAGGATTGATTTGCTTCTGGATAACAAATGGTCCCAATCTCTGGTAGTCCAACTTATCACATGGTTGCTTAGTCTTGATATTCCGTCAAAGTAGCCATATTTTATCTCCAATTTTGAAATTAGATGCCTGATTCCAAAATTGATCCACGGATACTTTATAAGATTTTTCGATAATTTGCAATTGAAGCTTCAATGTGGTTTGAAGCTCTGATAGCTGCTTCATCCATCCTTCAGCTACTGGATTGTTATTCACTGATAGATTCAATAGATCAAGCTTTAGATGATATCCATAGTTGGAAAAGAATGGTGTTTTTTGAGTCGATCCATGAAGGGTGTTGTTATATGCAAACTCGACTAGCAATAGATATGCAGTCCAATCATCTTATTGATAGTTGATGCTGCATCATAAATATTGTTCCAAAACTTGATTCACCCGTTCTATTTGGCCGTCAGTTTGAGAATAGAATGTCAAAGAAAACTTGATGTCTAATTTTAATATCTTAAAAAAAGATCTCCAAAACTTTGATACAAATTAGATTCCTCGATCCGATACAATGTCATCTGGTAGACCATGATATTGATATACATTATCAAGGAAGAGCCTTGCTGTGTCTTTGCTTAACAATGTCTTCTTATAAGGAATAGAATGTGCCATCTTTGTAAGCCGATTCACCACAACAAAGATGCTGTCAAATGAATTTGATGGCGGTAGGTCCGTAATAAAGTCCATGGAATCTAAAGACCATAGACGATGCGAAATAGGCAATGGTTGTAAAAGTCCATAAGGGCAATGGCGAGGATTCTTGGATCTTGAACAAATGTCACAAAAGATGACAAAATCTTTCACATCCTTCTACATTTGGAACCACCAAAAATCTCAGGTAATGAGTTTTAAGGTCTTATTGTATCCTAAATATCTCGCAACTAGAAAGTCATGATGAGATTGAAAGACTCGGAGTCGTGCTGGCCCTTCTAGGATATACAACTGCTCTTCAAAGTATAAAAGATCTCCTTTGACCTTGAACTTATCATCATTGATACGTTGCTTCATATCAAGGACTATTGAATCTTCAATGGTCGCGGCACGTACCTGGTTGAGGAAGTCGGCATTAATTGGCACAACAACAGTAAAAATCGTGAATCGCTCTAGCTTTAACAATGTTGTACATTGTTGATGAAGCGCTGCTTTTCCTATCTTCGCCACAAGATATGATCTTCTTGATAATGCATCGGATAGTCCATACTGCTTTCCAGGCCAATAAGTAATAACAAAGTCAAACTTAGATAGCGACATATTCCATTGAGCTTGACGTCGATTTACAAACCGAGCCGATATAAAGTACTCCAGATTCTTGTGATCTGTGTATACAATCACTGAATGTGCAGCTCCTTTGAGGAAGTGATGCCACTCTTGGAAAGAATCCACTATAGCAAGGAATTTCTCATCATAGATCTCGTAGTTGATCTCAACCGTAGAAAACTTCTGTAAATAGAATGCAATCGGATGAAGCTTATTATCAATGCCCATCTGCGAAAGTACGGCTCCTAAAACAAAATCCGAAGCATTGGTTTCTAAACAAAAAGCCTCTATAAAGTTTGGATGTACCAAGATTGGAGTTGTAATAAATGCCGTCTTAAGATTTTGAAATGTTTTTTTCGCTAGAGGTTCCCATTCGAGCTTATCTTTATATGTCAATTGAATAAGTGAGATAGTAACTTGAGAATAATTCTTCATGAAGATTTGATAGAAGTTAGCAAAGCCAAGAAAATATTGTACGTCTCTAACCGTTGTCGTGTTGTGGTTCGGCTACTATGTGAAAAAATTGTACATGTATATTTAATGTACAATTTACTACATAGCTAAATGAAAGTCATATCAGTGGATTTTATTGATTATAGGATGTAATTAGGTTGCTAGTTTAGAAAGGATCTATTAAAAGGATTATTATTAAGGTTTATACAACCTTATTTTCTTTTTAGTAGTGACTTTTGAAGTTAATTTTATATGGAAAATAACTTGTATATATCTTAAGTCACCTATGTTAGACATTGGTGATCCTTAAGATCTTATTTACTTCTTTTATTTGGTGCTTAAAGCACCAAGTATATAAATCTTATAAGAAGAAGGATTAGAAAAGGGTTTTTAGTGTAAAAAGGGTAGTTTGGCCATCCATGTGGATGAATAGAGGTAGATGATAAAAATCTCTATTCTAATTGGCCAAAAAGGAGGCTGCCCGAGGGTTTATTAGGAGTTAGGGTTTGTTTTTCGAGAGGAGTCGAACATCAGAGACTTGGGTCTTCAGGTTTAGGTTTTTGGGTATGGTTTAGGTGCAAATCTTGCATGATTTGGACTTTTAATGAAGAAGTTATAGGTGCTCAAAGTTAGGGTGTCGATTTTGGACCTACTGTCACTCTTTTGGGTATATCTCGCGCATACAAAGAGAAATCAAAGATCGGCAACTGGGGTTGGAAAGCGCACTTTCTTGGCTACACTGTTTATGTACATTCCAATAAAATCCAAGCTAGGATCAAGGAGATATTGCGAGTTGAAGTCAGTGCTTGTAAGCTAAAGGCAGTAAGTGACTCTGCTTAACTAGCAGTTATATTTTGAGCTATATCTTAGTTAAGTTGATAGATTTTTGGCTCAAAATTTTCAGGAGTATATATGTTTATGTTACAAGACTATGTGCAAAATTTTTGTGGCATTTAGATTTTTGGTTTGTAAGATATAGAAAAAATAGTGCTCAGGTGTCTCTGAGCTAGGGTTTTAAGCACCTACTAGGAGTTTTGAGATATCAAACGATCGGAAGTATATTTGCGGTTGAATTTTTTTTGTAATAAAGCTTTAAGGTGAAATCTACCTTTTCTGAAAGTTTGAAGAAAACTTAATAGCTGGATCAGAAGATATGATTTTCTAAAGTTCGGGAAGAAAAACATCCTTTGCGGGAAAATATATTATTATGGGTTTTTGTTGCAATCTTGGACTTTTGTGCATACTCAAGGTGTTTTTGGGAGCCAAGGCTTTATGGAGGTGTAAAAGGTGGACGTATAGAGCCATGATATGATTTTGATATATAGATGAGTCTTTAAAAGGTTTTTAAGGATTTTCTACATATCATAGAAAAAACTTATGTACAAACCTACTTAAAAATAAGAGGTTTTAATCATACAAAACCTTTTTCTTATATTATCATGTGTATTTGTCCTTCTTATCAAGGACAAATAACTCATTAAAGTTTAGCCAATAAATATTAAGTAAAATTCTCTACAACTAGGTACCCGGTATATTCCTAGATAGAAGTTCACTCCATGCGACACCGTCTTCAGAACTTTCTAGGATACAATTGCTTCTACCTTCTTAGGATCCATCTTTAAGCCTTCCGTAATCGCAACGAACCCTAAAAACTCCATCTCAGTTTGGTGAAATAAGCACTTTTCCAACTTGGCGTAGAGTCCTCGCTTGCATAGTTTTTCAAATACCAAACGAAGGTACTTTTTATGCTCTTCTTTGTTCTTGGAAAATATCAAAATATCATCTAGATAAATGACAATGAAATTGTCTAGATTCTCTAAAAAAAAATGTCATTCATCATGTGTTGAAAGACTGTTGGAGCATTGGTAAGACCAAATGACATGACTTTATACTCAAAATGGCCATACCTTGTACGAAAAAGCTGTCTTCCATTCGTCTCCTTCTTTGATTCATACAAGGTTGTAAACTCCCCTTAGATCAATCTTTGTAAAGATCTTTGCACGTCCAAGTTGTTCGAGAAGAATAGAGATCAAAGGTAATGGATAGCAATTCTTCTTTGTCACCTTGTTGAGACCTCACTAGTCCACGCACATCCGTAGTGAGCCATCCTTCTTCTTCACAAATAAGATTGATGCCCTAGCTGGCAACTTTGAATGACAAATGAAGTTTTTGTCTAGGTTCTTGTCAATGTATTTCCGCAACTCAGCCAACTCCGTCTGCGATAGATTGTAGATTGGGCCAAAAGATGATTGTGCTCCTTCTTGTAATTCTATGGTAGAATCATATGGTCGGTGCTTCGGTAGCATGTCAACATTCTTCTTTTGGAACACGTCTTGAAAATCTTTATATTGTTCTAGTATACCTACTGTTGAAATCTGCTCTCCGCTAGTTGGAGTCGCATAAATGACCAATAGTGTGTCTTCCTTGCACGATCTTACAAACGTTCTTGCTTTAATAAATAAGGGCTTTTTGGTTTGGGGTCTTCTTCGAGGCTTGTCCTTATGTTGTTCTATAGGAAATGTTATCCTCCGCAGCCTCCAATCTATGGATGGATAATATTTTTTCAACCAAGAAAGACTAAGAATAACAGGGTTTGACAAGGTGCTAATAATATTAAAAATAATATAACTACTATGGTCTTTAAACGTCACCTCTATAGATTCTGATTCATGGGTGACACTACGAGATAATAAAGATCGTCCATCTATTACTTCTACGTGAATAGGCTTGAATTTTTGTACTAGGGGAATTTTGTGACACTTAGCAAATTCTTGGTCTAAGAAACAAGCAGATACTCTTGAATCCAATACGGCTAAGATTTTTAGTTTTTGAGGGCCAAAAGACAAAAGAATTGTAAAATAATGGGCAGGTTGGATAAAAAGAGAGGAACTTGGTATTGATTTGTCCAGCCGCATGATTCCTATTGTGGGCGGGCATCCTCGTTTTCCTCAACAAACACACCTCTAGTCTTGATGCTCTATCTATTTTGCTTCTTAGGATAATTTTCAACTCTATGGCCTTTTCTACCACAATACAAATACAAACTGTCTTCTATACGGTTCTTTTCTTCTGGAGTAAAGGATTTGATATGTATCGCATTAATCTGCATGTCCTTCACCTCCGATTGTGAATTCAGGCTACTTGCCGATATAATTGCACCGTGATGACTTGTATATTGTCTAGAGCATTGGTCTTGGCAACGCTGAAATAGGCGGTTATCACACTTCACAACTTGGCTAATGGCTTCATTGAGCATTTGTGGATCAGGAAGAGATAACAACAAATCCTTCACATTGTTCCTTAGATCCTAATAGAATTGACTCATCAATGCTTCTTCATCCCAGTAGATGTCGCATGCCAATTGCTTGAAATCCAATGCATAGACTGATGCACAGTGAGTCCCTTGTCGTAGCGATCAATTTTTTATTGTTGCCCATCGAGCCTTGTCATGCTCGCCAAATGCTTTTGCAAATGCCTCCAAAAAAGTCTCAAAGTTGTTCAAAATTGGTGATCCTTTTTCAAACAAAGGAGAAAATCACGATAGAGCTTATCCCACAAGCAAAGTTCCAACCAATCCAATGCGTGATTCCTCCGTCAGATAACGTTCAGATTGAAGAGCTGTTATCAACTTGATTTGATTGACGAAACCTCAAAACTTGGAGCATTGTTGTGGCAAAAGTCCACTTTAGATAGACGCAAGGTCTTTCTTTACTATCAAGTTGGATCCAATATGCACAAACTTTCTTAAATTTTTCTTTTATAGTCACAAAACCATGCGTATAATAAATCAACAAACTAGAAGCTTGAAAATTTATAAATCGAAATCTAGCCATTTATATAAGTTCAAATTTTGGAAGCATAGAGTTCACTTCTTTAGTCATCTTCATAAAAATTCTCAACTGTGAATTCATTACCGATCACCAGATATCATCAAAATATTAGCAAATAATTATATAAGTAAAACCAAACTAGGAACTTAAAAATTTATAATTTAAGATCCAACTGTTCAAATAAACTCAAAATTTGGAAAAACATAATTCATACCTTTGATCTTTGTCACATAAATTTTGAGCCATGAATTCATTGCTGATCATTAGATATCACCAAATCCTTAACAGATACTTTTGAAAGTCAAAACCCTAGACACCTGAGAACAAATTTGCCATTACTCCTACTCAAAGTCTCAATTGATATGAGATTTTAGACATAGATTCTTTATAGTATAAGTAATATGTACACAAAAAATGAGCTTCAAATTCTTCTTAAAACTCAAGTTCTAGCTTAAAGCAAACTCTTCTATTTATCTAACTTCTTCAAAACCCTAGTTTAGTTTGCTGGGTTTAACTAGCCATAACTCACTCATTCTAAACTCATTTCTAACAATTCTTGGATGTAAAATATATATCTTGAAGTCTAGTTTCTAATTCAACTTTTTGATTTCTTTCTAGTATCTTAAAACTTCTAATATACCCCGAAAAGTGACAGCAGATGTCATATTAGTAGTCTAAGTTCAAATAAGCATATCTCTCTCATCTAAGCTCCGAATCCTACGTTTCTACCACCTAAACTCATGCCAAGAAGAAGCTCTTTCTGAATATCTCTCTAGATTTGCCAAAAAACCCTGTCTTCTTCTCCTCCGAGCTCGTCAAAGAAGTCGCAGCCAAGGTCTTCAAAGTCCAAGTCAACAATTAATAGTTTAAAGTTATAAAAATCCCAAATCTAATCCTCTAAGTCAGTACTATTAATGGTAGCCAACTATTGACATCCAAATCTACTATTTATCCTTGGTAAAATCCTAAATTCAATCTCAAAGTCAAAACTCCTTATATCTACAAATATAACCTTGAATCTACTAAAATCTAAGATTGAAAAAAAGATAAAAGAAATAAAAGAAAATTTCAAGGCTAAATCAAAGTTAAAGTTAGGATTAAAGATAAGGTAAAATTTTAGCCAAAGAAAAAGAAAGAAAGTGAGGAATTTTTCCCAAACTATATAAAAACTTTAATTGATAAGAAGAAAGAAAAAACTTAATAAAATTTTAAAGAAAAGATAGTTAAGTTAGATTTCTGTATATGGATATATTTACTTCACGACAACGTGTACTATCAAAGTTGTCTGGGAGGCTAATTCGAGGCTCTTTTCATTGTAGAAGCAATGGTTCTCGTTAAACCACAGGTAAAGCTGCTTCTTTTAGTGCGGAAGCTTGAGGCTGACGAAGTCCAGATTGTGCTATTCCGGATGCTCCATCGTTATGAAGTCTTGTAAAAACTCCTTCAATCACCGTAGTTCTCTATGATAACGTGGTGAGAGCATTCATAATGACGTCCAACTTGGACTCCAAACTTTTAGTCATATTAATATCTTGACCTCCGGTCATTCTAAGAGAAAAGAAGTAATTGTTTCTATAAGAAGAAAATATTGGTTTAGAAAAGGATACTTTGCAACCTTTAAAATACCTTAAGACCTTCAAGAAGAGAGATAATCTACTCTCTCTAAGAAGAATAAGACTCCAATATTATAACGGAAAAGATATCAGTTTAGAAGACAATAATCTGCAACCTCTAAAATATTAGTGTATCTTCAAGAATAGGGTTAATCCACACTCCAATAAGAAAGAATTAGTTTTGATATCTAAGATGAGAGTAGTCTCGACAAACTGCCATAGACACATAATATAGACTAGAAGTCTAAACAAGAAGTTCAAGAAGAACTGGCAAGAATTAGATTAATCAGATGAATACAAAAATAACACTAGAGAGGTGAGCTAGAGCTCCAAGAGATGTGTTATCGAGACTGAAGAACTCTTCAGCCTCGACTCTAATATATATTCCTACCTAGGAAGCTTCTCAAGCAACTTCCATCAACTAGGGAGCTTCTCAAACAACTTCCACCAAGTAGGAAGCTTCTCAAGCAGCTTCCATCAATTAGAAAGCTTCTCAAGCAACTTCCACCAACTAGGAAGCTTCTCAAGAATCTTCTATCAATTAAAAAAATGCTAGAAGGCTCTGAAAGATTCTAGAGAGTTTTAGAAATCTTTTAGAATATTCTAGAAGATTTTCATAAGTATATCCTTGACACAAAGCTCTAAATTTAAGTTCTTACTCTCAAAGATAAATAATAAATTGCTTATTGCTTCGTGATGAGCTATTGCAAATTTCTATACTTTGGAATTTTGAGTTCTTCTCAAATTAATTTATAGAAAATAAATTTTTTTTAAAGTTATCAAAAAATCATGTCATGTAAATAATCTCTTATAATTCTCTTAATGCACAAAAAGCAATCTAAAGTGCTAAGCTCTGATATCATATGAGAAAATATAAAAAAATGTGTTGCTAAAATAGAAGCTTAATGATGCAAATATAAATGAGCTCACCATCTAACTAAAGAAGATTCAAGAGAACTAACCATAGAAAATAAATCTTTGTTTTGGGCTCTTATAGATTAAGTCCATAATCTAATAATGAAGACTTGTAGTACAAATATAATAACAATTAGCTTACCACTAAAGTCTATTTGATTTAGAAATATCCTCTTATTAGGCCATTTATCACTATATGATAGTACCACCAACTTACGATGGCTATAAATTGTCAATTGATAATAACTTGATATCAACCATCCACATATTAATCAAATATATATATATATATATATATATATATATATATATATATATATAATTTTAATAATAATTTCCATTAAAAAATTCAAAAGAATTTTATTATTGTATAATAAAAATAATCTTTATCTTAAACATCTAAATTATATAATTATCAAATAATTTAATCATCAAATAATTTAACTATTAAATTTGAATAAATTCACTATTAGCAAAGATGAAATTCTAATATACTACTATAATAATAGTTGAGATGTATAATAAATAATTTTTTAGATTAAAGGTAAAAAAAACAATTGATTAGAATTATTTTAAATAATCAAAAAAATTACTCAAAATATCATTATTTAGATAAATTCACTATATTTACAAAAATAAATTTTTTTAAATTTTGGAAGGTTTTTTAAAATTTTGATATTTTTTATATTGATTTTCATATAATACTTAATTTTAAATTAAAACTAAATTCTATATTAGAACATACATGATTGTGATTTAAGATTGATTTAGAAACCACTTGTATAAAAGTTTTATTCCAAAAAATTATATGGTATGGAATTTAAAAGATTAAATAATCTTTACACCTACTACACTAAGTCCTCAACATCAAAAGTTATATTTTTTTATGATTTTATTATTTTTGTAAAGATTTCTAATTGATTTATTTATTTTTTTTTTTTTATTTTTTTTCATCAATAATCTTGAAATAGATAAGATGTTGACAAGGATTGGTCACTACAAGGTGCAACCATTTATATTATTCTCATTGGTATTCTATACATCATATAAGTTTTAAGAATATTATTGCCTATAAAAATAAACATGTGATTGAATCCAAATGTATCTTATGCAATATAATTTAATTTAATCTTAAGAGATATATCTCATCTTTAATTTGAAATTATCTTACTATATAAATATATAAATTTTTTATCTCAATTTGTTTTATCCATCATATTAAAGTAATTGTTTTTAGATCTTATTGAAAAAAGTATATAACTATAATACAAAGTCTTTGCAAGTAATTGTTATATATTATATTTTGTTTAAAATCAAAGAACATAACTTTGTATAAATAAGCATTGAAGCATGTGCATTTAAGTTCAAAAGTAATATTGTGAAGTGTGTAATTGAATTAAAGACATCAATTCTCAAGAATTTATTTTTTATAGAATTACGTAGTTTTTAGTGTAAAGTTATATTATTTTTTTAACTTTTTGATTGTCATGGATTTTAAAATTTCAAAATTATAATACTAGTTAAAAACATTTCTTTATATATAGATCTTAAATTCTTTGTCAAATATGTGTATTTGAACAATATTTTACAAATAATAAATAAATAAATAAATAAAATAATTTATAAAAAATATTGTGATTTAATATAATATTTATTTTATATATTTGATATTAATTTTTTTCTTTTTTTTAAGAAAAACATCAAAAATTAAGTATATATTAGATCATATAATTATATTATATTATATTATATTAAATTATATTATATTATATTATATTAAATTATAATATATTATATTATATTAAATTATAATATATTATATTGAAGTATACCAGTAAAGATATATCTTTCATGAAGATGTAATTTATTTTATGATTTAAAGTTTTGAATTGAATAATTTATACAATTGAATACTTTAAATAAATGCAAGTAAATTATAGTAGTTTTGAATTGATTCTTTCAAATTTTCAATAATTTTATAAATTAGACCATTTCTAATCTATAAAATTAATACAAATTTTAATTATAATATAATTTATCATCTCAATAGTTCCATGTCTTAGTGAAAAATTTACAAATTACTTTAATTTAATTTAAAATAGCAACAAAATATTTAGTTTTGTTTTTATATTTGATATCAAAAGAAATATTGTTACAAATTTTTTGTTTCTTAAAGATTTTTTGTAATTATAAATTTAGTTTAAAAAAAATTAAGTTTTTATTTTTTGACTGTATTTTAAATTAATACTTTAGTCTTATTTAAATAAATTGATAATTAAGTCTTTAATATAATGCTTTTTATATAATATAAGAATTTGAATTATTTGTATGTAAAGTAATTATTTCAATTAAATCCTTCAAATATTGTTGGAATTAACAAAGTAATTTTTAAAATAATATCAAAAGTAATTTTTATAATTATTATTTTACAAAAAATATTATATATATATATATATAAAACTAGATAAAGATAAAAATAAAGTTGTATATAGAGGTTATTTGGTATTTAATTCAACACAATCTATTTAATAAATTATAACTATTAATATTATTTTTAATTTTATAAATATTTGGATATATAAAATAATATTAAATATATAAGTAAATATCAAATTTAAAAGTTTTGAAGTAAATAATAGAACTTTTAAAGATTGATCTTCAGAAGGTATTTAAATTTAATTGTATTAAATAAAAATTGCAAAGGTATTTGCTAATATAATGATATTATTAAGATGTTTCAATTGTTCAATTGGTAGTTTAGATTTTGTATATAAAAAAGTTATTAAGTTTGTATATTTAAGAATAGCACTACATATAAAGAAAAAAAATGTAGTTATTGCTTGCTATACCTAGTCAAAGTTTAAATGACTTGAAATGTTTGCATTTAAGAAGTGCATTAAAATTTTAAATATTAAAAAATATACATAACATTAGTTTTATTTTTTTATTATAACAAATACAATTGTTATTACAATAGGTCCATCTATGGTTATAACTAATAATTTCTTAAATTTAAGATAAATATTCTATATTATATTTTTTGTATTAGATAAGTTAAGAAAGACTTTAAAATATAATAAAACATACACAAGTCTTATGCTTTTTATTATGCAGTATCTATTAAAAGTTTATACCTCTTAAAAAAATCCATAAAACTTTAGAATAGTAGACAATGTATGAGTTTTTATAATTAAAATAATATTACTTAAGGTACCAATAATTTTAATTAAAAATTGAAAACTAAAAACTAAAATTAATAGAACATGTAGAATATATTAATCAATGTAAATCATGGTTATTTAGAATAATAATTTTACCCTTACCTCTTCTAAGGTGCTATGCTTCTAAATTAATATAAATTTTATTATGTTGATCTTAAATAAATATATAAATAATTAATAAATATATAGAATTTTTGATGTTTATAAAGTGGTCAATTTTGGAATTTATGATACAAATAATTTAAGTATGAAAAATTAAAAATATTTTTAAAAATATTTTAAAGATTATAATAATATTAATAATAATCATAATATTAATATTTATTCTTAATTTGGAACTTCTTTGATTTTAAAAAATACATTACGTTTTAATCTCAATTAGTAGAGTTTTTAGAATATATGTTATATATGTTATTTTTTATATTATTTACTCTAAAGATACTAAAACATTATAAATTTGTATTACAAATTTTATTTGTAATATAGATTTTATTTTTTATATGATTTTAAATATATATATATATATATATATATATATATATATATTGTCACAAATATATATCAAGTCACCACATTCTAAAAGATCATAGAAGCCAGGTTATATTTAACGTTATTAAGACCCCTTTAAATTTTGTTATTCTTAGGCTGTCTATAGATTGGAGGTTACAAAGAATAACATATTCAATAAAGATTCTTATGAAAAATATTTCTAAAAAACCATGAATTGATAAATGCTTATTTGTTGGACCAAAGGCTTTTATAAGATTGGCTAAAAAAGGTACATCTTTTGTTATTTATGCGGCTCTAATTTAAAAAAATATGACTTCATCAACACGTATTCCAAAGCAGTATAGCAAATTTCAAGATATTTTTCAAAAGAAGAATGCTGATATATTGCTACAGCATTAATCATATGATTGTACTATAGATCTTCAAGAAGAAATGCAACCATCTTTTGACCCAATCTGTAATCTTTTTGAAAATGAGCTTTCAATATTGAAGGACTATATTGATGAAAATCTTGCAAAGAACTTCATCAGGCATTCAAAGTCTCAACCTATATTTTTTGTGGAAAAGAAGGATGGTTCCTTGTATATGTGCATTGATTATTAAGAATTGAATAAGATAATAGTGAAAAATTGTTACCTACTATTGTTAATCTCAAGACTTTTGGAACAACTTCGCTAAGCCAAGATCTGTACTTAGATAGATCTTTGTGGAGCATACAACCTGGTATAGATCAAAGAGAGATATGAATGGAAGACCGCATTTCAGACAAGGTATGGACATTTTGAATATAATATCATGTCATTTGGACTAACAAATGTACGTGCTATCTTTTAATATTTAATGAATGACATCTTTCAAGAGTATTTAGATAAGTTCATGGTGATCTATTTTGATGACATCTTCATCTATTTGAAAAATCTAGAGAAACAGAAGAAGCATGTTAAGTTGGTATTACAAAAGCTGCAAGGTACATGTTTGTATGCCAAACCAAAAAAATGTATATTTCATTAATCAAAGATGGAATTTTTGAGATATACTATATCTATTAAGAGTTTGGTGATGGATTCCAAGAAGATAGAGGCAGTTATGCAATGGGCCATTCTATTATTATAATATATGAAGTCTTACTTGAAAATACTCCAAGCACCTCACTATGGAAGATAAAAAGAAAATACGCAACAACAAGATCCTAATAATTTTAATAGAATCCTAAATAATTTCCATTAAATCTTAACAATATTAATCAATCTTTGATCCAATTTTAAAAAAATTATAAAAGAAGAATAAAAAAATTATATATTAATCATAAAAAAAAATAACATATAAAAAAATAATTTTAAAAATACTAAAAATAGAAATCTTAAAATCCTAACTAAACCCTGGTCAAATCTTAAGTTAAACCTTTGTCAAATTCTAAGTCAAATCGTAGTCAATCCCTAAATCAAACCTTGATCAAATCTTAAGTTAAACCTTGATCAAATCTTAAGTCAAACCTTGATTAAATCCTAAGTCAAACCTTGGTTAAATCCTAAGTCAAATCTTGGTCAAATCCTAAGTCAAATCTTAATCAAATCCTAAGTCAAACCTTGATTAAATCCTAAATAAAACCTTGGTTAAATCCTAAGTCTAATCCTACTCAAATCTTAAGTCAAATCTTGGTCAAATCCTACATCAAACCTTAGTTTAATCCTAAGTCAAAATCTAAATCAAATCCTAATCAAATCCTAATCAAATTCTAATAAATTCTAATCAAATATTAAACCTTAAATCTAAATCCTAATAAAATTTTAATCAAATCCTAATCAAATACTAATCAAATATTAAATCCTTAATCCAAATCCTAAATCCTAATCAAACCCTAACCAAGTCCTAAGCAATTCCTAAGGCAATTTTAGAACCTCAATATCTACCAAATAAACCATTGAGGTTCTAAATTTGAGAAATCCTAATTGACCCTCAAAACCCAATTCTTAAGACCTTTATCCATTTAGACCTCAATTACTTATAATTAAATTATTAGATTAATTTTAAAATTGTAGCACAAATTAAAAACAACAATATCAACCAACTTACAAAATTTTAGCCATAGATCTGCTATAAAACTTTTGTAATTGCCTAAAGCATAAACCTTATTTTATTTTATAAATCTAAAGTCGCCCAAAATAACTTTGATTTTGCAAAGCTCTTACAAAGTCAATTTTGATCCAAATCATTCCAAATCAAATCTTTTGCAAAACCTTTCAAGTTTTCTTTCTAATCCCATTCTTTGATCTCCCAAAAAGCTCTTCACTTGCCATACACACATTATTTTCTGCCTCGGGGTTTGATTTCAATCTAGGTTCATAACCGGCCCTCTCCGGATATCAACTCTTAGAAATTTGTGGTAAATTTTTTTGAAACCTATTTTCAATTCTTTTTTAAAGATGCTTATATTTTTTATTTTTCTAATCTACTTTGTTTTGTCTTATTTATGGCTATACAAAGCAATTAGAAGTTATTTCTATAAAAGGTAGTATTAACACCTTTTGATTTTTTTCTACTTCCTTCTCTATTATTTATTTTTCTAAGATAATTTTTTTAAATATTCTCATTTGAGCTTTTTTTTATAATATAACCACTATTTTTTCCTTTCATCTAATGGTCATATTACTACTCGATATCTACCTCCCCTGAACTTGTGCATCCTCCGATATGCGCCAATGGTTTTTCAATAGATCAATGTATGATGTTCTTCATCTTAGTCAAATTCTTGATCTTCAATTTGTTCTTCTTCTCTCATTTCAATAGTCCTTAATAGATTTTATTCTTCATCAAAATATGTACATATTCCTCTTTATTTGAATAACTTGACTTGCTTGCCTACTATATGTGATTTTAATTGTATTCCATCAAGTTTCCATAACAAATATGTTCCATTGTCATAGACTTCTATCACAATATATGGTCCAAACCAATGCTTAAAGTTTTTTTATAATATATTATGTTGGTTGTCCAAACTATTGTCATAGACTAATATTCAATCACCTTTTTCTATTTTTTTAGGCCGTAGTCGATGTATTTTATCAAATCTTTCTTTATTCTTTTCCCTTGTTTCTTTCAACTTTTCTATTGTCACTTCAATGTCTTCAGGCCTTCTTTCCAATTGTTGAATCTATAATGCTAAAAGCTCCTTTCTATTAAGATCATCCTTCCAAAGTAATATTCTCCATGTATGCACTATTTCTTCTATTGGCATAATTGGCTTTTGTCCATATATTAATTCAGAAGGCATATAATCACTCACCGTGCTATGAGTTGTACGATTTGTCCACAATACAAATAGTAGTAGTCTTGGCCATTGATGTACTTTGCCATTGCATGCTTTTACTAACGCCTTAACAATAGGTAAATGTCCATGCTCACTCTTTCTATTATCTTATAGATTATATGTTGTTGTCAAAGAAAGTTTGATTCCCATCCTATCAAAGAGTTCTCTTGCTTCTTTTGTATCCAATTTACCTCTATCTACCAAGATTTTTTATATACAATCATAGCAACAAATAATGTCTTTCAAGAAAAATTGACATACACTTTCAATACTCTTAATGCTTCTCCTTCAACCATATTTGATAAATCTTCACATACGAGTATCAAATATTTTATTTGTCTAAGTCCTATAGGCATTGCCACTAAATTATCACAGACATAAGATTTACTCCAGTAAATTATCTAAGTAATAATAAACCAATAGAAGTAGGTAAAATAAGTTGATTTGATAATATCTAATAGACAAGCTTCCTAGAAGCTTCATAGATACGAAATCACCTTTATACATGTCTATAGGTGATTGATAGGTTAGAAACTTGGTCAACAAGGTAGCCACATAGCACACATGTTGATAGCTTGTAGAACAAGCTAGCCATCTGTCACACATTTTGGTAGCTTGTGGAACAAGCCAAGTACGTGGCGCACATGTGAGAAACTTGTCGTGCAAGTTTGACACGTGTCTTACAAATTAGACACATGTATGAGGTCCTATAGAATATCGCCACGTAGCTCTTAGTTAGATAGTATTTATAGAGGCAAGAATGAAGCCCTCTTCACTCTTGTCAATTCCTTTCTTGATCCTAGTCTAGTTTCAAGAGTCCTCATGTTTCCAGTCTTTGGCAATAGCCATTCCAGTTTTCTTTTGAATATACATACTTTTTTATTTTATTTTGTGACTTTACTTTGACACAGTTTTTATTAAATTATACATCTTTTTCTAGTTCATGTCCTTGACAGATTGACAAGAGTACACTTATAATATCATAGCTTTATCTTGTCTTGATTTTAAGAGTGGATTATCCCTTTTTTCTTGATAAGATACAAGCATTTTAAAAGTTGCAGATTACCCTCTTCTAAATTGATATTATTCCTAGTGTTTTCTTTATTTTTCTTGTTACTTATCTCGAGTAGTGTTAGATATTTTTTGAAGTGTTATCATCGCCAAGCTTGCCAAAATGAAGAGTGCAATGGCACAAATGCAAGAGCAAATGAGGGAATTGATGCTTGCAATGCATCAACTCACTATACCTCCACAAGGAGCAACAAGGTTACCAAATAATAAAGATATAGATATGGTTGGAGCTGCTTCAACATCTACACCAAGCCATATAATTCCTCCTACATTGGAACATCATCCAAGCATCAGAGAACCAAAAAATTTTCTACCTGAGAAGTTTGATGGCACAAGATCTAAGTTTTGAGGATTCATCAACCAAGTCCAACTGGTGATTGAATTGCAACCGCAAAGTTTTCCAACTCTAGGATCACAAGTCAGATTTATTGGTACACTACTTTCAGGTTCTATTTTATCTTGGTTTTCATCTTTTTTGGAATGATGTGATCCAATATTGGATAATTTAGAAGCTTTCTTAGCAAAATTTTGATCTATGTATGGAGAACACGATGCAACTCGTGTTGCAACCAACAAGCTTTGTATTTTATGACAAGGCAATCAATCAGAGACATTATATGATTAACAATTTCGACAACTAGCAATCGATATCAAGAAGGACAATACTACACTCATCAGTCAGTTTCTCTACGGATTACAATATGAAGTGAAGAAATTGATGTTGAACTTATCCGATCCTCAAACATCAAGTCAAGCAATAGATTTTACGATGAAGTGTGATAATTGGCTTTTCGAATTTAGATCTGAAAGTCGAACAAGAGAACCTCAGCAATATTATAATTCAGTGGTAGCACCAATAACTTTTCAATATGTACCTTCAAAAGCCGAGGACATGCAAATTGATGCTATACGTTTCAAGCCGCTTACTGAAAAAGAAAAGACTCGACGTCGTCAAGAAGGATTATGCTTGTATTATGGAGAACCTAAACACACTGCTCAAAATTGTCCAAAGAAATGACGCAACCACAAGATGAGAAGTACGACTGTCATAGAAGATAATATGTCGGAAAACGAGTTTGTCTAGCGACAATAAGAATCGTGCGGCTGGGATCTTGTACAATTTCTAATGAAGGTCCTATCCTCTCCTCACAACCATCTCCTTGTTTTATAATAGATGTGTATTTAGGACCTAATGATTACAAAACCTTTGCTTTAATAGATTCGGGAGCCTCTGCTTGTTTTTTAGATGAAGAATTTGCTAAAAGCCATAGAATATACATAGTATAAAAATCTAAACCCGTATACGTAGAAGTCATAGATGGTCGTCCTTTATCTTTTGGAGATGTTACTTATGAAACACTTCCTCTAGATGTAGTAGTAAATGGGTATAATGGTTGCGTAATTTTTAACATAATTAGATCTCCCTCTATTCCAGTTATTCTTGGTCTATCATGGTTAGAAAAATACAATCCTCGAATAGATTGGATTTCTTGTACTCTTAACTTTTCTAAAAGTATAGCTAACAATATAGTTAATCAAGTAAGAAATCACAAGTCTAGTAGAATTAGACTTGTGTTTGTAGGTGCAAGAGCTTTCTTGTACGTTGCAGAAGAAGGATCATCTTTTGTCATTTATGCTACATCTATTTCCAACGATAGAAAGACTTCAAGTAGCATTCCAAGTCAGTATCAAGATTATCAAGACGTTTTTGAGAAAAAAAATGTAGATATTCTTCCAAAGCATCGTCCATACAATTGTTCAATCGACCTTAAAGAAGGAACTCAGCCACCATTTGGACCAATCTACAGTTTATCACAAGTTGAATTGGCTGAATTTTAGACGTATATTGACGAGAATTTGGCCAAGAATTTCATATGTCATTCTAAATCTCCAGTAGGAGCTCCAATTCTATTTGTGAAGAAAAAAGATGGATCATTGCGGATGTGTATTGACTATCGAGGACTCAAAAAGATCACAATCAAGAACAGATATCCATTACCTATAATATCAAGACTCCTTGACCAATTGAATCAAGCTAGGATCTATACAAAAATAGATCTAAGAGGAACATACAATTTAGTACACATCAAAGAAAGAGATGAATGGAAAATTGCTTTTCGAACTAGGTACGGACATTTTGAATATAATGTCATGCCTTTTGGACTTACAAATACACCAGCTGCTTTTTAACATCTCATGAATGATGTTTTTCATGAATTCTTAGATAATTTTGTTGTCTGCTAGATGATATTTTGATCTATTCTAAAAATATAGAAGAACATGAAATACATGTTCGTCAAGTATTACAAAAACTTAGAGATGCGGGATTGTACGCCAAGATGGAAAAGTGTGTATTTCACACTACTCAAGTTGATTTCTTAGGATACATCATTTCAAATGATGGCCTCATGATGGATCCTAAGAAAGTCGAAACAATCATGAATTGGAAGATTTCAAAGACAGTAAGAGATGTCCAATGCTTTTTGGGATTCGCCAATTATTATTGGATCTTCATCAAAGGCTTCTCTAGCATTGCGGCTCCACTTACACGTTTGACTTGTAAAGACAAACTCCAATGGAATCAAGAAGCGGAAGCAACATTTGAAGCTTTGAAGACATCGTTTGTTTTTGCACCAATCTTGTATCATGTAGATTTTTCCAAGGCATTTTTTATGGAAACAGACGCATCAGACTTTGCCTTCGGTGCGATTTTGTCACAAATGGGAATAGATGTCAAACTTCATCCAGTAGCTTTTCATTCAAGAAAATTCTCAGTAGCCGAGATCAATTATGAGATCCACAACAAAGAACTTCTTGCAATTGTGGATTCTTTTCAAGAATGGCGTCATTATCTAGAAGGCGCTTTGAATCCAGTCACCGTGTATACGGATCACAAGAACCTCGAGTATTTCATGTCGGCACGCGTTGTCCTGTTGCAGCACATTTATATAGTGAAAGGTATAGATAAGAGTAATTTATATTTAATACTTAATTATCTTAGTTCAATAGGAAGTTAAGATATTTAAGAAAAAGATTATAGAAGCCTCTTAGATTATTTTCTTGTTTTAATAGCTAACAGATAAAAGTTAGTTGTTAAAGTTTTCTTCTAGGCTATACAAACTCTATTATTCATTTTGAAAAGTCATAAGTTAATTAGAATAGGATAAAAAAGAAAAATAGTTATTATGGTTGATAATAGGATTAAGTTGAGGATAGGATTTAACTTAAAAATCCTTAAAATTAGTTGAATTGATACCCAAGGAAAGATCGGGTATAAGACAGGGTCAAAATCAGACCTCTAGGGACAAAAACAACCGCCAAAGGCAAGGAACAGGAACATTTGAAGATGAGCGATTAGGATTAGATAGCTAGCTTGAAAAGAGTTCTATGAGCATTTAGCTAGAAATCATAGCATTTTATAGAACTTAGCAATCGCTATTCAAAGTAAGGGTTTGTATTGGTGATTTGGGTGTTATATAAGACAATGATGGCTTGTATTGTTAAGTGATTTGTGAAATCTATGAAGCATCTACAATTCAAAATTTGATATTCTTTGAATTGTTGGATGTGCTAAGTATATACAAAAATTTGTATTAATCTAACAATGCAATCAAGAGATATTTGAGTTTTGATACAAAGGGTTGTCAGAAGTTGGCAATTTAGGGTTGGATAGGATTTCTGTGTTAACTAAAGATTCATTAATTGGATCAATGTAATTTTTGGTATGCTAATCGAAGATTTTTAGGTTGAGCTACACACCAAGTTTGAGCTGAAGTTAATAGTGAAAGAAGGAGAAATCACCACTGGAGTTTCTGCATCAATCTTCAAGTTGGCGGCCGAGTGTCATCATTGCGCTTTTTGGGCGTTTTCTTGCAATCTATAAGTTGGGTTGGGCTAAATTTTTCTAAGCATGTAAAAGGCTTATACCAACATGTGTGTGCAAAATTTCACACTAAATGGACAGTTGGATTTAAAAATATAGCTTGTTGAAGCTCAATGATTAGGATTAGGGCTTATAAACAAAAATAAAAATTGCTTAATTATAAAAGAAACGAGGTAATTGGGATATATGTAAGGTTGATTGTACTAAGAGGAGTGTTTTTAAATACTTTTGAATTGAAGCTCGAATTATATTCCTTATGCATGAATGAAACCTATTAGGATTTCTTGAGTATTTGCAAATAGTACTTTACCTTCTACAACCAAGTGCTCGGTGCATTCCCGAACGAGACAACACGTAATACGACAGCGTGTTGAATTGTCATCAAGCTCGTTGGAGTATGTCTTTGTTAAGATTCAAATTCATTATCACTTATCGGCCATGAAAACAAGAAGGTTTGTCCGATGCCTTTTCTAGACGTTCTTATTTTGCACTAAAAGAAAGAGATGTAGCTTTTGAGCAACAAAGAATGGTTCTCTTAAAACCAGAGCAGTTTTATCTTCGAGCAATAAAATCAATATTAACTGTTGATTCAACTTCTTTCAAGCAAATTCAGTCAAGTATGTCTTCAGACCCTCTTGTTCATGATATCAAGAATAATTCTTCCAAGTCTCATGATTCTTCTAAATTCGAGTTTAAGAACAATCTATTATATTTCGAAGGATGTCTATATGTTCTAGAAGGAGAAGCACGTTTACGTATTCTTCAAGCACGTCATAATTTTCCAGCAATAGGACATTTTGGATACAACAAGACTTTGGAATTTATATCAAGAGATTTTTGGTGGCCGCAAATGTGGAAGGCAGTCAAAGACTTTGTACAATCGTGTGATATCTGCTCAAGATGAAAGACTCCTCATCATTGATCTTTTGGGCTTCTTTAGCCATTACCTATTCCAGAACAACCATGGTCTTCTGTTTCTATGGATTTCATCACAGATCTTCCAAGCTCAAGATCTTATGACTCTATATTTGTGATAGTAGAATGGTTCACCAAAATGGCACATTTTGTGCCATGCACAAAATCTATCACAAGTGAAGAAACAGCTAAGCTTTTCATTGATAATATCTATCGCTATCATGGGTTACCTAAGGACATTATATCGGATAGGAGAACTCAATTTGTGTCAAGATTTTGGAGAATCCTTTTTAAGATCTTAAAAGTGGACATAAAATTATCTTCAGCTTTTCATCCTCAAACTGATGGACAAACAAAGTGCGTGAACCAAGTCTTGGAGCAATATTTAAGGTGTACCATCAACTACCAATAAGATGATTGGATAGCTCTTTTGCCATTGGCAAAATTTGCTTATAATAATACGATACATTCTTCTACGCAATAAATACCTTTCTTTGCCAATTATGGTTATCACCCACGACTTGATGCTTTTGACTTTTCAAAAATTGATAATCTAACAGCAGAAGATTTGGCAAATCGTTTGTTAGAGCTACATGCAATAATGAAGGTGCAATTAAAAAATGCTCAAGAACGACAAAAAACAAATACAAATGCGTATCGTAAGGAACAACCACAATTCAACGTGGGGGACAAGGTATGGTTACTTCATCGCAATATTAAGACTACTCGTCCTTATGATAAGTTGGACTATTGTAGGCTTAGAGCTTTTCCTATTTCTGAACAAATCAATTTAGTTGCATATCGATTACACCTACGAGAGTCCATGAAGATCCATCTTGTATTCCACGTGTCACCACTCGAGCCATACAAGACAATGGATATACAAGAAAGAAGACAAATGCCACTGCCTCCTGTAGAAGTGGTCAACGATGAAGAATTTGAGGTTGAAGAGATTTTAGATTCAAGGCGGAGCCAAAATCGACTTGAATATCTTGTGCATTGGCGCGGATACAATATTAGTGAACACACATGGGAGCCATCAAAGAATCTAACAAATCCATCAATAAAAGTTAATGCATTTCATCGACGATATCCATCAAAATCAAGATAAATACTCAAGAAAATCTTTGCTATAAAGCAAGGTAGGTTCTATAGAGGTTTCATCCTACCTTGTATCATTGTTTGTCATTAGATTTATTTGTGCTAAAGAGATAGAGGATCAATAATCAGCAAATTCAGCTCAAGAGCCATCATTTGATAATTTATCAAACGAGACATTACGACTATCACAACCTTCAAGACGATGGAATAGAGATGAAGACCCTCAAGAACAACATGTCCTTCCTTGGATTGATGGCAAAATACAACGTGTTTGGTATCACGACCTTAGAAGAGACTCCCGATGTTTGGTGATATTTTTAGAGGTAGGAACTATTTTTAATGGTGTTTCTAATATTTTCTTTGAAAGAAGTTATGAAGGCCTCAACAATGATCAAATAATAGGGTGGTCCTCTCGCCCTGGTATGGAACATTATCGATGGCTGAAAGGACCTATCAACTACCTTTGAAAGGAACAAAGATGAGAATATGTGGCAAGCACAATTCGACGTATCTTGGACTTCTTCAACATATAATCACCACTCCTCGTGGAACTCGTCCCTAGAAGGGGGGATAATATCATGGACATAAGATTTATTCCAATAAATTATCTAAATAATATAGACCAATAGAAATAAGTAAAATAAATTGATTTGATAATATCTGATAGAAAAGCTTCCTAGAAGCTTTATAGATGCGAAATCACCTTTATACATGTCTATAGGTGGTTGGTAGGTTAAAAACTTGGTCAACAAGCTAGCCACATGGTGCACATGTTGATAACTTGCAAAACAAGCTAAGTATGTGGCGCGTATATTGGTAGCTTGCGGAACAAGCCAAGTATATGGCGCACATGTAGGAAACTTGTCATTCAAGTTTGACACATGTCTTGCAAATGAGACACGTATATGAGGTCCTATGGAATATCGCCACATAATTTTTAGTTAGATAATATTTATAGATGCAAGAGTGAAGCCCTCTTTAGTCTTGTGAACTCCTTTCTTGGTTCTAGTCTAGTTTCAAGAATCTTCATGTTTCTAGTCTTTGGCAATAGCCATTCTAGTTTTCTTTGAATATACATATTTTCTTATTCCCATTTTATGACTTTTCTTTGATATAGTTTCTATTAGATTATGTATCTTTTTCTAGTTCATGTCCTTGAGATCAAGGCTAAAAAGTTCTTTAGTCTTGATAACACATCTCTTGGAGCTCTAGCTCACCTTTCTCGTATTGTTTCTTGTATTCATCTAATTAATGTAGTTCTTGCCAGTTCTTGCCAATTCTTCTTGAACTTCTTGTTTAGACTTCCAGTCTTTATTTTGCATCTGTGACACTCCTATAGTAGCCAATTCAAATAATTGAACCATCTCCTTCTCATAAACATGCTTCAATTCTATTTTTTTAATTTAATACCTTAAATATTTTATAATATTTTTCTCTTCAATTTCATTGATCTTATCCACAACTACCTGTAATGCCTTTTTGTCATACCTTCTTTGCGATCTTTCATCTGTTGTTGTTGTATGAATAAAGAAAATACTTCAAATATGCTTATAGAATTAAGATCAAAATACATATCTTGTCCTCATTTGCTACCTTTACTTGTTGCTCCACTTGCAACTCCACTAGAAGCTCCAATTGATGAATTATCTATAATTCCTCCTTCAACTCTCTTGCCTTCCTTCTCCATAAGTCAAATAAATCAAAAAAATCCACCTAATCTTCCATCTCAAGCTTTCACGTCAGATTGACCAAATTATGTCATAATATGTGAAGTCTTACTTGAGAATGCTCTAGGCACCTAGCTATAGAAGATAAAAAAGAAATACGCAACCACAAGATCCTATCAATTCTAATAGAATTCTAAATAACTTCCATTAAATCTTAATCAAGCTTTGATTCAATCTTAAAGAAATTACAAAAGAAGAATAAATAAATTATATATTAATCATGAAAAAAAATAATATATAAAAAATATTAAAAATAGAAATCTTAAAATTCTAATCAAATCTTAGTCAAATCTTAAGTCAAACCTTTGTCAAATCCTAAATCAAACCCTGATCAAATCTTAAGCCAAATCTTAGTCAAATCCTAAGTCAAACCTTGATCAAATCCTAAGTCAAATCTTGATCAAATCCTAAGTCAAACCTTGATCAAATCCTAAGCTAAACTTTGATCAAATCCTAAATCAAATCCTGATCAAATCCTAAATTAAACCTTGATTAAATCCTAAGTCAAATCCTGATCAAATCCTAAGTCAAACCATAGTCAAATTCTAAGTCAAATCTTGATCAAATTATAGTCAAATCTTAAATTAAACCCTGATCAAATCCTAAATCAAACTTTGATCAAATTCTAAGTTAAAATTTAAATCAAATCCTAATTTTAATCAAATTCTAATCAAATTCTAATCAAATTCTAATAAATCCCAATCAAACATTAAATTCTAAATCTAAACCTTAATCAAACCTTAATCAAATTATAATCAAATCTTAATCAAATCCTAATCAAATATTAAATCCTAAATCCAAATATTAATTCTAATGAAATCCTAATGAAATCCTAACGAAATCCTAACGAAATCCTAACAAAATCCTAACAAAATCCTAATCAAACACTAAATCCTAAATCCAAATCCTAAACCCTAATCGAATCCTAATCAAGTCCTAAATAATTCCTAAGGTAGTTTTAGAACCTCAACAACTACCAAAGAAACCATTGATCTTGATTGAAACTATACACATGTCTTAACAACTACATTGACAACAAATACATCAAGTTTGAAGAAGATCAAACTTACCAAAAAGAAAAAAATTCCTATAAACTTGCTCAGGTATCGGCTGGCCTCCTTCGCTAATCTTGATGCTAATATTTCAATGCCTAAATCTCTTATTTTTACCATTCAATTGCTTTCAAATTTCATATATGCATAGGAAATTAAGTCTTCTATTCATAAACACAAATTTCACTCAAATCCAATTAGCAGATTGCTCAAAATCTGTAAAATCCTAATTAACCTTCAAAATCCAATTCTTGAGACCTTTACCCACTTAGACCTCAATTACTTACAATTAAATTATTAGATTAAGTTCAAAATTGTAGCACAAATTGATAACAATAATATCAACCAATTTATAAATTTTTTTTACCATAGATCTACTATAAAAAATTTATAATTACCTAAAGCATAAATCCTATTTTATTTTACAAATCCAAAGTTGTCCAAAATAACTTTGACTTTGCAAAGCTCTTACAAAGTCAGTTTTAATCCAAATCACTCCAAATTAAATCCTTTGCAAAATCTTTTAAGTTTTCTTTCTAATTTCATTCTTTGATTTGCCAAAAAGCTCTTTACTTGCCATAGACATGTTGTTTTTTTGCCTCAGGGTCTGATTTCAACCTAGGTTCATAACTGGCCCTCTCCGGGTATCAACTCTTAGAAATTTGTGGTAAATTTTTTTGAAATCTATTTTCAACTCTTTTCTAAAGATGCCTATATTATTTATTTTTCTAATCTACTTTGTTTTGCCTTATTTAAGGCTATACAAAGCAATTAGAAGTCACTTCTATAAAAGGCAACATTAACACCTTTTGATTTTTTTCTACCTCTTTCTCTATTATTTATTTTTTTAAGATAATTTTTTCAAATATTTTTATTTGAGTTTTTTAATAATATAACTACTCTTTTTTTCTTTCATCTAATGGTTATTTTACTACATGACACTATAGACTATGAAAGACATATAATATTTTTTTAATTTTGCTAACTTTCATCAGATCTTCATCAAAAATTCATCTCAAGTTGCCACCCTTCTTACTTGATTGATATATCAGGAAAAGTTAGAATGAGGGCCTCAAGCAAAGAAGGCATTCCAAGACCTCAAGATGGCATTTACCATAGCCTCAATATTAGTACATCCAGAGTTTACAAGGACATTTTACATAGAGACTAATATTTTGGATTTTGCATTAGGGGCTGTACTTTTACAAATGGGTATAGACAAAAAAACTCCATCTTCTTGTATTTTGTATTTCATTTTACTCAAAAATTCTTTAATACCAAAATTAATTATAAAATCTATAATAACAAGCTTTTTATTATTATGGATTCTTTTCAAGAATGACATCATTTTCTTAAAAGAGCAATGCATCCTATAATTATATATACAAATCATAAGAACTTAAAATCAGCTTGGGTTCTTAATTGCCACTAAGCTTGATAGAATATGTTGCTATTTCAATAGAATATGTCACTAATTTTGTTATCACTTATCAACCTAGGAAGCAACAAAGATTATCTGATGTTCTATGAAGGAAATCATATCTTATACTAAGAGTAGGGAAGACAGTGTTTAATCAATAATATACAAATTTGTTGAAATCAGAGTAATTTTGCCTTTCCACGACTATTACATCGATGCCTATTGATTCTAATTTCCTCAATGAGATGTATACTACAACTACTTATAATGCTTTGACCTTTGATGTCAAGCATGGCTTGAAAAAAAAATGATAATAAGTTCAAATTTGAAGAAGACCTTTTATACTTTGAAGAACGTTTATATATCCTAGGAAGACCAATACAACTATGCATTCTTTAATCTTGCCATGACTTTTTAGTTGTGGGTTATTTTGAATTTAACAAGACCTTGAAACCTATTTCTCAAGATTTTTGGTGGCCTCAAATGTGGAAGGCAATGAAAGACTTTGTGCTTTCTTGCAATATCTGTTCAAGATCCAAAAATCCTCGACATCGTTCTTATAGACTTTTACAATCCTTGCATATTCCAAAATAGTCATAGTCCTCTATCTCGATGGATTTTATCACAGATCTATCACCATTCAAATCATTAGATAGCATCTTTGTAGTGGTTGATTGACTTACAAAGATGGCTCAATTTATTCTTTGTAAGAAGACTATATCTACTGAAAAAATGACAAAATTCTTTTTTGACAATATATATTGATGTCATAGCCTACCAGATGATATCGTATTCAATCATGGATTTTAGTTCATATCTAAGTTTTGAAAATATCTTTTTGAAATATTGAAGGTAGATATTAAATTTTCTTTGGCTTTCTATCCTCAAATTGATAGCCAAAAAAAATGAATTAAACAAGTTTTGGAGCAGTATTTATAACATAGTATTAACTATCAATAAGATGATTGGATCTTGTATCTACCATTAGCACAGTTTGTATATAATAATATTGTTCATGCCTCAATTCAGCAAATATCATTTTATTTTAACTATGGATATCATCTGAAGCTTGATTTGTAGATTACATCAAAGAATAACAATCCAGCGGCTAAAGGATTTGCAAAGCATCTATTGCAACACCAAACAACCTTGAAGCCTCAATTACAAGCAGCTCAAGATGTTTACAGGGCATCTGTAGATAATTTCAGGAATCAATCACTTGCATTTTATATTAGAGATAAAATATGGCTTCTTTGATAGAACATCAAGACCAAGTGGCCATGCAATAAGTTGGACTATTGAAAGTTAGAACCATTTTTTATCTAAAAATAAATCAATCTAATGGCATATCGCTTGAAATTACCATCTATTTTAAAGGTACATCTAGTTTTTCATGTCTCTCTTTTGGAACTTTATAGAGAGTCGCATATTTTAGAAAGAGTATAATAATTGCCACCTAGTATCAAAATTGAAGACCATTAAGAATACAAGATTGAAAAGGTATTTGATTCATGATAAAGGTGGAACAAATTAGAATATCTTGTTCACTAGCGGAGTTATAACATTAATAAGTGCATATAGAAACTGGCCAAAAATCTCACGAATGTGTCTCAAAAGATATTAGAATTTCATCAACTCTATCTCTACAAATCCAAACGCATGTGATGATAACTTCTTAGTAAAGATTGGATTCAAAGAATATTGATAAGAAGGGGAGAGTTAAACTAAAGCCTTCATCAGTATATAGTTATCTGTTCCAAGATAGAATAGAGTGGTAGAAGTAAGTTAGTCTCCATGTTAAACCTTCAAGCATTGAAAGAACAAGACTCAGAAGATTTATTTGCCATGTAAGCTTCAAAAAAATCAATGCAATTTTCATAGCCTTTAATTGAGCAAATTAAAGACAAAACATTTCAATGCCAAGTACAACCTTTGTTGGAGCCATTAAAAACAAGACTCAACCATGCAAGTGTCAATTCTAATGCTCGAGCTTTAATAATATTATTTGAGCTTAGAAAGGTGAATCCTTTCAATCTTGAGATCTTGTTTGGAGGATGTTTTGAAGGCCGCAATGAAAATCAAATCCTTATATGGGATATTTCAATAACTGAGATACTAGCTCAAGGTCATACGTAATTTTTTCGAGGACCAATAGAATTTATTGTCCAAGAATAGAAAATAGACTATATAGCTTCACTAATATAACATATTTTTTATTTCTTACATATGTAATAAGATCAAACTTCTCTTAGAACTTGTCACTAAAGAAGGGGGTAATATTAAAGATATACACTTTGGAGGTTTACAAAACCTTCTAGAATATTTTAAAAATTTCTTGAATTAGTGAAAGTTGATTGAGAAGCTTCTTAACTGGTGAAAGTTATTCAAGAAGTTTCCTAATTAGTAGAAAGAGCTTAAAAAGCTTTTCAATTAATAGAAGCTGCTTGAGAAGCCTCTTAGTTTGATGAAAGCCGCTCAGAAAGCATCTTAGACATCAGTATATATAAGGAATGAAGATGAAGAATTCTTTAGTCTCAACAATGTATCTTTTAAAGTTCTAGCTCATCTTTTTTAATATTCTTTGTATATTTATCTATCAAATTCAAATTCTTGTTGATTTCTTCTTAAAACCTTGTCCTAGTTCAAATCTCTTGCTTTGTATTCTTGTATCCTTGATATTGCCTTTCCATGTGTCTTTACTTTTAGTCTGATTTGAAAAATAGAAAATAAATTATATTAGAGAAGTTCATCCTAATTCTACTAGTAGAATGAAGTACATAGTTGTAGCAACCAAATATCTTACTAACTAGGCTGAAGCAAAGTCACTTAAGACCAACAATGCTAAACAAGCAACCAAATTTTTTTATAAGCAAATTATCATTAAGTTTGAATGTCTAAATATTTTAATTAGTGATAGAGGCAAACATTTCTTAAATGAAGTGATAACAAACTTGACCTCATGGTTTAAAATTGATTATAGAAAGACTATCTCTTATCACCCTCAAACCAATGGGTATACAAAGAGGGTGAATCAAACCTAAGTCAATAACCTTAAAAAAATCATAACAACTTCTAAATAAAATTGAGATACAAAGCTTCCTGTAGCCTTATGGACTTATAAGATCATATTTAAGATGACTACTTAAGCTACCTAATTTTTTTTAGTTTATGGCATAAAAGCCATTTTACCAATTGAATTTGAAATCCCTTCTCTTTGAATTGCCTTGACAGAAAGATTGTCAACTAAACAATCTTTGATGGATAGATTGGAATACCTAGAAGGTCTAAATGAGGCCAGAAGATAGAGTGTTCAATATACAGAGGCTATACAAAGAAGAAAAAAAATTATGTTTGATAAACAACATAACATTAGAATTTTTAGGACTGGCATATTGGTCCTTTTATAAGATGCTAGGAAATTAGATTTTCTAAGAAAATTTGATGCCTTACAATGTCGTAATATGTACAACTTTGCTCAAGAATGCTTTGGACACCTGGCTGTGGAAGATAAAAAGGAAATACACAACAACAAGATCCCAACAACTCTAATAGAATCCTAAATAATTTCTATTAAACCTTAACAGTATTAATCAAATTTTGATCTAATCTTAAAGAAATTACAAAAGAAGAGTAAATGAATCATACATTAATCATAAAAAAAAATAACATATAAAATGATAAATTTTGAAAATAATAAAAATAGAAATCTTAAAATTCTAAGTCAAATCTTGTTCAAATCTTAGTCAAATCCTAGTTAAATCCTAAGTTAAACCTTGTTCAAATCCTAAGTCAAACCTTAAGTCAAATCTTATTCAAATCCTAATCAAACTCTATTTAAATCCTAAGTCAAATCCTAAATCAAACCCAAGTCAAATCCTAGGTTGAATCCTAAGTCAAAACCTAAGTCAAATCTTAAGTCAAATCCTAGGTCAAATCCTATTCAAGCCATAAGTTAAACCCTAGTCAAACCCTAGATCAAATCCTATTCAAACTATAGGTCAAATCCTAAGTCAAAACCTAAGTCAAGCCTTAAGTCAAACCTTGGTCAAATCCGAATGCTAATCAAACCTTAAATCTTAAATCAAATCCTAAATTAAGTCCTAATCCTAAATCAAACCTTAAATCCTAAATCAAATTCTAAACAAATCCTAAATCCTAAACCAAATCCTAACCAAATCTTAAACCAAATTCTAATCAATTTAAATCAATCCTAGAAAAAATTAGAACCTCAATATCAGTTGATTAGACTGTTGATCTTATTTAAAACTTTGTATACCTTTCAACCTCTTAGTCAACAACAAGCACAACAAATTTGAAAGAAATCAAACTTACCAAATGGAAGAAAAATACTAAAAACTTCTCAGGTGTTGGTCGGCTTCCTTCTCCAACCTTAATGCTGATCTTCTAGTGTTGATTTCTCCCTTTTTTACCGTTCAAATTATTCATATGTATAGGAAAACAAGTCTACTATCCACACACACAAAGTTTATTCCAATCCAACTACTAGATTGCTCAAGAGCTCAAAAATCCTAACTGACCTTCAAAACTTAATTTCTGAGACCTTGACCTACTTAAATCTTGATAACGTACAACTAAACTATTAGATTCAGCTCGAATTTATAGCACACATTAACAACAATAATATCCAAAAATCCACAAATTTTCAGCTGTGGATCTACTACAAAACTTTTGAAATTTCCTAAAACATCAATCCTATTTTATTTCACAAAATCCCAAGTTGCCCAAAAAAACCCTGACTTTGCAAAGCTATTATAAAGTCATTTCTTGTCCAAATCATTCAAAATCAACTTGCATACAAAACCTCTTAAGTCCACTCCCAAATCTCAATCTTCAATCTGCAAAAACCTCTCGAGTCCACCGTAGGCACGCGGTTTTGTGCCTCGGGATCTGATTTCGACCCCAGCTCATAACCAGTCCTTTTTGAGTATCTATTTTGAGATTTTTGTGGTAAATTTTTTTGAAACCTCTTCTTTATTCTCTTCTATATATGTCTATATTATTTTATTTTCCAATCTACTTTGTTTTGTCTTACTTATGGCCCTACAAAGTAAATAGAAGCTCATTTGTAAAAAAGGCAGCATTAACACTCATTAGTTTTACTCCCTTTTTATTATTATCTATTTTTCTAAGATAATTTGCTATAATATTTTGAACTAAGATCTTTTATAATATACTATTTCCACACTCTTTTACCTAATAGTCCCGTTACATCACGACAATAGTGTCACATTGTATTTACGTGCAGTGTATAAAAATATTAAATATCTTGTATCTATTGTTAATATATGTGTGAGTACTAGAGGTTATTTTAGAAGATATTATAAGAAGAGGATTTATTATAGCCACTTGGTTAGTAAATTAAGATAGCTATTTATTTTGTTCCTACCTTATTTATATCCTAGAATAGACTCTTTTGTAATTAGAAGAAAGATAAAGATTGTTTTACCTTTCTTGTTGACTTTTGAGGTAGAATGGACCTTGTAAGGGATAAGATAGAAGAGCATGGGGTGAATAGGGCCTGTCTAATAAGATTTGGCTGCCATGTGGGCGTCTCATAGTCTAATATGGAAGGAAAGGGAGATATACTCCTCTTGCTAGACCTAGGGTTTGGAGAGTTTTAAGTGGTGAACTTTGGAGAGAGATAGCTCCAAGGAGATAGAAGCATTTGTAATGAAAATTGGTAAGTGTGTTCTTCAAGTTGTGAGGATTCTAGAACTTACTCACTTTCTTATATTAGAGTTGTGAGCAAAAAATTATGCTTGTTTTAATAGAATAGGATTTGCTGCCACTCGACGAAGAGAGGCAGAAACTTCGAGCTACCACTGCAAGTTTGATTTCGACTCTTTCTTAGTGACATTTATAAAGCGTGTGGAAAATTGTGCTAGCTTTCTATCAAGACATCTCTTGTAGCATTTAGAGTTGGAGAACAAAAGTTGTGAGCTTGAGAGTGGAAAAGGATCTGCTACCATCCAATGAAAAGGGACAAAGACTTTGTTCAACCACCCAAGTCGGAAAATCTCTTCAATCTTTTTGATAACTTAGGCGCTTATATTAGCTTGTGTAAGCTTTCTACAAAAACAAAAATCAATACATTTGAAGCTTTGATGAAAGTTTTATGAGCTATGAAGTATCAAAGAGGGCAAATTGTTGCTAGGGTTTGAAGAGTAGAATCAACTAGCTACAAAATCTGGAGTTTGAGGGGCATGCATGCAAAATTTTAGAATAAGTTAGAAGATGAAGTGTGCTTTCTAAAAAGCTATTGCATGTCCAATTTGGAGAAGGGAAGTGATCACAACAAAGGCTGATGTGAAGAGGAGCTTTGCTGCCTTTGCATTTGTTGGGAAATTTTAGTGTCTACTTCTTTTAGCCATTACTTTTAAACGGTAAGTCATCTATTTGTGAAATTTTGATATGTTTTACAATGGATCATTGGCTTTCCATAGGCTATAAGCACGCTTGATTTGACCTTTGGGTGATTTTTTAGTGATTTATTTAATTTTAGCTTGTTGTATAACTTATATTTCTCATATGTGGTTGTATTTTGAGATATACTTGAATATATATACATTTTGCTTATATTTTTTATATAAGTATATATACTTGAAAAAAACCAATCTTGACACCCAATAGAAATATAGATCTTAGAAGGGTGATACCAAAATCTTCTCATATTGAAGAAGAATCTAAAAATATTATCTTTTTATTTTTTATTTTTTATTTTTAGCTTTGATTTCTTTTTTTTATAATTATTAATTCTTTGATTTGATTTAAATTTTTCTCTCTTCTTTCATTGATTCTATAAAACAAAATCTATTTTAGTTCCTTTAAATTACTAGCAATTCACTCATTCTTATCTTGAATAGTTATTAAAACTTTTGTAGATAATTCCTCTATTTATTCAATAACATTCTGAGAGATCAGTTCTGAGTTCTTCTTCTGTGCAAGTCATCTCAGATGGTTGCCATATGTAAGTCATCAAATTGACTTATTAGTTGTTTTAGAATTAAAAAAATATATTTAGAATACCAAAATTATAATTATAAAATAAAGATATATTTAGAAGATGCTAAATAAAAGAAAATAGTATTAATGAGAAAGAAATGGAGTCTTAATAAGTCTTAAAGGCAATTTTCATTGATTGATTTAATATTTTCTCTTAATTGTAAGAATTAATATTTTGTTATTAAAACCAATGCCTACATTGGCCATCTATCTCTATGAATCACTTATTAAAAATATATAAATGTTACTTAATAGATAAAAGAAGCATGTGAAATAAATCTCATGTCTTTTTAATTATTTAAATAAAAATAGGATTTTTAATTGATTTAAATTGATTTTATTATTATAAAAAATCACCAAGGTAGAATAAAATAGTCTTAAATTGATATTATTATTATAAAAATATTAAAAAAAAAATTAGAATTTATTTAGAATTTATCTAAAAAAATTTAGGAATTTTTAGAAGAATTTTGAAGACTTTGGTAAAAATGAGTTTTACCACCTTGAAAGTCATTATGATGAAATGGAGTGAGATTTGAATGCCATACAAGGCTCTTAGGCTAATTGGATATTTTAGTTCATGGTGAAGTCAAAAATATAAAAAAACAAGTTTTACTAGTAGAAAATAAGAAGATCAGTAGCTAGTGTAGTCCTTGTAGGAAGGGAGGTGTACAAGTTCCATATGGATTGTGGCACCTTGGATGTTGCTAGGAGGATAAGACTAAGGCCTTGTGGCCTCTTTAGGATACCCTTATATACTACTTGTGATCCTTGGTGAGGTTCAAATTCATGATCTCTTAAGTAAGTTATCCTTGAGTTAAAAAAATTTCTACTTAATTTTTTTATTATTTACATTCTATCTTTGAACTATCATAACTTATTCATAGTAATTTAGATTTATATATTTTTTATATCATTGGAAAGGCAAAAAAGTTATCTACTCAAAAATATATTTTTTATTTTTTATTTTTATATTTTATTAGGTAAAAATATAATAAATAGATTGTGATCTAATTTTAAATTGTGTACTTTCTTGATACCATTTACTCCATTTGTTTTGTGGTTGTTCTTCTTGTTAATCTTGCTAATTGCTTGTTTCACTTCACACCACCAATTATAAGCAACTTTTTAATGAATCCATCTTATAATTTAGATTGATGGATGAATTTTATCCTTATATATAAAGATAAGTTGGAATGGGGGCCTCAAGCATAGAAGGCATTCAAAGACCTTAAGGTAGCATTTACCACAGCTTCAATCTTAGAGCATTCAAGCTTTATAAAAGCATTCTACATAGAAATTGATGCTTCAAATTTTACACCAAGACTAAACTTTCACAAATAGGTATAGACAATAAACTCCATCCTATTGCATTTTATTCTCAAAAAACTTTTGTTGCTGAAATTAATTATAAAATCCATAATTAAGAGCTTCTGGCTATTATAGATTTTTTTTTAAGAATGGTATTATTTTCTTGAAGGAACAATGCATCCCATGATTATATACAAAAATCACAAGACTTTGAAATAATTTATATTAATTTATATTCTTAATCATCGCCAAATTCAATAGAATATGTTATTATTTTGATTTAAATTTGTCATCACTTATCAACTTGAAAAGCAACAAGGATTATCCAATACTATATCAAGGAGATCATATCTTGTACCAAGGATAAAATAGGCAGCGTTGTCATGATGAGAGTCTTAGCCTTAAGAAACACTGGGTCTTTAGTGCTTCTAGTTAATTATGTCTAAGATGAGATGGAGTTCATAAAATTGAAGAATTTACATAAAAAACATACTTTATTAATCCTAACATAATCTACCTTTAGAAACCTGCCCTCAATTTTGCTCATTAATCCTAAAATATCACATCAATTGAAGCAAAATTTGGACACTAGACACTTAAGGAAGTAAAAAAGCAAATCCCATAAACCTTTTGATTATAGCTCATGTGGTTAAAAAGAACCATGTTGTCAAAGTAATCCCTCTATGCTGCCTTTGATTTTGGACCCCCTTTGCTTCACACCTTCATTGCTCCTCATTAACAAAGATCTAAATACTATATTCTGGTAGGCTTGTTTTTTATTTTATTTTGTAAACATCTTCCAATTGTTGCTCCAAAAGTCCTCTTTGAACTAGAGTTATAGACTCTACTCTTCTTCTTTAATTTTGTCTTCTAACAACTTTAGATCTGACCACAAATTTCCTCATAATTCTTTAAACATAACTCCAATAGCAATCAATTTTTTATACAACTCAAAAGACTCAAATATTTATAAATTCTAATAAATTTTACTCAAAATACTACTCTAATCACAAAGATATGCTCCCTCAAACTTCATTGACTTGGAGATAGATCCCTGTCACTTTGAAAGAGCATAACATTTTATTCACAAAATAAATGAGTATCAAACTTACTCTCATCTCTTTCCTAACTTACATAGATCATGTCTATTAAGTTTCACATTCATACTTGTCTCCTAACTCCCTTTATATCTAAAAAAAATCCACATACACACACTACCTATACAAACCCCAATCCTACCTTCACTCTATTTCTCTTTTCATCCAAACCCAGTTACAATTTCACTCATAACTCTCTGCTTATAGATCCTATTGACTTGAGATTTCAACACAAAGTAGTTAACTTTATAAGGAACAAAAATCCAACAAATTTTATTTCTAGAATCCAAGTGGTTTTCAAGAGCCAAGGCCCGAAATTTAGTAACGCTCACTGCCCTAGACTTAAACAACTGCAACTTTGACGACTCATATCTCCCTTGATCTTTAACCAAAAGATATGAAAGTTATCTTTATATGTTTTTTATCTTGTCTAATACAAATCTACAAAAAATTGCACTTGAAATCCTCTCCAAGCTTCCTCTACACACAAAAACATACACTATCTGTACAAAAATCCTATGCACCTCCAAAAAAAAACTCTCTCTTCTCTCTCATGACCCCTCTTTGTCATCCCCGCCCAATCCCCCTTCTTTTCTTAGTCAAAGAGACACCTCAATATTATCTTCCCACCTCTTTCTTCTTTTATCTTGGATTAACTTGAAGAAATTTCACTTTTTGACGTAAATTTCTATTCTATCTTCTTACTACCATTTTTCTACCAACTTCTCTTCTAATTTCAACCCACAACATTTAAGTTTGGATTTAAGAGAGAAGAGAATAAAGATAAAGTAGATCTAAAATAAAATAGAAGAAAATCTAAAAAATAAAAAGAAATAATTTAGATTAGATTAGAGATAAAAAAAGAAAGAACTACATTCTACACTGTCAAGTCAAAGAAGCTTGTGCGGTTAAGTTCTTAGCTACTTTGGAGCTGACGTGAGTTTGAATTCACTTAACTTCACTATAGAAATCCTTGGCTTCATGACTTGGTACTGCTAGTGGGAATTTCAGCAGGAAATTAGTTGTTTGGCCTACCTATCATCCCTGAGCTTGTGATAAATATTATAACTCCCAAGATAATGTGATTATAATCACAATCCCTTCTCTTTTTCATCCTCTCTTCTTCTAATCTTAATCTTTTTTATTTAAACACATTCTTTTATATCTTTCACACTATGTTTTAATTTACAATGTGACAACGTTTGATCAATAATATGCAACTTTGTTGAAATCAAAGCAATTTTGCCCTTGTACTACTATTACATCAGCACCTATTGATTCTAATTTCCTGAATGAGGTGTGAATTGCAACTACTAATGATATTTTGGCCCTCAATATCAAGCATCACTTCAATAAAAATATTGATAAATTTCAGCTTAAAAAAGATCTTTCATATTTTGAAGAATATTTTTATAATCCAAAAAGACCAACATGACTACGCATTCTTCAATCTTGCCATGATTTTCCAACTATGAGTCATTTTGGATTTAATAAGACCTTGGAATTAAATTCTCAAGATTTTTAGTGGCCTCAAATATAGAAGGCTGTGAAGGACTTTGTGCTCTCTTATAACATCTGTTCAAGGTTCAAGAATCTTCGACATCACCTTTATGGACTTTTACAGCTTTTGCTTGTTCTAAGACAGTCATGCTCTTTTATCTTGATGGATTTTATCACGAATCTATTGCCATCTAATTCATTGCATAACATCCTTGTGGTAGTTGATTAAATCACAAAGATGGCTCATTTCAATTTCTTGCAAGAAAATTGTGTCTAATGAAAAAAAAAAAATAAGATTCTTTCTTCATAATACATATTGATATTATAGCCTTCCATATGTTATTGTATCCGATCAAAGATCCCAGTTCATATCTAAGTTTAAAGAAGTCTTTTTAAAATATTGAAAATAGACATTAAATTTTTTTTGGCTTTCTATTTTCAAATTGATGACCAAACAAAATAAGTCAATTAAATTTTTGAGTAGTATTTATGATGCAACATCAACTATCAATTAAATAATTAGATTCCATATCTATTATCAGTGGAATTTTTATATAATAATATTATTCATACCTCAATTCAATAAATATTATTTTATTTTAACTATAAATATCATCCAAAACTTGATCTATGGAGTACACTAAAAAAATAACAATCTAATAGCTCAAGGATTTACAAAGCATCTATCACAATACCAAACAACCTTGAAGCTTTAATTGCAAGCACGTCAAGATGCTTATAAGGCATCTACAAATAAATTTAAGAATCAACCACTTGCTTTGCATATTGGTCATAAAATATGGCTTTTTCAGCAGAACATCAAAACCAAGCGACCATAGGATAAATTAGATCATCAAAGATTAGGACCATTTTCTATCCAGAAGCAAATTAATCGAGTGGCATATTGCTTGGAATTATTATCTTTTATGAAGATATATCTAATTTTCTATGTCTCTCTTTTAGAGCCTTATAGAAACTTGCATATTTTGGGAAGAATATAATAATTGCCACCTAATATTGAAATCAAAAATCATAAAGAATACAAGATTGAAAAGATGTTGGATTCACGGCAAAGGTGGAGGAAATTGGAATATCTTGTTCATTGGCACAACTATGATATCAATGAGCATACATATAAACTGACCAAAAACCTCACCAATATGCTTCAAAAGACATAGGAGTTTTATTGATTCTATTTCTACAATCCCAAATATGTTTGATTGTAACTTCTTAGTAAAGATTTGATCTAAAGAATATTCATAACAAAGCAAGAGTTAAACTAAAATCTTCATTAATATATAATCATCTATTCCAAGATAGAATAGAATGATAGAACTAAGTTAGCCACCATGTTCAACTTTCAAGTGTTGAAAGATTTATCAAAACAAGATTTAAAAGATTCACTTACTATGCAAGCTTCAAAGAAACTAGTGTAATTTTTTCATCCTTTAATTGAGCAAAGTGAAGATGATACATTTCAGTACCAAATATGACCTTGATTGGAGCCATTAGGAGCAACATCCAAATATATAAGTCTTGATTCTATAACTCAAGCTTTAATAATATTGTTTGAGCTTGGAAAGGTAAATCCTTCTAAGTCTGAGATCTTGTTTGGAGGATGTTTTGAAGGGTGCAATGAAGCTCATATCCTTGGATGGGATATTTTCAACAACTGAGGTATTAGCTTAAGACCATAAGTGATTTTTTTGAGAACCAATAGAATCTATTATTCAAGAATGGAAAAAAAAGTACATAATTTTATTAATATAGCATATTTTTAATTTTTTATGTATATAAAAATATTTTTGAAGATATGAGCTCTTTTAAAAATTCGTTGCTAGAAAAAAGAATAATGTTAGGAACATATACTTCAAAAATTTATAAAACCTTCTAGAACATTTTAGAAATTCTTGAATTAATAAAAATTAGTTGAAAAACTTCTTAATTGATAAAAGGAGCTTGAAAAGCTTCCTAATTAGTAGAACCTGCTCAAAAAGCTTCTTACTTTGTTAGAAGCCACTCAAGAAGCATCTTAGATAGGGACATATATTGAAATTGAGATTGAAGAATTCTTCAATCTTTAAAACTCATCTCTTGGAATTTTAGCTCACATTTTTTAATATTATTTGTATATTCATATGATTAATTCAAATTGTTATTGGTTTCTTCTTGAAACCTTTTTTTTAATTTAAGTCTCTTGCTGTGTATTCTTGTATCCTTGATACATCTCTAGATTTTAACAATAAATTTTCAACAAAGATCAATCTACAAATTCATAAGGAAGTTAAAGTAATAAAGGATGTTTTTTTCACCGATATAAGATTTATTTTAATAATTATATAATTAATATGGATAGATAGAAGTAGATTAATTTGATAATATCTTAAAAAGAAGCTTCTTAGAAACTTCATATATATAATTTCACCTTTATACATGGCTATAAGTGATTGATAGGTTAGAAACTTGGTTAACAATTTAGCCACATGTCATACATGTTGGTAGCTTATGGAACAAGATAAATACGTAGTACACATATAAGAAACTTGTTTTGTAAGTTTGACATGTGTCTTACAAATTGGACATATTGGAGGTCCCATAGAATGTCACTACGTAGCTCTTAGGTAAATAGTATATATAAAAATAATGGTGAAGCCTTCTTCACTCTTATCAACTCGTTTCTTATTTCTAATCTAGTTTTAGAATCTTTTATATTTTTTAGTCTTTAATAAGAGCCATTCCAATTTTTTCTTTAATATACATACTTTCTTATTTTTATTTTGTCATTTTTTTTTAACATAGGTTTCACTAATTTATGCATCTTTTTCAATTTGTATCCTTAATAGATTGGCAAGAATGAAGATACAATATCAAAGCTTTGTCTTTTCTTGATTAAGAGTAGATTATCCCTTTCTCTTGATAAGACATAAGCATATTAGAAGTTGTGGATTACCCGCTTCTAAACTGATATTATTCTTAGAATTTTTTTTTTTTATGCTTAAGTATTTTATTTTGTAATAAGAATAATCATTCTTTCTTTTTTATTATATTATCATGATAGAGCTTGCTAAAATGAAGAGTGCAATAGTTCAAATAGAAAAGAAAATAAGAGAATTAATGTTTGCAATGCATTAACTCAATGTACCACCACAAAGAGCAACAAGATTGGTAGAAAATGAAGATATAGAGATGATTGAAGCTACTTCAAGCCATACCACTTCACTTATAATGGAACACCATTCAAGCATCAAAGAATCAAAAATTAGTTTGCCGGAGAAGTTTGATGGTACAAGATCTGAATTTTAAAGATTCATCAATCAAGTACAATTAATAATTGAAATTCAATTTCAAAGTTATCCAACTCAAGGATCACAAGTTAAGTTGATTGGACCACTACTTTTATATTCTACTTTATTCTAATTTTTATTATTTTTTAAATAACGTGATCCAATTTTAAATAATTTGGAGGCATTTTTAACAAAGTTTCAATCTATGTATGAAGAACATGATACAATTCATGTTGCAACCAACAAGATCCGTATTTTGTAACAAAGCAATTGATTAATGATATTATATGCTTCACAATTTCGACAACTAGTAACTGATATCAAGTGAGATGATGCTGCACTTATCAACCAATTTCTCTATGGATTACAATATGAGGTAAAGAAATTGATGCTCAGCTTATCCGATCCTCAAACATTGAATCAAACAATTGACTTTTTGAATTTTGATTTGAGAGTTGCATAAGGGAGCATCAATGTTATTATAATAAAATAGCAATGCTAACATCTTCTCAATATATACATTTGGAAGTAAAAGACATGTAAATTGACTTGATATGTTTTAAATCTTTTATTGAACAAGAAAAGACTCATTGTTGTTAAGAAAGATTATGCTTATATTATAAAGAACCTAAGTACACTGCTCAATATTATCCAAAGAAATGACATAATTATAAAATGAAGAGTATATTTGTCAAAGAATACAATAAGGACCGTACATTTGGAATCTTGTACAATTCCTAATAAAGGTCCTATTCTCTCCTCAGAATCTTCTCCTTGTTTTATAATAGATGTGTATTTAGAAACTAAAAATCACAAAGCCTCTACCTTATTAGATTCAAGAACCTCAATGCGTTTTTTAGATGAAGAATTTGTTAAAAACCATAGAATATTTTTAATTTAAAAAATTAAATCCATACATGTAGAAGTCATAGATGGTCATCTATAATTTTTTTTGACATGTTACTTATAAAATATTTTCTATAAATATAATAATAAATAGTTATAATAATTATGTAAGCTTTAAAATAATTAAATATTTTTCTAATATAATCATTTTAGATTTATTATGGCTAAAAAAAGATAATCTTCAAATAGATTGGATTTTTTATAGACTTTAATTTTCTTAAAGCATCAATAAGATTCTTACTAATTAAAAAAAAAGCCATAAATCTAATATAATAAAATCCATATTTGTAAGTTATATAAATTTTTATATATATAGCAAAAGAAGAATCACCTTTTGTTATTTATGCTACACCCATTTTTAATAGTGGAAAGACTTCAAGTGGCATTCTAAGACAATATTAAGATTATCAAGATATTTTTGAAAAAAAATATATAAATATCCTTTTGAAGCATCATTCATATAATTATTTAATTGATCTTAAAGATAGAACTTAGCCTCCATTTGGACCAATCTATAGTTTATCACAAAATGAATTGGTTGAATTCAAGGAATATATTGATGAAAATTTGGCTAATAATTTCATACACCATTCAAAATTTCTAATTTGAGGTCTTATTTTATTTGTAAAAAAAAAAAAAATGAATCATTATAGATGTGTATAGATTATCAAAGGCTCAATAAGATCACCATCAAGAATAGATATCCTTTATCTTTGATATCTGGACTTCTTAATTAACTCAATCAAGCTAAGATCCATACAAAAATAGATCTACAAAGAGCATATAATTTAGTCTGCATCAAAAAAAAAAAAGATAAATAGAAGATTGCATTTCAAACCAGGTACAAATATTTTGAATATAATGTTATAACTTTTGGACTTACAAATGCACCAAGTGCTTTTCAACATCTCATGGATGATGTTTTTCATAAATTTTTAGATAATTTTTTTATCTGTTACATAGATGACATTTTGATCTATTCTAAGAATACAAAAGAGTATGAATTATATATTCGTTATATATTATAAAAATTTAGAAATATTGGATTGTATGATAAGATGGAAAAGTATGTATTTCACATTATTCAAGTTGATTTCTTAGGATACATCATTTTAAATGATGGCCTCATAATAAATTCTAAGAAAGTCAAGACAATCATAGACTAAAAGATTTTAAAGATAATAAGAGATGTACAATTTTTTTTGAGATTTACCAATTACTATCAAATCTTCATTAAGAATTTTTTTCAAGTTGCAGCTCTATTTACATGCTTAATTTATAAGAACAAACTTAAGTGGAATAAAGAAGCAAAAACATTATTTGAAGCTTTAAAGATAATTTTTATTTTTGTAGCAATCTTATATCACATTGACTTCTTCAAGATATTTTTTATGGAAATAAATACATCAAACTTTGATTTAAGCATAGTATTGTCACAAATGGAAGCAGATCTCAAATTCCACGTAATAACTTTTCATTTCAAAAAAATTTCAGCAATAGAGATTAATTATAAAATCTATGATAAAGAATTTCTTGCAATTATAGATTCTTTTCAAGAATGGTGTCATTACTTATATGACACTTCTAGTCCAGTCATCATATATATAGATTACAAGAACCTTGAGTACTTCATGTCAACATACATGTTAAATCATCATTAGGCTTGTTTGGAGCATGTCTTTGTCAAGATTCGAGTTCATTATCACTTATTAGTCAAAAAAATAATAAGATTTGTCCAATATCCTTTTTAGACATTCTTATCTTGTACCAAAAGAAAAAAATTTAACTTTTGATCAATAAGAAATGATCCTCTTAAATCCATAGTAATTTCATCTTTGAGCAATGAAATCAACATTGATTGTTGATTCAACTTTTGTAAAGCAAGTCCAATCAAATATGTCTTTAGATCTTTTTATTTATGATATTAAAAATAAGTTATCTAAGTCTTATAATACCTCCAAGTTTAAGTTCAAGAATAATCTATTCTAATTTGAAGGATGCTTATATATTCCAAAAGATGAAGTATGACTACATACTTTTGAAGCTTATCATAACTTCCCTACAATAGGATATTTTGGATGTAATAAGACTTAGGAGCTTATATCAAGAGATTTTTAATAACTTCAAATGTGGAAGTTTGTTAAAGTATTTGTACAATTATAAAATATTTGTTGAAGATCAAAAACTCCTTATCATCAATCTTACAAACTTCTTCAACCATTATCTATATCAAAAAAACCTTGGTCTTTTGTTTCTATGGATTTTATCATGGATCTTCCAAATTCAAGTTCATATAATTTTATATTTGTAATTATGGATTATTTCACTAAGATGGCATAATTTGTATTATATACAAAATCTATCATTGGTGAAGAAATAATTAAATTCTTTTTTGATAATATCTATTATAATCATGTATTATCAAAGGATATTATATCAAATAGAGAGACACAATTTGTATCAAGATTTTTAAAAATTCTTTTTAAAATATTGAAGGTGGACATAAAACTATTTTTAACTTTTTATCCTCAAATTGATGCATAAATAGAATAAATAAATCAAGTTTTGAAGTAATATTTGAAGTGTACCATCAATTATCATCAAAATGATTGAACAACTTTTTTACCATTTGTAGAATTTATTAACAATAATTTGGTACATTTTTCTACTTAACAAATTCTATTTTTTTCCAATTATAGTTATCATCTATAATTTGATATTTTTGACTTTTTAAAAGCTAATAATCTTATAGCAAAATATTTAGCGAATCAGTTGTCAGAGCTACATGCAACAATAAAGGCACAATTAAAAGAAGCTCAAGAACAACAAAAGATCAATACAAATGTCTATTGCAAGAAACAACCTCAATTACACATGGGCAATAAGATATGGTTACTTTGCCATAATATCAAGACTATTTGTTCTTGTGACAAGCTAAATTATTGTAGGCTTGGACCATTTTGAATTTATAAACAGATTAATCCAATTGCTTATCAATTACACCTACCAAAATCTATGAAAATCCATCTTGTATTCTATATATCAGTATTCAAGTCATATAAGACAATGGATATACAAGGAAGAAGACAAATACCACCGCCTCTTGTAGAAATGGACAATAATAAAGAATTTAAGATGGAAGAGGTCTTAGATTTAAGATGGCGTTAAAATCAACTAGAATTTTTTGTATATTAGTGTAGATATGATATTAGTGAATGTACATGAAAATTATCTAAAAATCTAACAAATACATCAACAAAATCCAATATATTTAATCAACAACATCCATCAAAATCAAGATGAAGAGTTAAGAAAATCTTTGCTATAAAACAAAGCAAGTTCAATAGAGGTTTTGTTCTATCTTGTATCATCATTTGCTATTTTTTTGAATTTATTAATACCAAATAAATGAAAAATTAACAACTAGCAAATTCAGCTGAAGAACCATCATTTGCTGACTTACTGGACAAGATATTATAACTATCACAATCTTCAAGATGATGGAATAGAGATGAAATTCCTCAAGAACAACATGTTTTTTCTTGGATTAATGGCGAGATACAATATGTCTAGTATCCTGACCTTGGAAAAGACTCCTTGTGTTTGGTGATATTTTTAGAGGTAGGATGTACTCTTAATGGTATTTTAAATATTTTCTTTGAAGAAAGTTATGAAGGCCTCAACAACGATTAAATATCAAAGTGGTCCTCTTGCCTTGGTATAGAACACTATTGATGGATGAGAGGACCTATGAACTATCTTGAAAGGGAACAAAGATCATAATATGTAGCAAATATAATTTGGCACATCTTGGACTTCTTCAACCTGTAATCATTGCTCTTCGTGGAACTCATCCTTAGAAGGGGAGGTAATGTCATGAATATAAGATTTATTCCAATAATTATTTAGCTAGTATGCATAGATAGAAGTACGTAGAAATAGATTAATTTGATAATATTTTAAAGAAAAACTTCATAAATGTAATTTCATCTTTATACATGGTGATTGGTAGATTAAAAACTTGGCCACCAAGTTAGCCACATGTCGTATATGTTGGTAGTTTAAGAAACAAGCTAAGTACATGGCATAGATATAAGAAACTTGTCTTGCAAGTTTGACAAGTGTCTTACAAATTGAACATGTGTTGAAGGTCTTATAGAACGTTGTCATACTGTATTTATGTGCAGTATATAAAAATATTATATATCTTGTATCTATTATTATTACATGTGTGAATGCTAGAGATTATTTTAGAAGATACTATAAGGAGAGAATTTATTATAGTCACTTAGTTAGTAAATTAAGATGGCTATTTGTTTTGTTTCTACCTTACTTATATCCTAGAATAGACTCTTTTATAATTAGAAGAAAGGTAAAAGTTATTTTATTTTTCATGTTGACTTTTGAGGTAGAATGGACCTTGTGAGGAATAAGAAAGAAGAGCATGGGATGAATAGGGCATATTCAATAGGATTTGGCTGCCCGTGTGGGCGTGTCATAGTCTAATATGGAAGGAAAAGGGGATATACTCCTCTTGCTAGACCTAGGATTTGGGAATTTTGAATATTGAACTTTGGAGAGAGATAGCTCCAAGGATATAGAAGCATTTATAATGAAAATTGAGAGGTGTGTTCTTCAAATTGTGAAGATTCTAGAACTTATTCACTTGCTTGTATTGGAGTTGTGAACCAAAAGTTATGGTTGTTTTAGTAGAGTGAGGTCTGCTGCTATTAAAAAGTGACGGCAGAAACTTTGATCTGCCATTGCAAGTTTGATTTCAAGTCTTTCTTAGTGAAACTTATTGAAAGTGTAGGAAATTGTGCTAGATTTCTATTAAAACATCTCTTGTAGCATTTAGAGTTGGAGAGCAAAAGTTGTGAGCTTAAGAGTGGGAAAGGGTCTGCTGCCACCTAATGAAGAGGGGCAAAGACTTTGTTTAACCACCTAAGTCAGAAAATCTCTTCAATCTTTTTGATATTTTAGATTCTTATAGTAGCTTGTGTAAGCTTTCCATAAAAACAAAAATCAATACATTTGGAGCTTTAATGAAAGTTTTATGAGCCATGAAGTGTCAAGAGGGCAAATAATTGCTAGGGTTTGAAGAGTAGAATCAACTAGCTATAAAATCTGGAATTTGAGAGGCATGCATACAAAATTTTAGAAAAAATTAGGTGATGGAGTGAGCTTTCTAAAAAGCTATTGCATGCCTAATTTGGAGAAGGAAAGTAATCACAACAAAGGCTGAAGTGAAGAGGAGCTTTGCTACCTTTGCATTTGTTGGGAAATTTTGGTGCCTATTTCTTTTAGCCATAACTTTTAAACGGTAAGTCATCTATTTGTGAAATTATGATATGTTTTACAATGGATCATTGGCTTTCCATAGGCTATAAGCATGCTTGATTCGACCTTTGGATGGATTTTTAGTGATTTATTTAATTTCAGCTTATTGTATAACTTATATTCCTCATATGCGATTGTATTTTGAGGTATACTTGAATATATACACACTTTGCTTATATCTTTTATATAAGTATATATACTTGTATTTATATCAAGTATTTATACAAGTATTTTATAAGTATTATATATAATATTTGTACAAGTATTTGTACAAATATTATATCAAGGATTATATACTATTTTATATAAGTATTTGTATAAGTATTTGTACAAATACTTGTATAAGTATTATATAAGTATTTATTTAAGTATTATTTAAGGATTTATACTTTATATTTGTACAAGTCTTATAAAAGTATAATACAAGTATAATTTGAAAGCTTGAACAAATATTGTGCAAGTATAGAAGATACTTGCAAGGCTTCCTCTTATGTTCCCTGCTAGTTCTAGTAGCAGCTAGGAATCCGGCATTTTTCCAAGGCAAATTCTCTCTACCCGACAATGTTGCGACATAGTTCTTAAGTAGATAGTATATATAGAAACAAGAGTGAAGCCTTCTTTACTCTTGTCTTCCATTTCTTGCTTTTGGTTTAATTTTAGAACTTTTTGTATTTTTTAGTCTTTGGCAATAGACATTCCAGTTTCTTCTTGAATATATATTTATTTTTATTTTGTCATTTTCTTTTGATGTAGGTTTTACTAACTTATGCATCTTTTCTAGTTTGTATCTTTGACAATTTTGTATCAAATTGTAATTGATAGCATAGTTTATATAATAATAGGTACTTGAGTTAATATTACATATGCAATAGGAGTTGTTAGTTAATACATGGCAAATTTTGGTTTATAATATTGGATAGCCTTTAAGCAAGTTTTTCAATATTTGAAAGGCACATTAGATCATGTACTATAATATGATGGAAGCTCTTTAAATTTGCAAGTGATTGGGTATTGCGATGCAGATTATGTAAGAAATATTGACACTTGATATTCAACTACTTGTTATATATTTTTGTTGGCTAATGGTGCTATCAACTAGAATAGTAAAAAGCAACTAAAGATTGCATTTTCTACCACTAGAGCAAAGTATATGGAAGCTGCTCATACAACAAAAGAAGCAGTTTGGCTTTACAAATTATTCAAAGATATCGGATCTCCACAAGATGGTCCCATTATTATTTGCATTAATAATCAAAGTTATATATATTTTTAAAAAAATCATATATTCTATATTTGTACTAAGAATATTGAAATTCAACATCACTTTATTCATGAAAAACTCTTTGTATAAATTAAATATGTTTGATTTGGTTTTTGAGCACATATGAAGATACATATTCTATCAACATTTTGCTACTCATCATCAAATTACTCCATTTCTCATTTGCATTCAATTATATGTTTAAAATTTATTCACTCTCTTCTTGATTAAGGAGTTGACATTTTATTTATTACTTCATGAGTAAAACACCTTATCTAGTCTAGTAGAGTTGTTTAACAAATAGATACAATTTCCAACATCATCCTTTGAATCATAAAAACATAATCAATCTCCAATTTGTTTGTTGTTACAACTCCGATGCAACTCATCTCACAGAAGGTTGACCATTACCAACATTTTCCTGTTCTTTTCATAAACTCTTTGCATGTTTTACTAACTGGAAGAGTGATCGTGATGCACACAGCTCCTCTCCTTCATCGAGCCCGGAGATCGTCTTCGTCTACCTCGGGATTCACAGACCGTCTATGGCGTTTGATGCCAATCACAATCGACAATTCCTCCATTACCGCATTTGGACGTGAGGCCACGTTGGTTTCCGGTACTCCACTCTTCGCTTCCTACATGCATACAGTACAAATTAGAAAACAAACGTTCCTGACACCTTGTAATCCACAGTCTTCAAACTAAAATGCCACGTCCGCATACCACTGATCTTCGTCGAAGGTTCCCTCAACATCCATTGCATCCAAAACTAAACTAAAAACAAACCACATTCATCTCCACCCAAACGAATGACAAAACCCAAACGACGAACAGAAATCATTCATCTTTACACTTAATAGAGATATGTATAATATATATGGATACATAAAACACGTTTTGATAAGTCGACGTGTTTATAAAGCACAGTATTGCAGAGATGCGAGTATTCAAAAAACATCGTTGCAGCGATGGATTTCACGGCGACGCGGCGAAGAGATCGCAGTGGTGCAAAGCGGTAAACAGCGACGGAGTGAATCAGAACCGCGCGCAAATCGGTAGCAAAAAAGCGGAAGAATCTGATCCAAGCAGAGCGGGATGCAACTGGCGAAGGCGCGACGGGGTTAGAAAGGAGCGCGTGGGAGGATGACGACGAGCGAGAGATCGCGTCATCGTCGACCACCGACCGAGATCGATCGGATCGGGATGCGTAGCGGGACTCGAATTCAGTCCACGGCGAACTGTTTCCTTTCTCATTAGGTCAGATGCGCGATTTTGGCACCCTCGGACTAATAGTGGCGGAGTTTCGGGAAGAACCTGTCAACAGGGGCCCTTATCCCTGCCCCGCCGGCCCGCCCTTCCTCCCTCCCGCTTCAACTCCCTCCTATGTGCCGGACACGCCTCAGATATGATTTTCCTCTTTGCGGATGGAGTGCTGCCGACCTGTCGCTGCCTCAATTGATGAAGAGTCGAGAGCGGTACACTGCAGGTTTGTGTTTGTGTTTGTGTTCTTCCAGCTCCGTCTTTGTCTCGGACAGGAGAGAGAGAGAGAGAGATGTTTTTGTTGTCGCTGGCGCTGCCTGTTGCCTTAATTGGCTCCTCCGTCGCTCCAGGTGTGGATGGTGGCATTCAATGCTGAATCTTGGTCGAGGAGATGTGTGATGTCTGAGCTGGTTTGTTTCGAGTCACGGCGAGAATTGATCGTATTGGATGTTGAGTGGTGGTAGATGTCTTTTGTTTTCTCTTTGGTTTGTGTGTTGTTGTGAAGATGTGTGTGTGGTTGGGTGAGAGATTCTGGAAAGGGGAATGGACGCAAGATTGTGTGGACGGGTGGGGTTTGTTTCACACCTGATGTTGGGTGAGTGGGATTTTTCGTTTATTTCGAATGGGTTCTCTTCCCGCTCTCGAATTTTGAGCTGCTTTGTCCGAAGTTTTTATTAGTTGAATATCTGATTTACAAATTGTGTACTGAATTTGAGAGGATAGATGAGACCTATTTGATAACGTCCCTGCAGGATTGATCTCGAGCTTTGGTTGATTGTGATGTTCATTTCCTTAGACCATGGGGCGATGGAGCCTCGTAGCGTTGAATCCGCGGCTTTGGTTCCTAAGAACTATTAGCTAAAGGATTCGCTAGAAGGAAAACAGCAGACTACGAGCATTCTGCGACTTGAATTGGATGATACCATTTTCTTAATTTCCGTCTTACATCTGGTGTAGGCTTACAGCTTAACAAGAGACGGGTGGTTCTTTTTATCTATTTATTTTTAAAATGTTTTTCTCACATGAATCCTGATAGCAGGAACGGTGACCAGCAGCAATTCGTCAAAAACTCGTCTGATTTAGAATTTCTTGTTGGTCATTTGTGCAGAGCTCCGTGGCTGTTGAGCAAAGTGAACAAGAGAAATGCATCAAGGAGAATGGTACTGATTTCATCTAGTGCTCCTCAAACACATGTTCCATCTCGTCGGACTTCACATTTTTTGACAAGTTAGAATTTTCCAAGAAGGGTTTGCCTGACTTGATGGTACGAAGAGCTCGCGATTGATTGAAAATATGGAGAGCACAGCAGGTTTCGGAATGTCCGACGACGATCCTATCCTTCTCAACGGGCTCGAAACGCCACTACTTGCTGAATTTCCTCTCGGAGAACGGCCTACAATAGGACCGGAGGCACCAGTGAATCCCTTCCATGAACCCGATGGTGGTTGGAATACCAACAGCGAGTGGAATTACTTTCAAATGATGAAATCCATTTTGCTGATCCCACTTCTTCTCGTTCGTCTAGTGAGCATGATAACAATCGTAGCAGTTGGATATGTGTGGATCAGGATTTGTCTGATCGGCGTCACAGATCCCTTGTTCAAGCCCTTCAATCCGTGGCGACGGTTCATGCTGTGGGGCATAAGGTTAGTAGCAAGAGCAGTGATGTTTACCATGGGTTATTACTACATTCCCATCAAGGGAAAACCGGCTCACCGATCAGAGGCGCCCATTATTGTGTCCAATCACATTGGATTTCTGGATCCCATCTTTGTGTTCTATCAGCACTTACCGGTCATCGTCTCAGCCAAGGAGAACTTAGAGATGCCCATTATTGGACTGTTTTTGCAAGCTTTGCAAGTACGTAATTTCTTCCTAACTCATTCTTGTGCATATTTAGCTTTCTGTAATGGGGTTTGAGATCTTTCTTGTGAAGGCCAATTGCTGATGACGTTGCGAATTCGCAGATAATACCCGTGGACCGAACTGATGCTCGGTCTAGGCACCATGCGGCTGGCAACGTTCGGCGAAGGGCTGTGGACAATATGTGGTCCCACGTCATGTTGTTCCCGGAGGGCACTACCACCAATGGCAGAGCAATAATCTCCTTCAAAACAGGAGCATTCTCGCCTGGTCTCCCTGTGCAGCCAATGGTTATTAGATACCCTCACAAGTATGTCAACCCCTCTTGGTGTGACCAAGGAGGTCCGTTGGTCGTTTTGTTGCAGCTGATGACTCAGTTCATCAACTACATGGAGGTAACGAGGGGGCTTCTGGCTTTGTGTGTCCATCTGGCGGTTTTGGTCCCATTACTACTTTTTGCCAGCGTGACAGCGTTTTCTGAGTCTATTTGATGCTATAAATTTTTATGTTTTAGATTGTAGATGTATTTACGAGTCTGAGAATGTGTAAGGTACCCTTGAATGTCTACCTTTGAGAGTGTACGTCTTAATATGCTTGGTGATGTACACCTGTTCACTGGACTGAAAAGCAACTTTTTATGCAGGTTGAATATTTGCCGGTCATGAAGCCAACCGTGAGAGAGGTGAAACATCCCCATGAATTCGCAAGTAGAGTTCGCAGCGAGATGGCTGAAGCGTTAGGTGTCGTGTGCACAGAACACAGCTTTCTGGATATTAAGCTAGCGCTGGCTGCAGAAAAGCTCAAACAGCCTTCAGGTCGCTCGTTGGTTGAGTTTGCTCGCATGGAGAAGTTATTTCGGCTGGATTTTCCTACGGCGAAGGAATACTTGGAAAAGTTCTGTACCATGGACCGCACACACAGGTACGTGAATCAGATTTTGCACTAGGTTTCCGTTTCCCTAGCAAATGTGTTAAGAAATGCTGGCAGCTACCCCATCGCTCTCCATCCCCTGTCTCACATGGTGGTGTAAACCACCGGCTGTCGATGAACATGCAGTCAGCTGCAGCCTGCATCAAGCTTTTGAGTTAGATTCTGTTCGCTCGTGTATTGACTTGTAATAATAAGCTGTTCTGGGATGATGGCAGTGGCTTTGTTACATTTGACGAGTTCTGTACGGCACTCGATCTTCCACGTTCACCAATTACTAAGCAGGTGTTCCACCTTTTCGATAAGGATGGGCATGGAAGCATAAACTTTCGAGAGGTATGTTGATGGAAGCCTCCCATACATTGTTGCAAGTTTTTTAAAATATAGCAATAGAGAATGTTTTGTGGTGTATGTGGGATCCTGAGACCATTGCTGCCTTTTGGGAAGCAAACCTTTTCAGATCAGTTTATGTCTGATTATCAATTTGGTTATGAAGCGAGTTTTTAAACAGAAGCACCATGCATGCAGTTTTTGGCAGGGCTCGCTTTTGTGTCTAACCACACATCATTTTCAAGTACAATGGAGGCTGCATTCAAAGCATGTGATGTGAATGGCGATGGCACTCTTTCTCGTGATGAAGTGGAGAGGAGTTTACTTGCTATCTTTCCAGAGCTCCCTCCAATAACGGTACATATGCTGATCCTCATATATTATATTTTTGTTGTTCTTCTTTTGCTTAATCCTCTTTTTTCCAATCAACAACTCCTTCAGCTAATCAAAGGCGCACGTAAAGTAACAATTGAAGGAATCGATCCATTGGTTGGCTTTGCAGGTGTTAAAGCTTTTCGACACGTTAGATATAAATCATGATGAGAAAATCAGCTGGGAGGAGTTCAGTAGCTTTCTGCAACGAAACCCAGAGTATCTGGCCATCGTTATAACTGCGCACCCTACTCTGCTGAAGCCACCCACATCGACTAGCTGAAATTAATCCAAGGTCGGTACATTTGTATCCGATTTTTGCTGATGTCTGTTAGATCAGTGTTTACAATGCACCCAAGGGAATGTAGTCCTCCAAGCTTTGAAGGGTGCGCTATTCTGGAAACGTTAAGACTCCCGAAAGTTGTGACTTTTTGTGGCATTGGGTACAGCTGCTGTGGACCACTGTTGGTACAACTCTTGAAGATGGGATCAAAGGCGATCCCGACTTTGCGAGCTAAATTGCTCTTTCGGAGTAGTTAGGCTGTTGGTAGCCACTAGAACTGAGTCCTCATGATGTTCTAAACTTGGTACGCTTATGCCCAAGTAAGCAAATGCTTGGCTCTGCCACTAGAAACTCTGCAGGCTATCGCTTCATTTCAGCTAGCCATTTTTTTTAGCGAGGCTGGCGATTCGTGGGTGAACGCGAGTCTATTCTGTAATTATTCTCTTCAAAACTTGAATAGTCTAGCTAAATCAGAATTTTGCCTTAACCAAGATCGATGAACCCATCAACAATTGATGCACTTTTGCTCTTCTTCTCCCTCCTCTTTTTTCTTCTTCGGAGTCTTTATCATATTTCAAATACTTCAAACAACAGCTATTCATGTACTTGCGTATTTATGTACATATTGATTGTAGGTGTGTGAGGGATGCCTCCACTCTGCAAACCCTTGGGAAGGCCTTTTTCCACCTGCTGGTAACGCACAGCTTTCATTTTTATTATTGCCAGCGCAGTACACGGTATAAAATCCACTTGGGAATATGATACTCTCTCTTGCTGTGAAACCCACATGCTTTGCTGAGATTTGTGCAGGGTAAAGGAAACCAGCCCATTTAAGTGATCCTCCTCATGACCAGCATGTCGCGTCATGCAACCATTGGTGGTCCTTGGCTCTTACACGAGTGGGAGAGTTGGGGGCTTCTGGTAGTTGTGGTGGCAGTGAGATCCTCCCCCCCTTTTCCCCAGGAACAAATAAGTGGTATAATGGGGTGGGGGAGTTGATCACACATTCCAGAGATGCTGAGGCTTTGTCCCACTCGGAGGTGTCAGTGAATGTGCTTGGTACTACTACTAGTGGGATCATCCCCTTTACTGCAAAAGCCTTCCTGCCTCTTCTCATGGGTTCCAACACCACGGTCGCCCATGAACCTGCTGTTTGGAACATTCCGAAGCACACTGCTCTGCTCCATCGCCGTCTGGAGCAACACCTTGCAACAACATTAACAACAATTACCACCGTTCTCATGTTGCCGCAGCCGAAGGCTTCCCTCGTTCTTCATCAACGTTAGATGATTTTCGTCGCCTTTCGATGAATGTTTTCATTCGTCACTTGGCATCTTTATCCTCCGCGAAGTGCTTGTCCCCTGCTGTGTCATGCTTGGTATTGCCATGACACTCTTGGATAATTGAACTATCATGCTGATGTTACTTTTGGTCTGTTTCTAGCTTTTGATAGAGGATTTAAAGCTATGGGTGATAAACTTGGTATACATTGTTTTGTTATTGAAGCCAAAAATATCATTTGTGGAAATGTTAGCTAAAATTTTATTATATTTTATTGGATATATATATATATATATATATATATATAATTTACTAATTTTTAATTTAAAAACATATCTTTAACTATTCAGTTTTCTTTTTGTCTTTTTGTTTATTTGGTTTTTTTTTTTTTTGGTGCATACTTATGTCTATAGGTTTTTTATCATTATATGTTTACATACATGTATTATAATATATTTTTTTGATATTTACTGTAAAAATATCTTAGAACTCATATCTTAATGTAAACCCAAGAATCAAACTTATTAAATAACATAATAATAGAATAATAGTCATTCATGACAATGTAGTGAATATGGCTACAAAATTCAATATATTTTAATAGCTCGTAATTTTTTTGATTGAGGTCAAAACATAATAATATAAAAGCAAAAAGAAAAACCCTCCCAGACCAGATCATATGATAAATTTGGATCATTAATATTTAACTTTTTTAAACTCAGTTTTGGCTTTTATTAGGATGCTATAATATAATACTTATCAAATATGTATTGTCTTTTTACTATTCTTATTTATCAAATATATGTGTATATATATGTATATATATATAAGAACTAACATGCATGTTAATTAAATGTGATATTCTTTGATACCAACAATGATACTTATTTTAAGTGCTTCTTGCTATGAAACAAGATCATGTTTAAAGTGATATTGCTTAGAAATTAAAACTATTAAAGTATAAAAATTGAATCAAACAGAGAATTTAAAGGTTTATAGTCGAAACATTTACCATTTTTAAAATTAAATTATTTATATGATTTAACTTAAAAGAAATAAAATTAAATAAATTATAATTTTGAGTTCATATATATATATATATATATATATATACAACATATTATGCTAAATCAATATTATGAAAACATAAAGCATCCAAAAAATCATATTATGAAAACATAAAGCATATAATTTAAATGCTAAAGAAATACTTGAAATAAGAATACAATTCAAGCATTTATTTCTTTATTTGTTATGACTAAAAGTAATAATTTCTTTGCACATCTTAGGTAATGTTACAACCTTAGTTGTGATTAATTTTAATTCTAAAAGATTTTAAATATAATTACAAAATGTTATAATTTTTTTAATTTAATCTTGTAACTAAAAAATCTAAGTTTTAATATATAGATATTTTTTTATTATGATAGTTAAAATTTAACACTTAATATGTTACTCTTTAACATCTTAATTTTTTTATAGAGCAAGTGTTCTTAATTTTATTTATTATTTTAGTATGCATTTTTAATATTTGAATAAATTTATCATCTTTCACAAAGCTTTATTAGTTTTTATTTTGAAATGTATTAATATTATGTTTAAAATTATTTGTATAAGATTGAAATTTGAGGTCCTTCAGAATTAGAATGCATTCATGTTATTTGTAGATGACAAGCATTTGTGTTGCTTATATAGATAAATATCTACTCTAAGTTGTGTCTGTGGTATAGTAGTTTATCTTATATGATATTTCTTTGAGACAGAGCATGAAAAGTGTAATTTTTTTCATAAAATTCCAAGAAATGACTCCAATTCTATTTTTAAAAACAAATATTTTATTGAAGAATTTTGAATATTTGTATTACTGTTTCAGTACAAATCACAAAAACCTTGTATTAATATGTCTGTATCCAAAAAATTAAATACTTTTTAATTATAGTTTGATTGGCACAAAAGAGAGGATGAACTTATTAACAATAGATTATTATTTTTTATTTTTTATTTTTTATTATTTTTTTACCACAAGAGTGCAGGTATTTTAATGAAATAATAATAATAATAATTATTATTATTATTATTATAAAGAGTATGCAAGCACATTAAAAGAAATCCAAAGTTCATGGATCAAGTTAAATTGGATACTGTAAAATAACTTTTTATGTGTATACTTTAACAACTTCACATGAAATTTTGGAATTTTTTATTTTTTATTTTTAAAATGTTATACAAGTTTAAAACATCCAAAACCACATAACTAGGAAAAAAATAAAAGTTACACACAAAAACATATTGTTATTATAGATTGTAATACAGGCCCTCAAAATTGTGGTCATCAATGTATAATATGTAATTCCTTTAATTACAAGTACACCTTCAAATTTTTGCATTCTAATCTACTTATTTATTTAATTATTAGTAGCACTTTGCTTCCAAAGTAAGTTTTGGTTGTCCTAATTTCATATTTGATTTACTTAAAAGGAAATAAAGAATTGGTATTAATTTTATTTTTATTAATTTGTTAATTTTCTGCAGAATTAATAGGATATGGTTTAGGTGTTTGTTCCAAATTTTAGTTTTTTGATAATTAAGTACTTAGAAGTTCATCCAAGTCATAAAATGCAACAGCACAAAATTTGACATGGTAAAACATGGGTAATTTAAAAGCTCTTAAGTATTTGTTGATTCATGGTCTTTTGGATCACCCAAATAAGAATCATGTGCAATGTACATATTTGACATTAAAAGATGCTAATGATGAAATTAGACAAAAATTAATCATGTCTTTTATTGAATTCCTTATTTTCCCATCTTTGTTTGTTTTCTTTTTCTTTTTCTATTTTGGATATGTGACGTATTACTTAGGAACAATTATAAGCAAAGTATTTTATGAAAACTGCTGTATAGAAGGACAAAACATCATGAGATTGATGATATCATTGATGACTAATTAATTGTTCTATATGCATACTTTTATTGAAATTAATTGACATTTATCTCACATTTGTCTAATAAAACTGATGAATTTAAAATTCCTATTTTTTATATTTAATGCCACGTCTTATATTCTTATCTACATCTATTATTACACTTGTAAAATTAGGTGTTGGACTTGCTGTGTGTGTTTGATTATAATTTCCTTTGGTGTTTGTTTAATAAAACAGGGTGGAATAAATCCATATGACATCTACAAATAAAAAATACTAGTAAATAAAAGATGAAATTTTAGGATGAAGAAGAAAATTACAAGAGATGTTTAATAATGTTAGTAATCACAAAAGTATGAAATAAATGCACCTTTGTTGTAGTAGAGGCAGTGGTCTTGCAATAGTACATGCCAGAATGATACGTATAGCAACTGCATGAATGTTAAATACAGCATGTCTTTTTGCAATGCTTTGAATAAGAAGATAATTTGTATACACCTAGAAGTGTTCATGAATCAATTGCCAAAGTGCAAAAAATAATACAAATAATACATAGATTTGGGTATTTTTGCATTGCAAAACGTATCCAATGCATACACAGAGAGAGATATAAGCAAAGGTAGGTGCGGCACAGAGTGCTGTTGCGGAGAAGAGGGAAGAATCTTGGGACGCGGTAAGAGGGATCCAAGGGAAATGGCATTGGGACAGTGCAGCAAGCGCATCAAATTGAGGGAGAGAGGGAGGGAGAGAGGGGCGGAATTCCTTTTGCCCCCGGCTTTACCTCCACCTCACGCCAAGGACAAACCCTCCTTGCTATGGGGCAACTCCCAAGGGGAAGCCAAGGACTGTACAAAGCCAATGGGCAGAGGTCCATGGAAGTGGGGACAAAGATCTGGCAGGCCTCACACCTCCATGCCTTTCACAAAGCTGGAGCAGTGGAGGAAGGGGGGTTCATTATTACACCCTCCTGCAAACGAGGTGGTGGCCATAGCCAGGTGAGCAGGGAGCAGATTTCCAGGCTGCCCTAAATTTGGGGTCCATGAATGTGGCACGGCTTTGCAGAGGAAGCTTGTACTTCGGCAAGGGGCTGGAACCCTCGGCGCAGGGCCGGATGCGACAAGCGGGAGGGATTGATGGGCTGATTATCCTGATCCAGCACCTAGATATGCTGATCGCCTTCTGCAGGCGGAGTTACCGGGAAAAAATATTGCGTATTAATTTGGTCTAATCTCATGGATAACCGCCCACGATCTATCAATCTAACCTGCTTCAGCGTGCCTGAGGATCCTCATCTGGGGGCATAATTGCAAGTGACTATGCATTGGCGCAGAAAGCTGTTGAAGTCAAATTATGTGGTACTTGTCTGACCCAGGCGGTTGACTTCCATGAGTAGAGAGTCCGAAAATGAAAGGCTGAACACAGGAATGGATACTTTACCATCCACTTGAATGGACTAGGGATCCAGTATCTTTCATCTAGTTGTATACGCTGCTGCAGGGTTGTACCCTTGGGGAGCAGTGAAGGAGAGACAAGAAAGTAAGGAACAGGCATGGCTGCACATCAATCTCCACCTACCATAACAATGAACAAAAAGGACTTAGCCGCTTGAGGTAAAAGCATGTGTGCACCCATTGCCCCTGCAACGGCTGCTGGTGACCACAATGTTGGCGTCTAGTCAGCAACTACTACTACTACAACACAGAGAGACTTAGAAGCTATGGGGGGGGGGGGGGGGGGGGGTATATTGTGGCGACCTGAAAGGCTCAGGCTGCGACACCTGTAACGCTTGAAGGAAATGTAATCTTCTCAGTATCTACAGGACAAGGTGAGATGTAAGGTCGTGGAGCAGGGAAAATAATGCCGGACAACTCATGGATTTCCAACAAGACAGTGGATTCCTAATACCTGCCATCCAGTAGATTACGCATCCAGTGGCTCCCAGTGCTTGCTCTTTCTTTTTTAACATGTTCAAAGAATTAGACGACGATGTTGGAGGAATACCAACATAAGTGAAGTCCTGCGTCGCACAAGGTATCTGATTACTGGAAAAAATGATATTTCACTTGTTTGAAGAATGACGAGGGGCAGGGAGACTTTATCGAGTCGTTACAAAGTGTTGCAAAGTTCAAGTGATACACAACCGGCTCTACTTCCTCCTGAATCATATCAACTCACTTCCAAATTTCCAGCAGAATCAGGTTTATGAGAATCTTTAACTCATTTCCATGTCAAGACGGGTCCCAAAAGCTCACAGTGGAGGGGGAGAAAAAATTAAAAAATAGAAACAGGAAGAAGTTTGGTTCTCCTTAAAATGCACATCATACCAGGAGTCTTTTCAAAGTTTCTAGTAATATCGTGCTCTGTTTGTGACTAATAGGAACAACTGCAACACAACTGAGCCACAACCACCTTTTCCTGGGCGCCTTCAGAGGACTTTCCGTTAAGTACCTCTTGCCTCTAGGCTAAATACAGCAGGAAATAGTGTGACTTCGTCTAAAAAGAAAAATGTGAGAAAATATGTCTCGGAAGAACTAAGACTCAATATTACTGCTAACGTAAGCTGTTACTCCCACATTAAAAACAAAAAAAGAAAAAAAGAAAGAAAGAAAAAAAAAGACACTCGAAATGGAATAAGCTTTGTACAAAGATTATAAGCAGTTTCCCTCACACCTCTCCGTTCGACTAAGATTGATGAGGAGCCCGGTCGTCTAGTTTACAACGGCACAAAACAGTGCTTCTTAGCACCACGCTTCGAACTTTTACTGATTATTACCGATATGTTAACCATATGGACAAGTTACTGCCAATCTGAAGATGTCAACGAGCGCTCACAATGCCAATTTCAGCCTTAAATCCAAGGACTCTTCCTTTTTTCTCCCAGTTTGCCAGTGACAGGGCTCGGTCGGTCCGCCAGATGCTAACGAAGCGATTTTGTAGCCGAGGTGTGCATGTGCAGTTGGCCCCTCACCACTGACGAGCTCGTTCCTCACACAAAGGGAGTAGGGTTTCATTTTCTGCACCTAGCGTGCACAAAAGTTAGTGTGCATGACATACTTTCTCACAAGAGCCAGAAAGATCCTTTTTCATTTTCAAGGTAACTTTAGGAGGTTCTCAACATTCTTATTCATGGTCCTCTGAACAGGAACCCTCCGCTTCTTCGCCTGATACACCCCTCGATATCGACTAAAATGATAACTAGCCTGTAAATTCCCTTCGAAAATACAGTTGCAAAATCCGAAGTAAAGAAGAATTGTATCACTAGAATCAAGGATATAGCATTTACCTGCAGAGGGTTGTGCATCTGAAGATGAACGTCGTGGCATTCTTTGGAGCGTATGTCCGTCTGATTGATCGTAAGATTTCCTTCAGGTACCACTGCGTCTGGGCTACTTACTTCAACTTCAAGATGGAGGCTTGTAGGATAACTAGAAAGTCCCAGAGTGAGAAAATCCCCCGACTTCTGGTGGTCGGACCCGGCAAAAAGTGGAATTTCAGGGCTGGACAAGCATCTTCGCCTATTCGGAGTCAGGGAACTAGGAGGAAAGAAACTAGAACAATTATCCTTACTCTTCGATTCACTTTTGCGGCAACCTCTGAAAAGGGATTCATCTAAACAGAAGCTCACATCACGAACAGAAATTCGTTTTGAAGACCGGTTCTCATCGCATGTCTCACACACTCTGATCTTTGAAAGGCTAGGTAAGGAGTCTTTTGATACAATCCTGCAATATTGGAGCAAATTTTATGATTACCCTAGTTATCAGTCCGTACAATATGTACAATAAGAGGGGACACGAACACGAAGTTGTGTACGGGCAAGCAGACAAGGCCACCATGCTGGAGTAAAGATTAGCAGCATGGATGACAATATCGTAACTAGGTGGCAGGAACTTTACGCACCGTACGACGCCGTCGGAATGATGTGTTTCTGCGGCGCTCTGTTGTTGGCTTTGAGGTACGCCCCCGCAGCCAAAGTCCTTGTCAGTTGCATCAATTTCACCAGCGAGACCATTCAGGTCCACAATATCGGACTGTTGAACTTTGCACGTGCTCTCGTGGAGAGCCTGCCATGGTCGTTTCCACCCACTTGACTGCCCATACAACAACAAGCACTGATTTAAAAGTTTACAACGAAGAGCACATTATTGAACCAAATCTCACTTTTTATGCTATTTTTTAACATCAAGGCTATAGGTTTGAAACTTATGACTTGTTCACAGTCCTAAAAAATTTGCAAGAGCACAATTTGGAAGAGTTGGGCCACAGAGACCGACCTTATCTGGGGGCGACCATGAGTGTTTGCTTGAAAAGCTTTGGAAAGAAGAGAGCTCCTTAGGCCTGTCGCTATTTGATGTAGCGCCCACCTGATATCCAACCAGCAGAGTTTCAACAATCAATACTGTGTCAGTTGCCACACCAAAATCCTGCATACTCCAAGAACTCATACGAGGACATCGAGAAGTAACCGACTCTAAAATAATAATAATTCATAGTTACCAGTATACTGAATAAGTATAAGCCCTCAACAAAACTATGAATTTAATTTATGAAACCTACTTTACAGACAAATTATTGTATTCGAACAGAGGTCAGAAGAAATATGTTAGCTACCATTGAATATAGCAGATGAGGAAGAAGCACATACCACGACGGGTACATTAGTGCGATCTCGTGGAAGGCGACCAACAATTGCGGGACCTTGAGAGGGTTCGTAACATTGTAGGTTGGTCAAAGTGAATACTGGTGCCCCCGCAACATCCTTCACAACCACTGGAAAAAGCTTGGCATTCATCACTCCAACTTCCACCACACCATTGTTAGATACGGGGGATAAAACGTGCGGCACAGACTCCTTCAGTGTGTCCACGTTTGGCGATGACCACTTCTCGCCCCCCATCTCCACATTGGATGCATGGCTGTCAACTGGGCTGGTTCGGTTCACCAGTTCACTAGAAAAGAAGGAGGGCTTCCTGATAGAGTTTGGAGAAGAAGCAACCCACGCCAGGGCACAAGGTGCTCGCCTAGCAGGTGATCCCTCAGTGCTAGGATCATTAGCACTAGAAGGGGGTGCATGTACTTTATTGCCCAGAATCTCAGTGTGCGGATTATTGCATACGAAAGACGTGTCGCAGTCATCTTTGCGACGAGGCAGCATGCTAGAAACAGAGGGACCTCGCTCGTGGTGAGGAAGTGAAGCTGATCTAGAGTGCCCAGTGGAAGCTAGTGACATTAGAGTCCGGAATATGTCCTCATCCCTAGTACCAGTTCCAACGTGCCGATGACCTTCCCTGGAAAGATACTCCACGAGCTTGTCGGGGGGTCCAAAGCGACCGTTCCCGAAAGGCAGGCCACTGCCGCGGTTGGTGTTGTGATTATGGGAGATGGCACCTTTAAGGTGTCGGAAGAACATGCCACCATTTTGATTCTGATCTGTGAACCCGAGGGACGGCAAGCTTCGTAGCGATGCTAGACATGCAGCTTCTTGCTTACTCTGTTCCTGCAACCTCAACTTCTCCAGCTGTGCCACTCCCAGACCCCGCTGTGGCAGCTTCTTCTGCCCGCACTTGCCCTTTCTTGCCCTACTGCGGCCTTCGGCCGATGTTTTGTGATGTCCTTCCTGTTCACCCTGACCGAGAGCCTTCTCATTGTGTAGCCTAGCGCGCTCTACGTTCCCAATGGCCACCTTCTCCGTACCAGCCAGCTCGGAGGTCCGCATCAGAAGTGTTGCCATCAAAGCTCCCACCTCCTATCTCTCATACATATATGCATACTTTTCTAAACGATTCCTGCTACAGTACTCAACTCCTTCCACGCAACTTTGACAATACCTCGTCCTTCTACCCCTTAGTCGACTCCGAAACCCCTTTCAAGCTTGGCTATCCAGGGTGTAACAAACTCCAGAGCAGAAATTCCGGCCCGAGCAGCATGCAGCGATGCAACCGGCACGGTATCATATCATAAGTGAAGCAGCCCTAGCACATCATCCGTGGCTTCAATAACACATATCTAGCCAAGATCAGTGTTCACCACCATCCTCCACCACAACCAGGTATCATACTCAACGGCACCTTCTCACAATCCCCGCAGCTGCTATATACCAACCAACAGCATCCGACCTACTATGTCAATGTCCAACCGCTGTAACCACCACATTCCTCGATCCTCAAATACTTGGAAACTGTTGCCACACTGGCGTGGATACTCACACAGAGGAGGAACAATCTCAAGATCAAGTACAAACGAGATTGAATAGGGAATGGCAAAGCGCGTTAAATTGTAACAACTACTACAACTTGACGATGATATTTCAACTGATTTTTCTTCCCCCTGATAGGTAACGAACGACAGTGGTCAAAGGAAGAAACATATCCAGTCAAAAGTCGAAAATAAAATCGTTTTCACCTCCTCGCCGCTTCACGGTGTTTCCCAGCTGTAGCGTCCGTCAAAGTTCACTTATCTCCAGCATGAGCTTGAAGTCTAGGTGACTCGAGAACTGGACGCGCTATATTTGATTGAAAGAGAATTTTAAAGCATGCCGTGCGCTACCTGCAGATGTGCTATCTTGACGAAACCTCTATGCTCGTTCTTGCACCTTCAAAGAAACGCCGGAGCCATGCCCACGTTAACGACCCCCTTAGGCACGTCACACAACCATACAAGTACGTAAGTGATCAGCACGAACACCATCGCACGTCAACTTTCGACGTATCCAATACCTCACTCCGCTTCCACAACGCACCGTCCACACTTCCGCATTTCCACTCCAGCATACATCACAACGACAGACAAGAGAAGAACTACAATATTTAAAAAAAAAAAAAAAAACGCTCTCACACACACACACACACACACCCCGACTGATCCGAGGTTGAAGACGCACTTTCGCTGCCCCTGACCAAATTGGAAAAAAAGAAAAAAAAAAGAAAAAAGGAAGCACGTATATGCGCGCCACAAACCAGAACAGATGAAGTGCACCAAGACACACTGTAGTTAATTGCGGAAAAGATTGGCAGTGAGGCGACGAGGACCAAGAGAAGGAGAAGAGGAAAGGGGGGCCAGGAGACGCAGCTCAGGCGCAGCCATGGCGATGGTGGGGCGCACTGCCAAGTGAGAACAAGAAAGAGAGGATGCTGGAAGCAAAGTCTGAGGGAAAGAGATGGTGAGCAGCAGCAGCACACTGTGACGACGACGACGACGACGATGAGGACGACGTGGACGACGTGGACGACGACGAGTGTGAAGGGAACTCCCACTGGAGTACACTGCATTGATGGAGACTCGCCCTTAGTTTTATGACTTTATTGCGCCTTCTAATTTGCTGACGTCAAATTGTCTGATCGCCCCTCTATATAACCGCATTTACTTTTGTAATAATGAATAATTATAACAATAAAAAAAAGTAAAATAAAAAACAAAAACAAAACTTAAAAGTGGGTAGATGTTAAAGAATTGTAGCTAAAGGTTAATGCTGTAATTTTTTTAATTGTTGAATAGTATTGGACTGTCCAATGTATATATGTATATATTTATATGTTAAACCATAAAGACTGGAGATTCAAATAACAGGTAACCAATTTATTGGATTTTTTGTTGTGTAATACATTACAAAAATTTGAGTTAATAAATGTGGAAGCATCATTGAGGTGCATCAATCATAAACATCAGAATTTGTTTTGGCTTTCAACATACATTTTTTTAAATAACTAGATTGTGTTATTTTATAAAAAATATGTTTATATTTTTAAATAAAAAGTGTCTTAAAATAATAGAAATATTAACATATTAATTATATTAATCAAAAAACATAATTGAAGTTTTATGACAAACATTTATTTTACAATGTTTAGAAAAATTATAAAAAAATGAAAGTATTTTATATATTTTTTCTACAACCTTCAAAATTAATTAATATTGCATGAGCCATTCTAATGTACTTTTACATTCATCTTAGATAATGAAATATTTTAGAAATATCAATATCAATATTTTATTATGTAAATCCATATGCCTATATATGCAAACCCCTAGATAATAATTATCTGAAAGCTCAAATTATGAGTCTCTATATATTTTTGGAAACTAAAGTTATTCAGTGAATTAAAAAGAAAATCCAGGAAAAATATAAATAAAAAATCACTTGCTATTAAATAATCTACTAGCTTATATTTTTTATTTTTTATTTTTTTCTTCTAGCATAGTAATTTTAGTACTTCTGAATATATGGTAGAATAAATTTGTTCTTTCTCTTTTGAAATGTTTGCACTCAAACATTTTAATTTATTTTGTAACATATAGAATATGTAATAATAATTTGACATGCTTAACAAACTGAATATCAACTAAATAATTTATATTTTAAAGATGAATAGATTATTATTTTAAAAAACATAAGATGCAGATACTTGTGTCATAATTGATAATCATTTTAATAAACTTGAACATAAAAAATATTCCATTACATATACTTATACTTCAAGTATTATGCATATGAAATTTTAATTGTATAAAATATAAAATAATTGAAAGGATTAAAAGGTTTGTGAGGTACAGTGCTCAGACATGTTTTGGTAACACCCTGAGAATGATCAACCTTTATGAAAACAAATGCAAATAAAAAAAATAAATCCTCCTCTGATTCTATATCTAAAATTTACTTAAAATTCTAATATATTTTAAGTCTAACTAAATAAATATAGGATATTGCTAATGCTTCTACAAGCTCTATCCACCACATGCCATCTTTATTCAAAACTTTTCAAATCAATCAAGTTTATTTTGTTCAATATCTTTCAAATCATTTAATTAAACAAATTTTTTGATTAGAATAAGTATTAATTATAAAAATGATTTGATATATATATACATATGAGACTTTGTTATTACATAAAGCTAAGATTTGTATTTATAATTTTGAATCATTTCAAGTAACTATCAAGAACAAGAACTTGAAAGATGCAAATAAATCAAAGAAAGATGGCAAAAAAAAAAAGGGTATATTCAAGAAAAAATTAGAATAGCTATTGCCAAAGACAAAAAGACTAGAGACTCTTGAAACTAGACTAGAAATAAAAAAGACATTGATAAGTGTGATGAAAGCTTCATTCTTGCCTCCATACATACTATCAAACAAAGAACTATGTGGCAATGTCTTATAGGCCACATAATACGTGTCCAACTTGTAACACACATGCCTAATTTGTAAGGCAAGTTTCCAACATGTACACCACATGGCCAACTTATAATATAAGTTATTAACATGTGTAACATGTGTAACATATGGCCAATTTATTGGCCAAGTTTTCAACTTATCAATCATCTATAAATACTTATAAAGTGTAATCCGTATTTATGAAGCTTCTAAATAATTATATAATAAGATATTAATAATTTAATTTACTTTTATTTATTTTTATCTAATTCTTCTTATCTAAATAAATATATTAATAATTATAGATGTTCATAGTATTATCTTCCTTTCTAAACAATAAATTTAATGAATAGCTATGAAATCGCTTCATAAATTGATGAAATTCAAAATCTATTGAATAATATTAACAACAAACTTTGATCTTTGTTCCACATGAAGGTGGTTGATAAGTTCCTTCAATCATTGATAATATTTCATATTAAGACAAAAAGACCATCTAATTATTTGATTATTATTAAAGCCTTCATAATTACCTTCAAACAACACATTTTGCATTCCATCAAGTATAGTTCCACCTCTTATAGTATCAGTAAGCATTGGAAGTCTCTTCCAAGATTGTAATATCAATCATATTATATTTTACCATTTATTCAAGGAAGAATATGTCTCTCATAGAAATCTTCATCACATTTGTGATATTGTCCAAGTTAAAATAATTTAAGTGCTTTATTTGGCAATTTTACAAATGACAACTTTTAAGATGAATGTGTTGGTTGTTGGTTCTCCATATTTCCAAAGAAGTTCTACAAGTTGATTCTTAAACTTGATTCTCCTTGATTTATAGTATCTCATTATTGATAGTTAGTCCTTGATTTTGATAGATATTTTCAATAAAAAATAAAGATAAGTTTTGACGCATTTGTTAGATTCTTATATGGCTCCTATGTGCATTCAATAATATCATATTCCCACCAATGCATAAGATAATCTAATTTATTTTGGCATTGCCTTGAATCCAAGACTTCTTCAATTTTGAACTCTTAGTTATTATTAACTTCTACTAATAGAATAAGCAATTGTCTTCTTATTAGTATATCCATTGTCTTGTATAATTCAAAAAGAGACATGTAAAAAATGGGGTGAATTTTCATTAAATTTGATAGATGTAATCAATATGCAATTGAGTTAATTAATTCACTAATAAAAAATTGTCAAAGTCTACATTAATTTAATTTATTAGAAGAATGATTAATTTTAATATTATAACAAAGTGACTATAATTTATTACGGATTTGAAATTGAGGTTGCTCCATTCAATAGATATTTGCATTGATCTTTTGTTGTCCTTGAGCATCTTCTAATTATACCTTTATTATTATATATAGCTCTCATAAATAATCTATCAAATTTTTTGTTATATGATTATAAATTTTTAAAAAATCAAAAGTATCAAATTGTGATATTAAAAATTATTATTTTATCCTTATGTATCATATTATTGTAGACAAATTCTACTAATAGTAAAAAAATTATTCAATTATCTTGAAATAGTTGATGGTATATTGTAAATATTACTTCAACACTTGATTCACTTACTATATTTATTTATTAATTTGAGGATAGAAGGCCAATGATAGTTTTGTATCTACCTTTAATATCTTGAAAAGATTTTTTCAAAATTTGGATATAAATTGAATAAAGATGTTGTCAAAAAAAAACCTATATGTTTCTTTACCTATGATAATTTTTATACATGGTACAAAATGTGCCATCTTGGTTAAGCAATCTACTATCACAAATATAGAATCATAAAAGCTTGAAATTGGAAGATCTATAATAAAATCTAGAGAAACAAATGACCATTGTTGTTTTGGTATGGATAATAGTTGGAAAAGTCCATCAACTTAAAGATAAGAGATCTTTGATTTTGAAGAAATATCACATAATTACACAAAATCTTTTATTTCTTTTGATATTTGATACTATTAAAAGTTTTTTGAGAGTAATTCCAAAGTCTTATTATATTTAAAATATCATATTATAGAAAAATTGTAACAAGCTTGAAGAGCATGTAATTATGCTTTATTTTTTAAAATATATAATTGTCCATTCAAAATAGAAAAGATTATCTTTGAATTCAAACTTAAAAATATTATAAGACTTAGAAGATTTTTTTTTAATATTATATTCAAGAAGATCTAAGAACATACTTAAATAAATTTAATCAAAAAATATTGAATCATCTAACATTGTTGATTTTAGAGCTTGAAGGTGAAATTGTTCTAATTTCAAAAGAATTGTTTATTTATTTATTTTTGGTGTAAGATAAGAACGTCTAGATAAGATATTTAAAAAACCTTGTTATTTTTTTGACCAATAAATAATATTGAATACAAATCTTAACAAGTACATGTTGCAATGGAATTGATAACAATTCAAAATACGTGTTGACATAAAATACTTGAGATTTGTGTCATTAGTATAAACTATCATTAAATTAGAAGCATCTTCTAGAAATGACACCATTCTTAAAATAAATCCATACTTGCAAGAAGTTCTTTATTGTGGATTTTATAATTGATCTTGACTATTGAAAAAAAGTTTGAATGAAAAGCTATATAATAAAATTTATCATTTGTTCCCATTTATCACAATAATGCATCTAAGACAAAGTTTAATGCACTTATTTTCATAAAAAATGACTTGAAAAAGTTGATTTGATATGAAATTGGTAATATAGCAAAAATTATCTTCAAAGCTTAAAATACTGCTTTAATTTCTTTGCTCCATTCAAATTTGTTTTTACAAATCAAACATATAAGTGGAGCTACAACTTAAGAAAAATTCTTAATAAAATTTTAATAATAATTGATAAATTCTAAAAAATATTAAATATCTTTTATTATTATTAAAGTTTTTAAATCCATAATAGTATGGACTTTCTTTAGATCTATTATAAGACCATCATTTAAAATAATTTATTCCAAAAAATCAACCTGAGTTGTATAAAATAAATATTTTTTCATTTTGGCATTCAAATTTTTAATTCTAAGTTTTTATAACACACAACAAATATATTGCTTGTGTTCTTTTACATTTTTAGAATAGATCAAAATATTATTTTGATAACAAATAACAAAATTGTCTAAAAATTCTCAAAAAAAATATCATTTATTAGATGTTGAAAAGTAGATGGAACAATTGTAAGTCTAAAAGGCATGAAATTGTATTCAAAATATCCATACTTAATTTGAAAAGTAATCATCTATTTATTTCTTTTTTTAATATATATTAAATTATATATTCTTTATAGATCTATTTTAATATAGATTTTGACATGATTTAGTTGATCAAGAAGTATAGATAACAAAGATAGAGGATATTGATTTTTGATTTTTATCTTATTAAAATTTTAATAATCTACTCACATTATATATATATATATATATATATATATATATATATATATATTTTAAATATAAATAAGATTGAAACTTTTACTAGAGATTTTAAATAGCGTGTGAAGTTTTTTGCCAAATTTTCATCAATATATTCCTTGAGTGAAGCCAATTCATTTTGCAATGAGCTATAGATTGGTCTAATGGCAATTGAATTCTTTCTTAAAGATCAATTCACTAATCATAAAGACAATGTTCTTTTAGAATATCTGCATTTTTCTTTTCATACATATCTTGATATTCTTTAAATTGTGTTGGAAGGTTGCATGATATGTTTCTACCATCATAAATAGGTATTGCATATATAATAAAGGACAATCCTTTTTTTGCAACTTAGATAAATGTCTTTGCTCCTATAAATAAAAATTTGATTGTTTTAGAATTATAATCTATTATTTGGTTGAAAATATTCTTAGATATATTATGAAATAAATCAAAATTACAAGAAATCCAATCTATTTAAGGATCATACCTTTTTTATCATAATAGATCTAAAATTATGAATTTAATAAAAAATTAATAATATTAAATATTATTATATTAATATAATTATTTATTTTTATATTTATAAGAATGATTTTATGAATAACATCTCTAAACAACAAAAATCAATCATCTATGACTTCTACATGTACCAATTTAGTTTTGTTTATTAATGGTATTCTATGATTTTTAATAAATGCTTCATCTAAAAAACAAGTTGAGGCTTCTAAATCTAATAAGGTAGAGACTTTATAATTTTAAAATCCTAAATAAATATCTATTATAAAACAAGAAGAGGGATTTGAAAAAAAAATAGGATCTTCACAAGATATTGTATATAAATCCAACTACATGGTTTGTATTATAACTAAATAAATTTATTTTTCAAAATATTATTATTTTTAAACATCTATATTCTTGATTTTGTGGTTGCATTACTTCTTAAGATAATGTTAAATAGTGTATTTAGATTTTTTAAAATATAAATATAATATTTGTTGATGGCATTGAGATTTTTTTAATTTAATAAGAGATTTGAAGCATATTATATCAATTTGCATAACCTCCATTTTAAAATGTATGTATTGAAAAAGTATTGATATAATAAACAAATTATAAAAATATTATAGAATACTTGTACAATTCTTAGATTAGAACTTTAAAAATCAATTATTATACTTTATAACAAATTTAATTATTTGACTCAATGTTTGACAATCAAATAAATTCAAAATCAATTTATTTACTTCATATTGTAATCCATTGCAAAATTGGTTGATAATTGTAATATCATTTCATTTGATGATAGCTTCCAATTATCAAAATTATTAAATATATAATAATATTAAAAAAAATTGATATGAGATCTAAAATCTATCGATTGTAACACACACTGTTTCATCCTTTCAATACATGGATCAAAATTTTGTTAAAAAAACATATAAGTTGTTCAATATTGGATTAAATTATTCAAAAAAAATTAAAATTCATAATAAGGCAAAACTTAACAATAATATTTGAATAAATTTAACTTGTGATCTTGAAATTGGATAGCTTTGAAGTTAAAATTCAATCACCAATTGTACTTGGTTGATAAATCTTTGAAACTTTAAACTTGTACAATCAAATTTCTAAAATAAGATAATTTTAAATTTTTTAACAAAAAAAGTAATTCTTACAAGATGATCTATTATAGAAAAAATTATTTATATATGTGTAGATTTTGAAGTAGCTCCAACCATCTTTACATCTTTATTTTCAATCAATCTTGACAGTAGTGTTAGAGACATATACTTTGGATGTTCACAAAACCTTCTAGAATATTTTGGAGATTCTTGAATAAGTAAAAGTTGGTTGAGAAGCTTCCTAGTTGGTGAAAGTAGCTCAAGAAGCTTCTTAGTTAGTGGAAGGAGCTCAAAAAGCCTCCAAATTAGTGGAAGGAGCTCAAGAAGCTTTCAAATTGGTAGAAAGAGCTCAAAAAGCTTCCTAGTTGGTAGAAGCTACTCAAAAAGCTTTTTAGTTTGATGGAAGATGCTCAAAAAGCATCCTGGATAGGAATATATATAGGAGTCATGGCTGAAGAATTCTTCAATCTTGACAATATATCTCTTAGAATTCTAACTCACCTTTCTTATTGCTGTTTGTGTACTCATTTGATTAATTCAAATTCTTATTGGTTTCTTCTTGAAACCTTGTCCTAGTTCATGTCTCTTATTCTATATTATCAAATCCTTGATAGTTTGTCAAGATTGACTTCATCTTCAATATTGGAGTTTGATCCTTCTTGTTAGAATGTAGATTACTCATCTACTTGAAGGTATACCAATGCTTTAGAGGTTATAAATTACCCTCTTCTAAAGTGATAGTTTGTTTATTACAATATTAGAGCTTTGTATTTCTTATGAGAAAGTAGAATATTCTTTTTTTTGTAAGTCTTAAAGTGTTTTAGAGGTTGCGGATTACCCTCTTCTAAATTGATATTATCTTTTTATAGATTCATTTTTTTTTTCTTAGAATAGCTAGAAGTCAAGATATTAGTATGATCAAATCTTTTGAATTCAAGTCAAATGCTATTATAAGTGTTCTTACTATGTTATCTGCTAGAATGGTAAAAATTGAAGGGATTGTTGCAAAACTTTGTAACAATACAACATCCGGAGTACCATAATTTAAACTGCACCCACTTCTAACTTCTATACTTGAGAATGCAGTACTATCTATGTTATGCCAAATAAATCTATCTATTCAACAAACGTAAGGAGCCTCATGTTAGTCTTTTAGAAAAATATGATGGTATGCATTCAAAGTTTCAAGGGTTTATCAACCAAATTTGATTAATAACAATTCTATAATCTGATATTTAATCAATTGAAGAATCACACGTTGGATTAGTTGGCACCTTGCTTACGGAGCAAGCATTATCATGGTTTGCTCTCTTGTTTGATAAGAGATTATCAATTTTGAGTAATTTTGAAATTTTCATGAAAGCATTTGCGGAAGTATTTGGAGAACATGACAAGGCTTGTTAGGCAACAACTAAGATCCGAGTATTGTGTTAAGAGACATGTTCTATATTAATTTATGTATTTAATTTTAGATAATTAATGTACAACATGAATTGAGATAAAGAAGTCTTAATGAACCAATTTTATTAGAGACTAAGAGATGATATGAAGGATTTATTATTGCTTCTTTTGGATCTACAATTTCTTAATGAAGCCATTAGCCAAGCCATAAAATGTGATAATTGATTATTTCAACATCATTAAGATCAATGCTCATGGGCTTCAACAAGACAATATGCAATTTGAAATACTCTTGTTATATTGACAAATATTCTGAATTTATACTCAAAAATAGAAGATATGCAATTTGATGCAATACATTTTAAATCTCTTAGTCCATAAAAAAAGAAGCATCAAATGGAAGAAGGTCTATGCCTATATTGTAGCAAGGAATGCCATAAGATTGGCAATTGTCCAAAAAAATAAAATCGACACTTCATCAAAATCTGGAAGGGAAATTATTCAAGAAAACAACAATGTTTAACTATAATAAGGATTGTACGGTTGGACAATCTAATATTATAAAATTATTTAGGTTCTTTTCTTTCTCCTCAAACTACTTATTATTTTCCAATTTTTTTAATATTTTGGCCCTCAAAAGCTTCACATGACCACCTTGTTAGATTCGAAGGTATTCACTTGTTTTATAAATGAGGCATTTACTAAGCTTTATAAAATTCCTCTAATACACAAATCCAAAGCTATTCATGTAGAAATAATAGACGAAAAATCCTTATCCTCTTTAGTATCACCTATGAAACTATTGTCACGGACATAAGATTTACTCCAATAAATTATTTAAGTAATATAGACCAATAGAAGTAGATAAAATAAGTTGATTTGATAATATCTGATAGAATAGCTTCCTAGAAGCTTCATAGATGCAGAATCACCTTTACACATGTCTATAGGTGATTGATAGGTTAGAAACTTGGTCAACAAGCTAGCCACATGGCGCATATGTTGGTAGCTTGTCGAAAAAGCTAGCCATATATCACACATGTTGGTAGCTTGTGGAACAAGCCAAGTACGTGGCGCATATGTGGAAAACTTGTCATACAAATTTGACGCGTGCCTTACAAATTAGACACGTGTATGAGATCCTATAGAATATCACCACATACCTCTTAGTTACATAGTATTTATAGAGACAAGAGTGAAGCCCTCTTCACTCTTGTCAACTCTTTTCCTAATCTTAGTCTAGTTTCAAGAGTCTTCATGTTTCCAGTCTTTGGCAATAGCCATTTTAATTTTCCTTTGAATATACATATTTTCTTATTCTTATTTTGTGACTTTACTTTGATACAGTTTTCATTAGATTATACATCTTTTTTTTATTCATATCCTTGACAAATTGATAAGAATCCACATACAGTATCAGAGCTTTGTCTCTTCTTGATTAAAAGTGGATTATCCCTTTCTCTTAATAAGACATAAGCATGTTAGAAGTTGTGGAGTATCCACTTCTAAATTGATATTATTTTTAGAATTTTTTCTTTTGAGTGTGTTATTCTACATTTCTTGAAGTGAAAGTAGACATCTTTCTTCCTATTAGATTATCATACCAGAGCTTACAGAAATGAAGAGTGCAATAGTACAAATGCAAGAACAAATGAGAGAGCTAATGCTTGCAATGCATCAACTCAGTTTACCACCACAAGGAGCAACAAGATTAGCAGGAAGTGAAGATATAGAGATGGTTGGAGCTGCATCAATATCTACACCAAACCATACTACCTCACCTATGATGGAGCACCGTTCAAGCATTAGAGAACCAAAAATTAGTTTGCTTGAGAAGTTTGATGGCACAAGATCTAAATTTTGAAAATTTGTCAATCAAATACAACTGGTGATTGAACTTCAACTTCAAAGTTATCCTACGCAAGGATCTCAAGTTAGATTTATTGAAATGTTACTTTCAGATTATGCTTTATTGTGGTTTTTATCTTTTCTTGAACAACGTGATCTAATATTGGATAATTTGGAGGCATTTTTAGCGGGATTTTTGATCTATGTATGGAGAACATGATGCAATCTATGTTGCAACCAACAAGATTTGCATCCTACAACAAGACAATCGATCAATGTCGTTATATGCTTCATAATTTCAACAACTAGCAACTGATATCAAGTGGAATGATGCTGCACTCATCAGCCAATTTCTCTATAGATTACAATATGAGATAAAAAAATTAATGCTCAATTTATCCGATCCTCAAATATTAAGTCAAGCAATTGATTTTGCTGTGAAGTATGACAATCGGCTCTTTGAATTTCGATCCAAGAGTCGTACAAGGGAGCCTCAACGTTATTATTTAATAGCAATATCAATGTCCTCACAAAATGTATATTTGGAAGTAGAAGACATGCAAATTGATGCGGTATGTTTTAAACCTCTTATTAAACAAGAAAAGATTCGGTGTGATCAAAGAGGATTATGTTTATATTGTGGAGAACCTAAGCACACTGCTCAACATTATCCAAAGAAACGACACAACCACAAAATGAGGAGTACGGCTATCAAAGAAGACAATATTTTGGAAAACAAATTTGTCCAGCTACAATAGGGACCGCGCAGCTAGAACCTTATACAATTCCTACTGAAGGTCCTATTCTCTCCTCAGAACCCTCTCCTTATCACTCTATTGGATACAATTTGCGCATACAGAAAGCAATCGAGGATCAACAACTGGGGTTGAAGAGAGCACTTTCACGGCTACACTTTTTATGTGTGGCTTGATAAAATCCAAGCTAGGGTGAAGGAGATATTGGGAGTTGAAGTCACTACTTACAAACTTAAGGGCAGTAAATGACCCGCTTACATAGTAATTATATTTTGAACTATATCTTAGGCAATTTCATAGATTTTTGACTCAAAATTTTTAAAAGTGTATATGTTTGTGTCACAAGACCATGTGCAAAAAATTTGTGGCATTAGGATTTTGGGTTTGTGAGATATAAGGAAAATAATACTCAGGTGTCTCTGAGCTAGGGTTTTAAGCACTTGATAGGAATTTTGAGATATTAGAGGATCAAAAACGAATTTATTATCGATTATTTCTTATGGTGAAACTTAAGACCATTATCTACATTTTGAACTTAATTATATAGAAATTAAATGGTTTGATCAAGAGTTATTGGATTCTAAAGTTTTATAAGAAATAAGTCGTTGCGGGTGAATAAAGTTTTGAAGGATTTTTGTGGAAATTTGAACCCTTTTTGTACAATCTTACTTGAATACAAAAGGGTTTTCATATATAACTTTTTTTTTGTGAGATTTTTGTATTATTTGTCCTTTTATTGAGGACAAACCACCTGTTGGATTTTACGATCAAATTTCAAATAAATCCTCCACAGCCAGGTATCCAGTGTATTCCTAGATAGAAGGCCATGTCATACGACAATGTGTATTGATGAGAATTTGGCCAAGAATTTCATACGTCATTCTAAATCTCTAATATGAGCTTCAATTCTATTTGTGAAGAAAAAAGATGGATTATTGTGGATGTGTGTTGACTATCGATGACTCAACAAGATCACAACGAAGAATAGATATCCATTACCTTTGATATCAAGATTCCTTGACTAGTTAAATCAAGCTAAGATCTATACAAAAATAGATCTAAGAGGAGCATACAATGTAGTATGCATCAAAGAAGGAGATGAATGGAAAACTGCATTTCAAACCACGTACGGACATTTTGAATATAATGTCATACTTTTTGGACTTACAAATATATCAACTGCTTTCAATATTTCATGAATGATGTTTTTTGTATGTTCATAGATAATTTTTTCGTCTGCTACCTAGATGATATTTTGATCTATTCTAAGAATATAGAAGAACATGAAATATATGTTTGTCAAGTATTACAAAAACTTAGAGATGCAAGATTGTATGCCAAGATAAAAAAGTGTATATTTCACACTACTCAAGTTGATTTTTTAGGATACATCATTTCAAATGATGGTGTCCTGATGGATTCTAAGAAAGTCCAAACAATCATGAACTGGAAGATTTCAAAGATAGTAAGAGATGTCTAATGTTTTTTGGAATTTGCCAATTATTATCGGATCTTCATCAAAGACTTCTCTTAAGTTGCAGCTCCACTTATACGTTTGACTTGTAAAGACAAACTCCAATAGAATTAAGAAGCGGAAGGAGCATTTGAAGCTTTGAAGACATTGTTTGTTTCTGCACCAATCTTGTATCGAGTTGACTTTTCCAAGGTATTTTTTATAGAAACAAATGCATCAAACTTTGCCTTGGGTGCGGATTTGTCACAATTAGGAACAGATGACAAATTTCATCTAGTAGCTTTTTATTCAAGAAAATTCTTAGCAGTCGAGATTAATTATGAGATCTATGACAAAGAACTTCTTGCAATTGTGGATTCTTTTCAAGAATAGCATCATTATCTAGAAGGCGCTTCTAGTCCAATCACCATATATACAGATCACAAGAATCTTGAATATTTTATGTCGGCACGCGTGTTGAATCGTCGTCAAGCTCGTTGGAGTATATAAGAACAACCAGTTCAGTTTATTGAAAATATGAGGTTTGTCGATGTCGGCTTTTTAGACGTTTTATTTTTACTAAAGAGATTTATAAAACGAAAGGCGGCCTTGAAGAAATCAAAGTAATTTCATCTTCAAGCAATGAAATCAACATTGACTATTGATTCAACTTTTCTCAAGCAAATTTAGTCAAGTATGTCCTCAGACCCTCTTGTTTATGATATCAAGAATAATTCTTCCAAGTCTCATGATTCTTCTACATTTGAATTCAAGAACAATCTACTATATTTCAAAGGACGTCTATATGTTCCAGAAGGAGAAGCACAATTACGTTGTCGTGAAGTAAATACATCCATATATAGAAATCTAACTTAACTATCTTTTCTTCAAAATTTTATTAAGTTATTTCTTTCTTCTTATCAATCTAAGTTTTTATATAGTTTAGGAAAAATTTCTCACTTTCTTTCTTTTTCTTTGGTTAAATTTTTATCTTATCTTTAATCTTAACTTTAACTTTGATCTAGCCTTGAAACTTTCTTTTATTTCTTTTATCTTTTTTCCAATCTTAGATTTTAGTAGATTCAGGGTTATATTTGTAGATATAAGGAGTTTTGACTTTGAGGTTGAATTTAGGATTTTACCAAGGTTAAATAGTAGATTTGAATGTCAATAGTCGGCTACCATTAATAGTGCTGACTTGGAGGATTAGATTTGGGATTTTTATAACTTTAAACTATTAATTGTTGACTTGGACTTTAAAGACCTTGGCTGCGACTTCTTTGACGAGCTTGGAGGAGAAGAAGACGGGATTTTTTGGCAAATCCAGAGAAGTATTGACAGAAAGCTTCTTCTTGGCATGAGTTTAGGTGGTAGAAACGCAGGATTCGGAGCTTAGATGAGAGAGATATGCTTGTTTGAACTTAGACTACTAATATGACACCTACTATCACTTTTTAGGATATATTAGAAGTGTTAAGATACTAGCTAGAAATCGAAAAGTTGGATTAGAAACTAGATTTCAAACTACACATTTTACATCCAAGAATTTATAGAAATAATTCTAGAATGAGTGAGATATGGATAGTTAAACCCAGCAAACTAAATTGGGGTTTTGAAGAAGTTAGATAAATAGAAGGATTTGCTTTAAGCTAGAACTTGAGTTTCAAGAAGAATTTGAAGCTCATTTTTTGTGTACATATTACTTATACTATAAAGAGTCTATGTCTAAAATCTCATATCAATTGAGACTTTGATTAGGGAGTAATGGCAAATTTGTTCTCAAGTGTCTAGGGTTTTGACTTTTAAAAGTATCTGCCAAGGATTTGGTGATATCTAACGATCAGCAATGAATTCAAAGCTCAAATTTTATGTGACGAGGATCAAAGGTATGAGTTATGTTTTCCCACATTTTGAGCTTATTTGAATAGCTGGATCTTCAATTATGAATTTTCAAGTTTCTGATTGAGATTTGACTTCTAAAAGTATCTGCCAAGGATTTGGTGATATCTAATGATCAACAAAGAATTCACGGCTCAAAATTTATGTGACAAAGATCGAAGGTATGACTTATGTTTATCCAAATTTTGAGCTTATTTGAACAACTAGATCTTAAATTATGAATTTTCAAGTTTCTGGTTTGGTTCTACTTATATAATTACTTGCTAATATTTTGATGATATCTGGTGATCGGTAATGAATTCATGGTTGAGAATTTTTGTGAAGATGATTAAAGAAGTGAACTCTATGCTTTTAAAATTTGAACTTATATAAACGGTTGGATTTCGATTTATAAATTTCCAAGCTTCTAGTTTGTTGATTTATTATACGCATGGTTTTGTGACTATAAAAGAAAAATTTAAAAAAGTTTGTGCATATTGGATCCAACTTGATTGTAAAGAGGGACCTTGCGTCTACCTGAAGCGGACTTTCGCCACGACATATTGGTGCTTCCATTGAGAGCTGCTTTAGGGGCAATCAGTTGGATTAATAATCATGGAAGATACGAATCTAGGGACAAATTTACGAGAAGGACAAGGAACAGTTGGAGCCATGGATCTTCTGAGGGCGGCCACCATGTTGGTGGAACAACAACGATCTAATTTGGATGGACATGGAGCTACAAAGGCACTTCAAGGAGTCATTGACAAGGTAGGCCGATTTGATGGCAAAGATGTCACTAAATTTCTTAAAGCCTATGTTTGTGAAATGGAGATCCATCAAGTTCCACAAGCTAGAATGTTAGAGACTTTTGATTTGGCTGTGGTACCAGAGATTTGAGATTGAGTACGTCATATAAGAACAACTGCTAATGCAATTACATGGGTGAGGTTTGAAGAACGGATGAGAAATGAGTTCTTTGATGAAGACACTGACAGGATGACTAAGCGGTTTTTCCCTAGATTGGATGTAACAACGCTCAGGAAAGATGATGGGACCAAATGAGTTACTTAGAGCATTTGAAAAGAAATATGGTCAACTTTCTGTGTCAGATCGAATATTCTTGGATGGTCGAAAGGTTGAGCTGTTTTTACAAGCAGCTGATGAAGCTTTAGAAGATAGATTGCTTATACTTTTGGGAGACAAGGATGCAGAAGGTGGCTTCACCACAGATTGGAGAAGAGTGGAGGAATCCATCATTTTACTAGCCAAACAACAAAGGGTGAGATCTAGGGGAATGGGGGCATATGCAGAAGCCATTCCAATAGGCATCTCAAAAGAGCCAATCACTTCTTCAATTCAAAATACACCATCGGTGCAATCCACTCCATCTACAGTTATTGGAAAGAGCAAAACAATAGATGAAGGTACTCTTGAGGAATTAATCAAAGGTATAAAGGAATTAAGGGTGGAAATGAGTGAATTGAAGAAGGGTCAAAGCAGTGGTTCTTCACAGCCACCAGAAGGAAAAAAAAATTATATAATGAGGTGCATTTGGTGTAATGACACTAATCATAGCCGGAATAATTGCACAGAGTATGCCGGAGCTTTAAAGGATGGAAAAATCATTTTCAAAGAAGGAAGAATTAGGGATGCAGCTACAGATTCTCCATTGGATACTAATTTTGGTAAAGGAGGAATGAAGAAGGTGATGGAGGATTGGATAAAAAGAGCTAAATCCCAAGATTCAAGCAATGTCAATTCTTATCAAATTGTTGCATGGCAAAATAAAATTAAAATTTTGTTTCATGCAACACGTGAGGCTATGATACGAGGGGCCCAAGCTATCAGACAAAGAACTGGATGGGATGATCCTGTTGACACTACAAGCATCAAAGCTTTTTTAGATAGAAATAAACTGAAGGATGGCAACCAAGATGTTTGGGTAGAGGTGAAGAGAGGAAGAAATGTAGAAGAAGAAAAAGAAGGAGAGCTTATAAATAAAAGGCAGACTCACAAAAGTAATGAAGGTGAGAAAAAAAAGGAGGATTTTGTTCAAGGTACCAACCATCCATCAGTGTCTACACTATCAACTTCAAACCTGAAAGATACATTGTTGCCTAAGCACAAATGGGAGGAGAGAATGAGAGCAAGTAAGGGAAAGGAAAAAAAGAAGCGAGACGAGGTAAGGTTAAAGGCCCTACTTATAAACTTTGTTCTGATATTGAAACATCAATAGATATGAAAGGAATTTTGGAAGAGAAAATTCTTGATGCTAAGATTGAATTCACATTGAGAGAAGCCTTGGAAATAGCAAAGAAAGTTTTTCATAAACTCATTATTGACGTAATAAAAAAAAAACGTCAAATGACAACCAAAACAGTCATGGCTAGTGCAATTGATACTTGCATAACTGAAGAAGAAGGTGATGAGATTACTCATGTATTCTCCACAATATGTGATTTTGGATCCAAATAAGGTTGCAATGAAGAACTTACAAATGATACTTATGATATCCAAGAGCAAAGCCCGGATGATGATTTGGGTGAAGATTTAGAAATGGAGGTACTAAGTATATTTTCTCCTAAAATTCAAACATTACTAAAAAAAATTGCTATCAAAAATGAAGGAATTAAGAAATCAGGAGTTGAAGATGATTGTAAGATTGAAGAACAAATTAATCTTGTAACGAAAGAAATAAAAGTAAGAGAGAAAGATGAGACAAGAGTGCACGCATATTTATCGGCTGCAGATGAGGGAAGTGTGAGTAAAAAAAGAACAATGTATGCTCATCCATATTGGGCAAGGGCTACAATAGAAATCCAAGTTAAACTTGGAAATTTAAAAGAAGCAATACATGCTTTTGTAGATCATAGATCTGAAATTAATATAATATCAAAGGTCATTTATGAAAAAGGAAAATGGCCTATAGACACCAACCATGGATGGGTATTGAGGGCGGCAAACAACGAAAGAGGGGGTCTTTATGATGCATGCCCAGCAGTGAAAACAAAAATTAGAAATGTGGAGGTGGATCAGAATTTCTTTGTGCAAGTCCGTAGTACGTATCCAATTATACTTGGGCAATCATATATTATAGCTTCAAGAATGGAAACTAAGGTATTAGACGATGGATCACATTATACTAGAATTCAGAGTTGTGATGGAAGAAATTTAGTGTAATTTCTCACAGTAAAGCCAGAGCATGAAAGACATCGAGATCAACTGCAAGAAGTACCTCTAGACACTGAAGAGACTTTCCAGGATTTCCAAGGAGCACACGTGGAGCATGGGGATCTACGGGTGCAAGTATTTTATTTACAACTACATTCTCCAATGTACAGAAGAATGACTATGAAATTTTGGATTTGACTAAATGTGGTATTTCAAGTTTTCAAGGTATTGATATATTAGACTCTAAATATAGAGCTAAATTAAGAAAAATTGAAAAAAATCTAAAGATAAAAGGAGTGCTCTTGGAAGATGAAGCTATTTCAGGGATGGTGGAAGAAACAAGATTTGTAGGAAATATTCTGCAACAGTTGAAAGGTTTAAATGAAGGAATGGATATAAGAAACAATAACGATATTGTGGTGGAAATTCATGATCAAGCTCTATATGAAGAAATAAAATAATTTGTTAAAAATCCTACTAAAAAAGCTAACAATTGCATATTTGGAATTGAAGCACAAGTGAATACAAAGTACTAATCAGTGGCAAAGAAAATTAAGCCTGTGGCAATACAATTGCCTGAAGATTCCAAAGATCATGTAAAACAAGCTGAAATGGAACCAAGGCTAAGGAATCTAGAGGGGATTGGACATTGGTTTACGGAAGAAACACTCAAGAAGTTGAAGATTGGAGGGGGTGAATTCTTGACTGATCTTGAAAGAAACTTTTTTTTGAATATGCTTTCTAAACACGGAAAGTCATTTGCATCAAAATCTAATGAAATAGGATGTGTCTATCTAAACATAGTAGCACAAATTGTGATCTTTATAGTTCCACATATACCATGGGACTTAAAACCTATTCCAGTTCCAAGAACTCAGCTCTCAAAATTAATTGAGTTGCTCAAGGAAAAAATAGAAATGGGAATCCTTGAACCTTCTATGGGACCATATTCCAATCGTTGATTCACGGTGCGAAAGAAAATAGGAGCATTAAGATTTATTCAAGATATGCAACCCGCTAATCGAGTTATTATTAGAAATAAAGGTTCCAGTCCAATTGTGGATGAGGTGGCTGAGGCTTTTGCAGGCCATGCCATTTATTCAATTGGAGATTTGTATTCAGGCTATGATCAATTTCAATTGGCAACAGAGAGCAGAGATTTAACCACAATGAAGACTCCTTTAGGTTTGGTTTGAATGTGTATATTACCTCAAGGTGCCACCAACTCAGTGGCACATATGCAGAATGCAATGAATCGAATTCTAAAAGATTTTGTACCAGAAAAGACTATGCCATTTGTGGATGATATTCCAATCAAAGGTTGCAGAGAAGAAATAAAAGATGTAACTGTGGAAGCGGATGGCTGCAGAACATTTGTAAAACAACATATTAAGGATGTAGAGAGGATTTTGAAAAGATTGGAAGAGGTGAACTTAACTCTATCCATTGATAAATCCAAATTTGGAGTTGAAAAAATTATAGTTGTAGGCCATTTGTGTGGAAGCTATGGATGAAAGCCAAATCCAGATAAGGTAGATGTTATTTCACAAATGAAAGCCTGCAATAATATCATTGAGGTGAAAAGATTTCTTGGAACATGTGTTTTCTATCAAATTTGGATACCTCATTTTGCTTATGTAGCGGAGCCTTTATATAAACTTTTAAGAAATGGAAATAAGTTTATTTGGGGCATGGAGCAAGATAAAGCTATGGAAGATTTAAAAAAGATTTTAAGATCTCCACCAGCTCTAAGACAAGTGAATTATGAGAATGATAAGCCTGTGATAGTAATAGTAGATACTAGCCCTATTGCCATAGGTTGGATTATTGGACAAGAAGATGTCAGCAAGAATCGATTTGCTATTAGATATGGAGCAAGAATCTTGACAGAGTGCCAAAGGACATATCCACAAGTGAAAAGAGAGTTGTAGGGTGCAATTACAATATTGAAAGCAGAAAGAAATTATTTAATTAGAGCAAATGTGCTATTAGAGACTGATTGTTTACCTTTGCTTGGTATGATATCTAACTGCTCAATTCCTGATATTGCCATGCTAAGATAGATAGCCTACATTAAATCTCTAAATCCAATTTTAATTCACATTAAAGGCAAAGAAAATACAGTAGCAGATATGCTATCAAGGGCTAGATATATGGATAAAGAAGAAATGATTGCTGAAGAAGAGAATGAAGATAGCTGTAATAAAGATTTGGATTATGTATTTTCAACAAATAATGAGAGAATGGAAGAAGTTCTACCTTTTGAGGCAGAATCATATGAAGGAAGATTGAAAGACATTGGCATTTATTTGAGCACCCTTAGAAAATTGCAAGATTGGTCAAATAAGTTTTTTAAAGAAATCAGGCAATATTCATATGGATATTTTCTACGGGATGGGCTTCTTTGGAAAAAACCAAAAAGAAAGGATGGAATGCCGTTGCGGGTAGTTGGAAATGCATGCACCAAAGTTTAAGTTTTAAAAGAATTTCATGATTCACATTGGGCTGGGCATCGAGGAGTTTGGGCTACATATACAAAGATTAAGGAGCGGTATTGGTAGAAGGGTCTTTATAAAGATGTAGAGAATTTTGTGGGATCGTGCTTTGAATGCCGACTTCAATCCAAAATTAGATATCGTGATGAACTTCATCTAACTTACCCTCTTTCCATTCACTTCCAGTGGATAATTGATTTGGTAGTTATGCCAGTTGGATTATGGAATATGAAATATTTAGTTCTGGCACGAGAAGAGTTATCAAACTATGTTGAAGGTAGAGCTTTAAGAACCAAAAAAACAGTTGGAATATGTCGATTTATCCTTGAGGATATTTTTAGTGGCTATGGATGTATTAAAGGAATGAGGGCTGACAAAGGGGAATTAGATGCTGCTGAAGCTAGAAGTTTTTTTGAAAGATATGGAGTGAAGCTAAAATTAACCACTACATATAATCCAGAAGCAAATGGGAAGAGTGAAAGAGGCCACCCACCAATCATACATGCATTAGTTAAAGCTTATAAAGGCAATTCAAAGGAATGGCCAAGGCTACTACCATTTGCTTTATGGGCCGATAGCACCACCCATAGTACGGTAACGGGATACATGCCAGTTGAATTAATGTTAGGTCAAAAGCCCATTATGCCAGCAGAAGAATCTATGCCTACATGATTATTTTTATCTTGGAAAGATGGCATATCTCGTGAAAAACTTTTGGAACTCCGGATCCAACAAATTGAGAGACTATCAGAAGACCACCAATTGGCACTAGATAGATTGAAAGTAGCAAGATTGGAAAACAAAACACGATTTGATCAAACTCATCAATTGCGGTTGAAACCAATCTTGGAAGGTGATTGGGTAGTGGTTTATGACAATACTTTGGACCACCAACATAGTATGCAAAGAAAGTTATCTCGGAGATGGTTTAGACCATATATTATTGTAATTTCTTATGACAATGGAACTTACTCACTTCAAAAATTAGATGGAACATCTATCCGAATTCCGATAGCAGGAAAATGATTGAAAGCTTTCCGAAGAAGAAATAATAATTGTCTACCTGAAGACTTTGAAATGTATGTGTCCGACAAACAATGGAACCAAGAAGATAAAGAAATTCAAGATGAAGACAAATAGGATGAAGGGTGAATGGTGGCACATGCCGGAGGATGTGTAGGTCTGGAGGGGGTGGATGTCGTGAAGTAAATATATCCATATATAGAAATCTAACTTAACTATCTTTTCTTCAAAATTTTATTAAGTTCTTTCTTTCTTCTTATCAATCTAAGTTTTTATATAGTTTAGGAAAAATTTCTCACTTTCTTTCTTTTTCTTTGGTTAAATTTTTATCTTATCTTTAATCTTAACTTTAACTTTGATCTAGCCTTGAAACTTTCTTTTATTTCTTTTATCTTTTTTCCAATCTTAGATTTTAGTAGATTCAGGGTTATATTTGTAGATATAAGGAGTTTTGACTTTGAGGTTGAATTAAGGATTTACCAAGGTTAAATAGTAGATTTGGATGTCAATAGTTGGCTACCATTAATAGTGCTGACTTGGAGGATTAGATTTGGGGTTTTTTATAACTTTAAACTATTAATTGTTGACTTGGACTTTGAAGACCTTGGCTACGACTTCTTTGACGAGCTTGGAGGAAAAGAAGACGAAGTTTTTTGGCAAATCTAGAGAGGTATTCAAAGAGAGCTTCTTCTTGGCATGAGTTTAGGTGGTAGAAATGTAGGATTCGGAGCTTAGATGAGAGAGATATGCTTGTTTGAACTTAGACTACTAATATGACACCTACTATCACTTTTTAGGATATATTAGAAGTGTTAAGATACTAGCTAGAAATCGAAAAGTTGGATTAGAAACTAGATTTCAAACTACACATTTTACATCCAAGAATTTATAGAAATAATTCTAGAATGAGTGAGATATGGATAGTTAAACCCAGCAAACTAAATTGGGGTTTTGAAGAAGTTAGATAAATAGAAGGATTTGCTTTAAGCTAGAACTTGAGTTTCAAGAAGATTTTGAAGCTCATTTTTTGTGTACATATTACTTATACTATAAAGATTCTATGTCTAAAATCTCATATCAATTGAGACTTTGATTAGGGAGTAATGGCAAATTTGTTCTCAGGTGTCTAGGGTTTTGACTTTTAAAAGTATCTGCCAAGGATTTGGTGATATCTAACGATCAGCAATGAATTCAAAGCTCAAATTTTATGTGACGAGGATCAAAGGTATGAGTTATGTTTTCCCACATTTTGAGCTTATTTGAATAGCTGGATCTTCAATTATGAATTTTCAAGTTTCTGATTGAGATTTGACTTCTAAAAGTATCTGCCAAGGATTTGGTGATATCTAATGATCAACAAAGAATTCACGGCTCAAAATTTATGTGACAAAGATCGAAGGTATGACTTATGTTTATCCAAATTTTGAGCTTATTTGAACAACTAGATCTTAAATTATGAATTTTCAAGTTTCTGGTTTGGTTCTACTTATATAATTACTTGCTAATATTTTGATGATATCTGGTGATCGGTAATGAATTCATGGTTGAGAATTTTTGTGAAGATGATTAAAGAAGTGAACTCTATGCTTTTAAAATTTGAACTTATATAAACGGTTGGATTTCGATTTATAAATTTCCAAGCTTCTAGTTTGTTGATTTATTATACGCATGGTTTTGTGACTATAAAAGAAAAATTTAAAAAAGTTTGTGCATATTGGATCCAACTTGATTGTAAAGAGGGACCTTGCGTCTACCTGAAGTGGACTTTTGCCACGACAATGTGTACTTCAAGCATGTCATGTTTTTCTAGCGGCAAGATATTTTGGATTCAACAAGACTTTGGAACTTATATCAAGAGATTTTTGGTGGCCTCAAATGTGGAAGGCAGTCAAAGACTTTGTACAATCATGTGATATCTCTTCAAGATGAAAGACTCCTCGTCATCGACCTTTTGGGCTTCTTCAGCCATTACGTATTCCAAAACAACCATGGTCTTCTGTTTCTATGGATTTCATTACAAATCTGCCAAGCTCAAGATCTTATGACTCTATATTTATAATAGTAGATTGCTTCACCAAGATGGCACATTTTGTACCATGCACAAAATCTATTACACGTGAAGTAACAATTAAGCTTTTCATTGATAATATCTATCGCTATCATGGATTACTCAAGGATATTATATTACATAGGGAAACTCAATTTGTGTCAAGATTTTGGAGAACCCTTTTCAAGATCTTAAAAGTAGACATAAAATTATCTTCTGCTTTTCGTCCTCAAATTAACAAACAAACTGAATGTATGAACCAAGTCTTAAAGCAGTACTTAAGGTGTACCATCAATTACAAATAAGATGATTGGATAGCTTTTCTGCGATTGGCAGAATTTGCTTATAATAATACAATACATTCTTCTATGCAACAAACACCTTTCTTTGCCAATTATGGTTACCATATACGACTTGATGCTTTTGACTTTTCAAAAATTAATAATCCAGCGGCAAAAGATTTGGCAAACGTTTGTCAGAGCTACATGCAATAATGAAGATGCAATTAAAAGAAGCTCAAGAATAAAAAAAAAATTAATACAGATGCGTATTGCAAGGAACAACCACAATTCAACATGGGAGACAAGGTATGGTTACTTCATCTTAATATCAAGACTACTTGTCCTTGTGATAAATTGGACTATCGTAGGTTTGAACCTTTTCCTATTTCTGAACAAATCAATCTAGTTGCATATCGATTATATCTATCGGAGTCCATGAAGATCCATCATGTATTCCATGTGCCACTACTCGAGCTATACAAGACAGTGGATATACAAGGAAGAGACAAATGCCTTCGCCTCATGTAGAAGTGGATAACAATGAAGAATTCAAGGTTGAAGAGATTTTAGATTTAAGACGGTGCAAAAATGGACTAGAATATCTTTTGCAAATATGCGGATACGATATTAGTGAACGCACATGGGAGCCATTAAAGAATCTAATAAATACATTAATAAAAATCAATGCATTTCATTGACGACATCCGTCAAAACCAAGATAATGAATCAAGAAAATCTTTGTTATAAAGCAAAGCAGGTTCTATAGAGGTTTTATCCTACCTTGTACCTTTACTTGTCATTTCCTTAGATTTGTTTGTGCTAAAGAGATGGAGGATCAACAAGCAACGAATTCAGCTCAAGAGCCATCATTTGTTGATTTACCAGACAAGACATTACGACTATCACAACCTTCAAGATGACGGAATAGAGATGAAGACCGTCAAGAACAACATGTCCTTCTTCGGATTGATGGCAAAATACAATGTGTTTGGTATCACGACTAGGGAAGAGACTCCCGATGTTTGGTGATACTTTTAGAAGTAGGAACTACTCCTGATGGTGTTTCTAATATTTTTTTTAAAGGAAGTTATGAGGGCCTCAACAATGATCAAATAACCTTGGTATGGAACATTATTGATGGCTGAAAGGACCTATCAACTACCTTTGAAGGGAACAAAGATCAGAATATGTGGCAAGCACAATTTGACATATCCTGGACTTCCTCAACATATAATCATCGCTCCTTGTGGAACTCGTCTTTTGAAGGGGGGATAATATCACGGACATAAGATTTATTCCAATAAATTATTTAAATAATATAGACCAATAGAAGTAGATAAAATAAGTTGATTTGATAATATCTGATAGAGAAGCTTCTTAAAAGCTTCATAGACGTGGAATCACCTTTATATATGTCTATAGGTGATTGATAGGTTAGAAACTTGGTCAATAAGCTAGCCACATGGCGCACATATTGGTAGCTTGTGGAACAAGCTAGCCATGTATGACACATGTTGGTAGCTTGTGGAACAAGCCAAGTACGTGGCGCACATGTAGAAAACTTGTCATATAAGTTTGACACATGTCTTACAAATTAGACATGTGTATGAGGTCCTATAGAATGTCTTGGTTAGAAAAGCATAATCCATCTATAGATTGGAGGTCGCAAAGAATAACATTTCTAATAAAAATCCTTGTAAAAAGAATTTATAAAAAGTCAAAAATTGATAAGCCATTATTTATCAAAACAATGACTTTTATAAGATTAGCCGACAAAGATATACTGTTTGTTATTTATACAATTCCAATTAAAGAAGATATGACTTCATTAACGAGTATTGCAGAGCAGTATAATAAATTTTAAGATATTTTTAGAAAAAGAATGTTAATATATTATTAGAGCATTGACTATACAACTATGTTATAGATCTTCAAGAAAGAATGCAACCACCTTTTGGTCCTATCTATAATCTTTTTCAAAATAAATTTTAATTATTAAAAGATTATATTGATGAAAATCTTGCAAAAAATTTAATCAAAAATTCAAAGTATCTAGCAAGGATACTTATACTTTTTGTGAAGAAGAAGGATAATTCATTGCATATGAGCGTTGATTATCAGAAATTGAATAAGATAATAGTGAAGAATTATTACTTATTATTATTAATCTTTCAACTTTTGGAACAACTCGACGAAGCCAAGATCTATACTAAGATAGATCTTTGTAGAACATACAACTTGGTACTGATTAAGCAGGGAGATGAATGGAAGACCGTATTACAGATGAGGTATGGGCATTTTGAATATAATATCATATCTTTTGAATTAACAAATGCATCCACTATCTTTTAGCATTTAATGAATGACATCTTTCAAGAGTACCTAGATAAGTTTGTAGTGATCTATCTAAATGATATCTTAATCTATTCAAAAAAATTAGAGGAATATGAGAGATATGTCAAATTGATATTACAAAAATTGCAAGATACAAGTTTATATGCTAAATCAAAAAAATATATATTTTATCAACCTAAGATAGAATTTTTGGAATACATCATATCTATTGTGGATTTGATGATGGATCCTAAGAAAATAGAGGTGGTTATATAATAGGCCATTCCAAAGACTATGAGAGACTTACAATGTTTTCTTGGATTTGCTAACTTCTATCGGATCTTCATAAAAAACTACTCTCAAGTTGTTGCTTCTCTTATTTAATTGATATGTAAAGACATGCTAGAATAGAGGCTTCAAGCAGAGAAGGCATTTCAAGACTTTAAGATGGTACTTACTACAATCTCAATCTTGGTGCTTTCAAACTTTACAAAGACATTCTACATGGAGATTGATGCTTCAAATTTTGTACTAGAGGCCATGCTTTCATAAATGGATATAGACAACAAACTCCATCTTGTTGTATTTTATTCTTAAATTTTTTTTACTATTGATATTAATTATGAAATCCACGATAAGGAGCTTCTTGTTATTATGGATTTTTTTAAAGAATGGTGTCATTTTCTAGAAGGAGCAATGCATCCTATGATTATATATACAAATTATAAAAATTTGAAATATTTTATGTCAGCTCGGATTTTTAATCACTGCCAAGCTCGATGGAATATGTTGCTATCTTGATTTAACTTTGTTATTACTTATTGACCTAGGAAGCAATAAGAATTGTTTGATACTTTATTAAAGAGATCATATCTTGTACTAAACATAGGAGAGGCAATATTTCATCAATAATATGCAATTTTATTGAAACCAAAGCAATTTTGCTTTTGTGCCACTATTACATTGGCATTTATTGATTTTAATTTCCTTAATGAAGTACATGCTGCAACCACCAATGATACTTTGGCTCTTAATATTAAGTGTCATTTCAATAAAAATGCTGATAAGTTCAAACTTGAGGAAGGCTTTCTATACTTTGAAGAATATTTGTATATCCTAGAAGGACTAATACATTTATATATTCTTTAATTTTCCCATGACTTTCCAACTGTAGATCATAAGTACTTAAAACTTATTTTCGAAGATTTTTAGTGGCCTCAAATATACAAGGTTGTGAAGGACTTTAAATTCTTTTGTGACATTTGTTTAAGGTCCAAAAATCCTCAACATCACCCTTATGGACTCTTACAATCCTTGCCTATTCCAAGACGGTCATGGTCTTTTATCTCAATGGATTTCATTACAGATTTACCACCATCCAATTCATACAACACCATCCTTATGGTGGTTGATCAATTCACAAAGATGGCTCATTTCATTCTTTGCAAAAAGAGTGCATCTAGTGAAGAAACAACAAGGCTCTTTCTTAATAATATATATCAATATCATGGCCTATTGGATAATATTGTATCCATTTGAGGATCCTAGTCCATATCTAAGTACTAGAGATGTCTTTTTGAAATACTAAAGACAGATATTAAACTTTCTTTGGCTTTCCATCCTTAGACTGATAGCCAAATAGAACAAGCTAACAAAATTTTAGAGTAGTATTTATGATGCAACATCAACTATTAATAAGATGATTGAATCTCTTTTTTATCATTAGCGGAATTTATATATAATAATATTATTCATGCTTCAATTCAACAAACATTGTTTTATTCCAACTATGGATATTATGCGAAGCTTGATCTATAGAAGACGCTAAAGAATAATAATCTAGCAATTGAAGGAATTGCAAAGCATCTATCACAATACCAAACAATCTTGAAGCTTTAATTACAAGTAACTTAAGATGCTTACAAGGCATGTGCAAATAAATTTAGAAATCAACTGCCTATTTTTTTTATTGGAAATAAGATGTGGCTTCTTTGACAAAATATCAAGATCAAGCGGCCATGCAATAAGTTGGATTGTCACATGTTAGAACTATTTTTTATCTAGAAGCAAATTAATCTAGTGGCACATTGCTTGGAATTATCATCTTTTATAAAGACACATCCAATTTTTCATGTCTTTCTTTTAGAAGCTTATAAAAAGTTGTATATTTTAGAAAGAATACAATAATTGTTGCTTAGTATCGAAATCAAAGACCATAAAGAATATGAGATTGAAAAAATACTTGATTCACGGCAAAGGTGGGACAAATTGAAACATCTTATTCATTGGCAGGGCTATGATATTAATGAATACACATAAGAACCAGCCAAAAATCTCTCCAATGCGCCTCAAAAGATATAAAAATTTCATTGATTCTATTTTCACAAACCTAATGTCATGGACACTGAATATAGACTGAAAATCTAAACAAGAAGTTTAAGAAGAATTGGCAAGAACTAGATTAATCAAATGAGTATAAAAATAACACTAGAGAGGTGAGCTAGAGCTCCAAGAGACGTGTTGTCGAGATTGAAGAATTCTTCAGTCTCGACTCCAATATATATTCATACCTAGGAAGCTTTTTAAACAGCTTCCACCAACAAGGGAGCTTCTCAAGTAACTTCCACCAACTAGGAAGCTTTTCAAGCAGCTTTCACCAACTAGGGAGCTTCTTAAGCAACTTCTACCAACTTGAAAAGATGCTAGAAGGCTCTAGAAGATTTTAGAGAATTCTATGAATCTTTTAGAATATTCTAGAAGGTATTAATAAGTATGTCCTTGACATCACCTCCTCTTCTAGCTTCGAGGTCTTTGAGAAGTCATTTGATATGAATACTCACAAATGTAAAAAATCAAAGATTTGGCGCATAGTTTTTACAATATACTCTAGTTGTCGTTCACAAGGTAGATGATTCATGGGTCCTTGTAGCCACTGATAATGACCAACACCTTCCACTTGAGACCATGGCTGAAATTTTGTGTCTTCATTGTGTAAGCGGCTTGAAAATATCGTTTTGCCACTACCTTTGTGAGCTGGTTCAGCTTCAAAGACAATCATGAGTGACCTGCTACTTGATATTCTTTGACGACTTCTTGGTTCTTTTAATTCTCCATCTCGAGGTCAACGTCGTGAGCTACTTGGTTGCGATGGCATTACTAATACAATACCTCATTCCCACTAGCCATATCTAAATACACCCTGAGATTAAATATCGTGATACTACAAAATACAACAAGTTATATTTTGATAAGACCTAGATCCCTTTTCTATTCATTTTTCTAAAGAAGGCTTCATCTTCATACTTTGTTAATGGCCACTTTTTGATTTATTAGGATATCGTCAATAGAATTCCTGTACCTTTCGCGATGCATTGGCAAGATTTTCAACCGATTCCTATGTTCATTCATTAATATCATAGCCGCTCCAATGTACAAAGTACTCTAATTTATTCCATCTTTGTCATGAATCTAATATCTTTTCTATCTCGTATTCTTTGTGATTTTTAATTTCTATATTAGGTGGCGGATATTGCACTCTTTCAAAAAAAAAAAAATTCCAATAAGGCTCTAACAGAGAAACATAAAAGACAGGGTGTACCTTCATAGCAGTTGGTTACTCTAGGTGGTACGCCATAGGATTGATCTGCTTCTGGATAATAAATGGTCCCAATCTCTGGTGGTCCAACTTATCACATGGCCGCTTGGTCTTAATATTTTGTCAAAACAGCCATATTTTATCTCCAATTTTGAAATTAGGTGCCTGATTCTGAAATTTATCTGCAGATGCTTTGTAAAACTCTTGGATAATTTGCAATTGAAGCTTCAATGTGGTTTGAAGCTCTGATAGCTGCTTCACCAATCCTTCAGCTGTTAGGTTGTTATTTGCTGATAGACTCAATAGATCAAGCTTCAGATGGTACCCATAGTTGGAAAAGAATGGTATTTTTTGAGTCGACCCATGAAGGGTGTTGTTTTATGCAAACTCGGCTAGCGCTAGATATGCAGTCCAATCATCTTGCTGATAGTTGATGCTGCATCATAAATACTATTCCAAAACTTAATTCACCTGTTCTGTTTGACCATCAGTTTAAGGATGGAATGTCGAAGAAAACTTGATGTCTACCTTCAATATCTTAAAAAGAGATCTCCAAAACTTTGATACAAATTGGGTTCCTCAGTCCGACATGATATCATCTGGTAGACCATGATATCGATATACATTATCAAGGAAGAGCCTTGCTGTATCTTCGCTTGACGATGTCTTCTTGCAAGGGATAAAATGTGCCATCTTTATAAGTTGATCCACTACAATAAAGATGCTATTGAATGAATTTGATGGCGGCAGGTCCGTAATAAAGTCCATGGAAGCTGAAGACCATAGATGACGCAGAATAGGCAGTGGCTGTAGAAGTCCATAAGGGCGATGCCAAGGGTTCTTAGATCTTGAACAAATGTCATAAGAGATGACAAAATCTTTCACATCCTTCCACATTTGGAACCACCAGAAATCTCGGAAAATGAATTTTAAGATCTTGTTGAATCCAAAATGTCCCGTAGTTGGAAAGTCATGACAAGATTGAAGGACTCGGAGTCATGCTCACCCTTTCGGGATATACAACTGCTCCCCAAAGTATAAAAGATCTCTTTCGACCTTGAACTTGTCATCATTGATACGTTGCTTGATATCAAGAGCTATTAAATCTTCAATGGTCACGGTATATATCTGGTTAAAGAAGTCAATATCAATTGGCACAACAGCAACAAAAATCCTGAATTGCTCTGGCTTTAATAATGTCGTACATTATTGATCAAGCGTTGCTTTTCCAACCTTTGATGCAAGATATGATCTTTTTGATAATGCATTGGATAGCCCTTGCTGCTTTCCAGGCTGATAAATAATAACAAAGTCAAACCTAGATAGCGACATATTTTATCGAGCTTGACAATAATTTAGAACTCGAGCCGACATGAAGTACTCTAGATTCTTATGATCCGTGTATACGGTGTCGTACTGCATTTACGTGCAGTATATAAAAATATTAAATATCTTGTATCTATTGTTAATATATGTGTGAGTGTTAGAGATTATTTTAGAAGATATTATAAGGAGAGGATTTATTATAGTCACTTAGTTAGTGAATTAAGATGGCTATTTGTTTTGTTCCTACCTTATTTATATCCTAGAATAGACTCTTTTGTAATTAGAAGAAAAATAAAGGTTGTTTTACCTTTCTTGTTGACTTTTGAGGTAGAATGGATCTTGTGAGGGGTAAGAAAGAAGAGCATGGGGTGAATAAGGCCTATCCAATAGGATTTGGCTGCCCATGTGGGCATCTCATAGTCTAATATGGAAAGAAAGGGAGATATACTCCTCTTGCTAGACCGAGAGATAGAGGCAGTTTTGAGTGGTGAACTTTGGAGAGAGATAGCTCCGAGGAGATAGAAGTGTTTATAATGAAAATTGGTGCGTGTGTTCTTCAAGTTGTGAGGAATCTAGAACCTACTCACTTGCTTGTTTTGGAATTTTGAGCAAAACATTATGCTTGTTTTAGTAGAGTAGAGTTTGCTGCCATCTGATGAAGAGGGGCAGAATCTTCAAGCTGCTACTGCAAGTTTAATTTCGACTCTTCTTAGTGAAATTTATAGATAGTGTGGAAAATTGTGCTAGCTTCCTATCAAGACATCTCTTGTAGCATTTGGAATTGGAGAGCAAAAGTTGTGAGCTTGAGAGTGGGAAAGGGTTTGCTGCCACCCGATGAAGAGGGGTAGAGACTTTGTTCAACCACCCAAGTCGGACAGTCTCTTCAATCTTTTTGATATTTTAGGTGCTTATAGTAGCTTGTGTAAGCTTTCCACAAAAACAAAAATCAATACATTTGGAGCTTTGATGAAAGTTTTATGAGCCATGAAGTGTCAAAGAGGGAAAATTATTGCTAGGGTTTGAAGAGTAGAATCAACTACCTACAAAATCTAGAGTTTGAGAGGCATGCATGCGAAATTTTAGAAAAAGTTAGATGATGGAGTGAGCTTTCTAAAAAGCTATTGCATGTCCAATTTGGAGAAGGGAAGTGATCACAACAAAGGCTGAAGTGAAGAGGAGCTTTGCTGCCTTTGCATTTGCTTGGAAAGTTTAGCGCCTACTTCTTTTAGCCATAACTTTTAAATGGTAAGTCAGATATTTGTGAAATTTTGATATATTTTAGAATGGATTATTGGCTTTCCATAGGCTTTAAGCACGCTTGATTCGACCTTTGGATGAATTTTTAGTGATTTATTTAGTTTCAGCTTGTTGTACAACTTGTATTCCTCATATGTGGTTGTATTTTGAGGTATACTTGAATACATATATACTTTGCTTATACCTTTTATACAAATATATATACTTGTATTTATATCAAGTATTTATACAAGTATTCTACAAGTATTATATATAATATTTGTATAAGTATTTGTAGAAGTATTATACCAAGGATTTATACAAATATTATATAAGTATTTATATAAGTATTATTCAAGTATTTATATTTTATATTTGTACAAGACTTGTACAAGTATAATACAAGTATAACTTGAAAGCTTGAACAAATATTGTGCGAGTATAGAACATACTTGCATGGCTTCCTCTCATGTTCCCTGCTAGTTCTAGTAGTAGCTAGGAACCCGGCGTTTTCCCAAGGCGAATTCTCTCTACCCAACAACGGCCACCGGATGTGCAGCTCCTTCAAAGAAATAATGCCACTCTTCAAAAGAATCCACTATAGCAAGGAGTTTCTTATCATAGATCTCGTAATTGATCTCAATTGCAAAAAACCTTTGCAAATAGAATACAATCCGATGAAGCTTATTGTCAATGCCCATTTACAAAAATAATACTCTTAAAATAAAATCTGAAGCATCAATTTCCAAATAAAAAGCCTTTACAAAGTTTGGATGTACCAAGATTAGAGCCGTAATAAATGCCGTCTTAAGATTTTGAAATACTTTTTCCGCTAGAGGTCTCCATTCAAACTTATCTTTATATATCAATCGAGTGAATAGAGCAGAAATTTGAGAGTAATTCTTGATGAAGTTCCGATAGAAGTTAGAAAAGCCAAAAGAATATTATATGTCTCTAACCGTCTTCAAAACTTCCCAGAATACAATTGCTTCCACCTTTTTGGGATCTATCTTCAAGCCTTTTGTAGTCGCAATGAATCTTAAAAATTCCATCTTAATTTGGTGAAATAAGTACTTTTTCAACTTGGCGTAGAGTCCTCACTCGAGTAGTTTTTCGAGTACGAAACAAACATACTTCTCATGTTTTTCTTCGTTCTTGAAAAATACCAAGATATCATCTAGATAAATGACAACAAAATCGTCTAGATGCTCCTAAAAAATATCATTCATCATGTATTGAAAGATCGCTGAAGCATTGGTAAGACCAAATGGCATGACATTATATTCAAAATGGCCATACCTTGTACGAAAAGCTATCTTCTATTCATCTCTTTTTTTAATTTGCACAAGGTTGTAAGCTCCCCTTAGATCAATCTTTGTAAAGATCTTTGCACGTCTAAGTTGATCCAGAAGACTAGAGATCAAAGATAATGGATAGCGATTCTTCTTTGTCACCTTGTTGAGACCTCGATAGTCTACGCACATCCGTAGTGAGCCATCCTTCTTCTTTACAAATAAGATTGGTGCCTCGCTGGTGACTTTGAATAACAAATGAAGTTCTTGGCTAGATTCTTGTCAATTTAATTCCACAACTCAGCCAACTCCATCTGCAATAGGTTGTAGATTGGACCAAAAGGCGATTGTGCTCCTTCTTACAATTCTATGGCACAATTGTATGGTCAGTGCTCTGATAGCATGCCAGCATTCTTCTTTTGGATTATGTCTTGAAAATCCTTGAAATGTTCCAATATACCTATTGTTGAAATCTGCTCTCTACTAGTTGGAGTTGTATAAATGACCAATGGTGTATCTTCTTTGTACGATCTTACAAATGTTCTTGCTCCAATAAACAAGGACTTTTTGATTTGGGGTCTTCTTCGAGGCTTGTCTTTACGTTGTTCTATGAGAAATATTATCCTTTGCAACCTCCAAGCTATGGATGGATAATATTTTTTCAACCAAGAAAGACCAAGCATAATTGGATTTGACGGGGTGCTGATAATGTTGAAAATAATATAACTACCATGGTTTTTAAATGTCACCTCTATAGGTTCTGATTCATGGGTGACACTACGAGACAATAAAGATTGTCCATCTATTATTTCTACATGAACAGGCTTGAATTTTTGTACTAGGGGAATTTTGTGACGCTTAACAAATTCTTGGTCTAAGAAACAAGCAAATGCTCTTGAATCTAATAAGGCTAAGGTTTTTAGTTTTTGAGGGCCAAAAGACAAAGGAATTATAAAACAACGGGCAGGTTGAGTAGAAAGAGAGGAACCTGGTATTGATTAATCCAGCCGCATGGTTCCTATTGTGGCCGGGCATCCTCGTTTTCCTGAACAAACGCACGTCTAATCTTGATGCTGCATCTATTTTGTTTCTTAGGACAGTTTCCAACTCTACGGCCTTCTCCATTGCAATACAAATACAAACCTTTCTCCATACGCTACTTCTTTTCTTTTGGAATAAGGATTCTGATACGTACCGCATCAATCTGCATATCCTCCGCCTCCGATTGTGAATTTAGACTACTTGTCGATATAGTTGCGCCGTGACGACTTGTATATTGTCTAGAGCATTGGTCTTGGTGACACTAAAATAGGCGATTATCGCACTTCACTACTTAGCTAATAGCTTCATTAAGCATTCGTGGATCTGGAAGAGATGACAATAAATCCTTCACGTCATCCCTTTGATCCCAATAGAACTGACTCATCAATGCTTCTACGTTCCAGTTGATGTCGCATGCTAATTACCTGAAATCCGATGCATAAATCGATGCAGAGCGAGTCCCTTGTTGTAGCGACCAAATTTTTGTTGTAACCCATCGAGCTTTGTCATGCTCCCCAAATGCTTCTGCAAATGCCTCCAAAAAAATCTCAAAGTTGTTCAAAATTGGTGATCCTTTTTTGAACAAAGGAGCAAACCACGATAGAATTTGATCCAAAAGCAAAGTTCCAACCAATCCAATGCGTGATTCCTCCGTTGGATAACATTCAGGTTGAAGAGCTGTTATCAACTTTATTTGATTGACGAAACCTTGAAACTTGAAGCGTGTACCATCAAACTTGTCTGGAAGGCTAATTTGAGGCTCTTTATATTGTGGAAGCAATGGTTTTTATTGAACCATAGGTAAAGCTAATTCTTCTGGTACAGAAGCTTAAGATTGACAAAGCCCAAAATGTGTTATTTTGGATGCTCCATCATTATGAAGTCTTGCACAGATTCCTTCAATCACCAAAGTTCTTTGTGATAATGTTGTCGTATTATAATTGCTTATAGTATGTAAAATTCACAATAGAAGACCTTGAAGAAATTTCACCTCAACACTTAGAGCAAGGACATGAAGTAGAAGAACCTATGAGTGATTTAGACCACTTACAAGAAGATGAATAGAGATAATATGTGGCACATATCAAAGGATGTCCAAGTTTTAAGAGGGTGGATATCGTACTATAATTACTTACAGTATGTAAAATCCATTCAAAATGTATAATATGTTTATAAGTTTAAATATGTGTTAGAATGATTAGTAAAATAAATTAAAGGGGGTTGGTGTAAGAAAATTTATTTTAGATTTTTACTTAGTTTGATTATGGTTTTTAAATTATATAGAACCTAAATATTTAGTTTAAAGCCTTGAGAAGCAATTGGGGTCCAAAAAAGAAGAATTAAACTACTAAGAGGCCTATTTGGAAGGATGAAGATAAATTGAGGATGAATGAAGATAAGGGATGAAGTTCTTCATTCCTATTGATCAATGGTCATACCCAATAGGCTTTGAAGAGGCTGCCTGCAACAAGAATAAGGATTTTGGCAACTTCAAGGAGGCCATTGAAAAATCAAAGACTAGGATTAGAAATCTTGTTTTTTGGACTACAATTTTGGTGTAAAAATTGAGAGATTTGAAGTTTTTATGAGGGAGAAGTAGGCGCTTGAAATTAAGGTGTGTAATTTGTACCCACTGTCACACTTTTGAGACTTAGAGGAATTGTACAGAAGCTTTTGGAGATCAAGAGGTGCGATTGGAAAAGGGGTTTCAAGATCTACATTTGATGAGGAAAAATTACTACATTTGGAGTTCTAAAGAAGGAGTTATTGGAAGTCAAAAACAGTAGATTGAATTCCAAGGCAGTAAGTAGGCTATTTTATTCATAGTCATGGGTTTTGCCATATCTTGAGTTTCTAGACGAATTTTTGTCTAAAAATTTTCAACAAGGTGAATCTTTGTGCTAAAACACTATATATCAAAGTTTCATAGCATTTAAAAATTGGATTTGTGAGATATGAAGAATTTAGTACATGGGTGTTTGTAAACAAGGGTTTGAAACTATTGTTAGGGTTTTTATGATATCTAAAGATCAATAAATAATCAATGGTTAAAACTTATTGTACTAGTTATTAAGAGCATATCAATACTTCATGTGAAATTTTATTGGATTTGAATAGTTAGATTAAGAGTTATAGGTTAATGAAGTTTGAGAAAAATTCCCCTCCTACGGGTGAATAAGGGTTTAGAGTATTTTGTTATAGTTTGAGTGTTTTTGTGAAATAAAACTTATGTATAGGATGTAATAGCTCTAAAATAAAGACTTTTATATAAATTTTAGGATTTTATTATTTTGAATCTTAGTTGAGTATTTAATTGCAACCAGAAGCCCAGTACTTTCTTGAGGCAAATTCTCTCTACCACGACAATGTGGCAAGAACATTCATAATGGCGTCCAACTTGGACTCCAAACTTTCAGTCATATTAATGTCTTGACCTCCATTCATTCTAAGAGAAAGAAAGTAATTATTTCTAGAAGGAGAAAATATTGATTAAGAAGAGGGTACTCCGCAACCTCTAAAACGCCTTAAGACCTTCAAGAAGAAGGATAATTCATTCTCTCCAAGAAGAATAAGACTCCAATATTATAACAGAAAAGATATCAGTTTAGAGGATGGTAATCTGCAACCTCTAAAACACTAGTATACCTTCAAGAAGAGGAGTAATCTACATTCCAATAAGAAGGAACTAGCTCTGATATCTAAGATGAGAGTAGTCTCGACAAACTGTCACGGACATAGAATATGGACTAAAAGTCTAAATAAGAAGTTCAAGAAGAACTGGCAAGAACTAGATTAATCAGATGAATACAAAAACAACACTAGAGAAGTGAGCTAGAGCTCCAAGAGATGTGTTGTCGAGACTGAAGAACTCTTCAGCCTCGACTCTAATATATACTCCTACCTAGGAAGCTTCTCAAGTAGCTTTCACCAACTAGGGAGATCCTCAAGCAACTTTGACTAACTAGGAAGCTTCTCAAATAGCTTCCACTATTTAGGGAGCTTGTAAAGCAACTTCCACCAACTTAGGAAGATGCTAGAAGGCTCTGGAAGGTTCTAGAGAGTTCTAAGAATCTTCTAAAATATTCTAGAAGGTTTTGATAAGTATGTCCTTGACACCTAAACATATTTGATGATAATTTCTTGATGAAGATTGAATTTGAGGAATACTCATAAGAGAGAGAGAATTAAACTAAAGCCTTTATCAGTATGTAGTTGTTTATTCCACAATAGAATAGAGTGATAGAAGCAAATTAGTCATGATGTCAAATCTTCAAGCATTGAGAGAATAAGATTCAAAAGATTTATTTGTCATGCAAGCTTTGAACAAACCAATGCAATTTTTATAGTCTTCAATTGAGTAAAGTGAAAACAGTACATTTTAATATCAAATATGACTTTGATTGGAGCCATTATGAGCAAGATCTAACATGCAAGTCTCAATTCCAATGCTCGAGCTTTAGTAATATTGCTTGAGCTTCGAAAGGTGAATCTTTTTAGTCTTAAGATCTTGTTTGGAAGATGTTTTGAAGGTCGCAATAAATATCAGATCCTTAGATGGAATATTTCAATAATGAAGGTACTAGTTCAAGATCGTAGGCAATTTTTTTAAGGACCAATAGAATCTATTATTTAAGAATGGAGATTATAATAGATAACTTTACTAATACAGCGTATTCTTGATTTTTTATATATATAGTACGATTGAGCTTCTCTTAAAACTCGTCGCTAAAAAAGAGGGTGATATTAGAGATATATATTTTGGAGGTTTGCAAAACCTTCTAGAATATTTTAGAGATTCTTGAATAAGTAAAATTTGATTGAGAAGCTTCTTAATTGGTGAAAGTAGCTTGAGAAGCTTCCAAGTTAGTAGAAAGAGCTCGAGAAGCTTTCCAATTCATAGAAGCTACTCGAGAAGCTTCTTAGTTTGATAGAAGTTGCTCAAGAAGCATCTTAGACTAGGATATATATAGGAGTCAAGGTTAAAGAGTTCTTCAGTCTTGACAACACATCTCTTAGAATTCTAGATCACCTTTCTTGGTGTTGTTCATATACTTATTTGATTAATTCAAGTTCTTATTGGTTTTTTTTTTAAACCTTGTCCAAGTTCAAGTCTCTTGCTCCGTACTCTCATGTCCTTAACAAGTAGTTGTAATGATGAAGTGAATTGATACATTGCAAGTACTAATTTTAAAATTTATTTCTACATTTGTACTTCTATATTTTTTATTTTTATAAACTTTTTCATAATTATACAATAGGAAAAAATGAAAAAAATAAAAAAATAAAAAAATCTTATATCACTTATGATATGAGATAGAGAAGGATCAAGAATTTTTAAAAAAAATTCTAAGAACAATATTAGTTTAAAAGTGGATAATTTATAACTTCTAATATTTTTATGTCTTATAAAAAAAAAATTAAAATTTTAAAAATTTTAAAAAAAATTTAAAAATCTATTCTTGATCAAAAAAAATATATATATATATATATATATATATATATATTATTATTGTAAGTATATTAATGACAAGAACTCAAAGGATATAAATAAATATGCAAAATATACATCAAAGAGAGATAGCAAAAGAAAAAGAGAACATATGCATATTTAAGAAGAAATTAAAATAACTATTGCAAAAAACAAAAAAAGACTAGAGATTCTTGAAATTAGACTAAAAACAAGAAAAGAATTGATAAGAGTGATGAAGGCCTCACTCTTGCTTCTATATGTACTATCTAACTAAGAAGCTATGTAACAATATCTTATAAACCACATGATACATATTCAATTTGTGAAATATATGTCTTATTTATAGAACAAGTTTCCGATATGTACGCCATGAGGCCAACTTATAATATAAGTGGCCAACATGTATAACATATAGCCAACTTGTTGGCTAAATTTTCAACTTGCTAATCACCTACAAATAGGTATAAAATCAAATCTACATCTATGAAGCTTCTAAGAAGCTGCATAATAAGATATTAATAATTTAATCTGTTCTTATTTATTTCTATCTAGTTCTACTTATTCAAATAAATATACTAATAAATATAGATGTTTATGACAATAACATAATATTTTATTATTTTTTATAATATGAAATAAATCTATAAGATAAAATGATACCAAAAATATTTTAATCTATTAATTTAAATAAAATAATATAAATAAATATATATAAGTTTTTAGATATTATAGTTGTTATATCAAATATAAGCAAGCAAAGACTTTTGAAGATATATAAAAGAATTTTTTAAAATAAAATCTATATCTAATAATAATAATAATTTTAATTTAAAATTATATAAAATATTTTTTGATATTTTTATTATAAACTTAATTCTTCAAAAATATAAGAAAGAATAAACCATTATAATTAAATTTATATAACTAACAAGTATAAAAATTAGTAATAAAAAATGATTGTATAGTTATTAAAAATCCTAATTTTTTAAAATCATGGAAGAATATTTTTATTTAATTTATTATAATTTTAATTACAAAAGTACATTTGATATTAAAACTTATAGAACACTTTGAGAAATTGACATGTATGGTCTAATTTAATAGAAGTATTCATAATCTATAAAATAATAAGAATTTTATTAAATAGATTATAAAATCTTTAAAGATTGTCATAATTTATTGTATTAAATATAATATTTAAATTTATAAATATATTATAAAGATTTTTTTGACAAAAAATATATTCTCAAAATTTGAATATAAATTTGATATAATTTTTGTTGTTAATTATATAAATAAATAATTTATAAATTATTAAATTTTAAAATATTACATCAAACTAATAAAGTTTATTTTTAAGAAAATAAATTAAATATTACTTATATATTCTACATTTATTAAATAATATTTTAAAAAAAAATAGATCAAAACATGTAAAAATCATGTTTCAAGTTTATACTAAATTTTGTAAATTTTTTTTACAAAAATAAGTTTAATATTTTAATATTTTTATGATTTAAAATCTTTACTTAAAATTATAGTAAATCTAATATCTTATATTTTATTTTTTGATCCATTAAATATTATTTTCTATAAATAAAACTTTTAAAAATGATTAAAGCATAATATTTTTCTTCTAAGAATATGAATTGTAAAAATAATGATAAATATTATTTGATATAATATTTATAGAATCTAACAGAGAAAGTCCAATAAATAAAAAATCAAGAGCATTAAGTTAAAAAACGAGGTTTAAATGTAGACTCTTATTGTACAAATTGGATGTTCTTAGTGCAAATATATTACAAACTTATCTACCACTAATAACTATAGAAGATAGAGATATTTATTTTATTATGCTTTGGTAGACTATTACAATTATATAATAATATTACCAACTTATGATATTCTAATTTGTCATTAAACAATGAAATATCAACTGTCAATATACTATTTAAAGATATAAATTCTAAATAAAATTACAAACTTATAGTATTATTATTTTAAAATCCATACTTCATTATAATCATTTCTTAATGAATTTATTTTCATATTTTACTTTTTTATTAGAATAAATACTATAAATATTTAAAAATAAAAAATAAAAAAATAAAAAAATACATAAAGATTTGTATGGAATATAATTTATGTACATGAATTTTTTTTTTAAAAATAAATTCAAGAAAATTAATAAATTTATATAAGTTTTAAGTAATTTTTGAATGTGTGTATAAATTTCTATATACAAATTTAATATCAAAACTATATTTTTTATTAAAATAATTTATTAAATAATTTTATTATATAAATTTATACCATGGAATATAATAATTTAATAAACTTTTTAATATAAAAGAAATAAATATATTAATAATATTATAAACTACTAAAATATAATATATATATATACATATATTTAAAATATAATTTATTGAGTTTAATTATTATCATATTTTAAACTATAAAAAGTAATAATAAATTTCTTCATATATAATTTAAATTGATTATATATATATATATATATATATATATATATATATATATATATATATATATATATATATATATATTATATTATTTTAAAATCAATACTAAGTAGACTTATAAAAATTAATTCTATCAAAATAATATTTAAAAAAATTTAATGTCAAATAAATGATATAAATAGATTAAAATTTAGAATTTTATAAAACTAAAATAGCAAATTTATTTCTATTTATAAAAATATAAACTATTATTATATATATATATATATATATATATATATATATAAATTATTAATGCTACCACAATTTTTGCTATTGCTACCATAATTTGCCACTTAATTGGTATATATTTTTATTTTCTTTAATTCCAATTAAAAAATTTGTTCAATCAAATAGTTTGAAAGGTATTGAACAAAGGTGGTGTTATAGACATATTCCAAGTTACCACTTTTTAAAATCTTTTAGAATCTTCTTTAATCTTTTAGAATCTTTATTAATCTTGTAAAATCTTTTAGAATCTTCTTTGATCTTATAGAACCTTCTTTAGCCTTTTAGAACCTTTTTCATTCTTTTAGAATCTTCCATAATCTTTAAGAATCTTTTTTAATCTTCTAAAACCTTTTAGAACCTTCTTTAGTCTTCTAGAACCTTCTTTAGTCTTCTAAAACCTTTTTCAATCTTGTAGTATCTTCCTCAGTCTTCTAAAACCTTTTAAGGTATTCTTAGAAGCTTTTATAGATACTTTATAGACTTCTAGAAACTTCTTAGTTTCTTTTGTAATTAAAATCTCCTATAGATGTTTTCTATTAAGTTGAAGAAGCTTTTGTAGAAGGTTCAATAGGACATTAATCTTGTAGTATAAATAGGAGGTGAGATTGAGGTATACTTCAATCTTACCAACACAAGTCTTAGAGCAATCTAAAGTATTGTCTTGTTTCTTGATATCAATCTAGTTTTTGTTCTTGTCAACAATCTACTTCTTTGTTTTTAAAATCAATCTAATTTTATATTATTTTTCTTATCTATTTTTTAATCCATTATCTTGCATTCTTAATAGTTTGGTAAGATTATTAAATAATCATATCAGAGCTTTAATCTCTTAATAGAAAATAGATTATCCCTCTTTTTAAAAATACTATTGCATTATCTTATAGTATGATTTTTAATCTAGGAATACACTAGGTATCTAGCTATAGAGAATTTTCTTATAACTTATTGGCAAGATTCCAATAAGTGATTTGTCTTTAATAAAAAAAGATAAATAAAATAATACATATATATATATATATATATATATATATATATATATATTAATAAAAATCTCTTATATTTAAATAGATTTATATATAAAGTTTTTTTCTAGCATATAAAAGATTTATTAATATCCCTTTCTATATAAAATCACAACTAATCAGTTGTTAATAAATTAGATTCTCAATAATTTTTAAGACAATCCATAATCTTTTTTTAAAACCTCATCTTTATATCAAAATTTTATTACAGCTCTATACATCTATTTTTTTACGTCCATAAAATCTTGGCTCCTAAAAAACCCCTTTAGTTTCTACCAAATGCTCAAATTGCAATAAAATCCTTCAATAGATTATTCACCTATAAAATATTGATCTTTTTCTAAACTTCAAAATCTAATAATTATTAATCTAAGTATTTAGTTTTTATCAAATTTCTCCAAAGTGTAGATTATATCTTTAAGCTTCATTACAAAAAAATTCAATTGTAGATTTGCTTTTGATGGTTTGATATCTTAAAAATCCTAGCAAGTGCTTAAAACCCTAGTTTATAGATACCTAAGCATTTTTTCCTTCATATCTCAAAAATTCAAAATTCCAATACCACAAAAATTTTGTATATAAGTTTGCAACATGAAAATACACACTTTAATAAATTTTGATCCAAAAAGTTCTTAAGTTGTTTAAGATACAATTCAAAATACAACCACTAATTAAGCAAGGTCACTTACTGCTTTTAGATTGCAAGAATTGACTTCAACTCTCAATATCTCCTTTATTCCAATTTAGAAGTCATTAAGCTATAAATATTAAGTATAGCCAAAAAAATATTCTTTCCAATTCCAATTTCCAATTCTTTATTGCTTTCTGTATATATGAATTACATCCAAAAGAATAATAGTATATATAAATTTCAATACCTTAACTTTGAGCACCTATATCTCTTTCATAAAAAATTCAAATCACTCAATTTTTGTACCAAAATTATAGCCAAAAATCTAAACTTGGTAATCTTAATCTTTGATAATTAAATCCTTTCAAAAAAAATCCTAATTCCAAATAAGGCCTCAAGCAGCCTCCTTAAAGTCCGTTAGATATGACTCTTGGCCATTAGGAATAGAGATTCCTCTCATCTATCTCTATTCATCCATATGGATGGCATAAATATTTCTTTTTATACTAAAAATTCCTTTCTAAGCCTTTTTTAAATAAGATTTGTATAATATGTATTCTAAATATCAAAAAAATAAATAAATTAGATTTCAAGGATCACCAATATCTAATGAAGGTGATTCAAAATAATAAGGTTATCAATATATAATCAATTTCAAAAGTTATTATAAAAAAATTTAAAAAATAGATTATATAAATCTCATTAATAGCCTTCTTAAACGGCTCTTTTTTAAACTAACAATTGAATCATATTTTATAATGAATAAAAATCTACTAGTATAGATCTCACTTAGCTATATAATAAATTGTATAATATATATATATATATATATATATATATATACAATATTTTCACATGGTAGCCAAATCACAACACAATAGTATTCTATCTATTGGAATTTGATCTTTTTTTGAAAAGAATAGATCATCTTTTTTCTAGGATGTATTAATATATTTTATTAGTTGTGGACCACTTCCTTCTAATTTAATATCTTTTAATAATATTTCTTTTTAATATAAAAAATATTATATTAAAAACTTGTTGATTTTTTCTTTGTCAATATAAAAATAGATCAAGTCATGAAAGGTGTATCTTTACAAACAAAGAATAGAGTGGTAACTCTTACAGATCTTTAAGCTCTTTTAGATAGTATACAAGAAAAAATGGCATTTTTTTATAATCTAAAAAAAAAACCACATGTAGAATTATCATCCAAAGAAACTAAATAAAAGATTTATAGTTTCTAGCAAGAGATTATTCGATTAAGAAAATTAAGTGGTAGACAAGCTATGCACATAACTCCTATAGAACTTCTAAGGGTTGTTATGAAAGAGCTAAAGGCTAGTATGATTGATAAATTTGATAGAACAAGATTCAACTTTTAAGGTTTTGTGCAATAAATATGGTTCTATTTATGATTATATCCTTCTTGTCATCTATATGGATTCATTCAAGTCACTTTTATAGGTATTCTTTTATTAAAAAGTGCTTGATCATAATTTTCTCTAGTATTAGACAAAGAAATTTCAATCTTATATAATTTGGAAGCTTTTATGGAAAGATTTACTAATGCATTTGGAGATAATAATCAGAAGAGGGTGGCAAAAAAGAAGATCTAAAATCTACAACAAAGACAATGTTTAGCTACAATTTATGTTGTAAAATTTGAATAACTTACTTGTAATCTTGACTAAAATTATAAGGCTTTTATGACTTGATTTTATCATGGCCTAAAGGATGACGTGAAGAATTTATTGATTACAATGCCAAGAGCTGAAAGTTTAAAAGAACTCATATCTCAAGCTATTACTTGTGATAATCACCTATTTGAATTGCGACAAGAAAGACAATCAATTTTCAGCAATACTTATCAAGATATGATTGCTATATCTTCAAGAACATTGGAAAAGCTATCAATATCTTATAAATCCATGTAAATTAATACAACTCAATTTAAGCCATTAACACCTATAGAGAATGTTAGACATTGACATGAGAATCTATGTTTATATTGTAGAAGATTCAATTATAAGGCAACAAATTGTCCAAATAAGTTTATAGAATTTAAAGCATAAACTATAATACCTGAATTGGAGAAGTTGGAAAACAAAGACATCTAGCCATAATATGGATCTTTCGGTTGGACACCGTCAAATCTAAATTACCAAAAAAATCTCTTCTCCTACCACCAAATCTAATGTCTTATTTTATACTTCTTATATATATAAGACTTTCAAGACAAGAGATTTTTGTTAAAATCTTTTTAGATATTAGAGCCTCAATATACTTTATAAACAAAGATTTTGCAAGTAAATAGAATTTCGTACTTATAAAGAAGATCCATCCTGCACCTATTAAATTCATTAATGGATAAAATCATACATTAAGGGATGTTATTAAAAAAATCCAACCATTAGAAGCGGTATTAATAGATCAAGTATCACTCATTATTTTCAACACCATTTGATATCCAATAAATCCTATTAATATTGGACTTCCTTGGTTTCAGTTATATTATCTTGGTATTCATTGGAATTTTCTAAAAAAAATTTCAAGGTCCAAATATCAAAAGAAGAAACAAGATATAATTTCAATTCTTGGAGCTAAAGTATTTACATAGGCCGCAAAAAAAAAAGCTGCATTTGTATTGTATACTACTCCAATGAAAGATCCAATTGGACAATTCAAGCAAAATATTATGACTTTGAAGATGTATTTAACAAAAAAAAAAAAAAAAAAAAAAAAAAAAACAAACATATTATTAGAACATCATTTTTATGATTGTACAATCAAATTATAAGATGGAGCTCAACTTCCATTTGGTCCAATTTATAATCTCTAATAAACAAAGCTTACAACCTTGCAAGAATATATTGATGAAAATTTAGTCAAATTTTTCATTAGATATTCAAAATCATCAATAAGAGTGCCTATCTTATTTGTAAAGAAGAAAGATGGTTCTTTATATATATGCATTGACTATCAAGGTTTAAATAAGATAACTCTAAAAAACCACTATCTATTATCATTAATCTCAAGATTATTAGAATAACTAGGACAGGCAAAGATTTTTATAAATATTGATTTAAGAGGCGCCTACAACCTAATTAAGATCAAAAAATGAGATCAATGGAAGATGGTATTTCATATAAGGTATGGATATTTTGAGTACAGTGCTATACCTTTTGGACTTATGAATGTACCTACAGTCTTTTAACATATAATGAATGACACCTTTTGAAAATACTTATATAATTTTGTAGTCATCTATCTAGATGATATCTTGATCTTTTCTAAGAATAAATAAAAATATAAATATCATGTACTTATGATATTAAAAAAACTATGGGAAAGTAGATTGTATGCCAAATTAGAGAAGTGTTCTTTCTATCAACTATCAATCAAGTTTTTGAAATATATTGCTTCTAAAAATAAAAAATTTATGGATCCAAAGAAAATACAAACTATTATAGAATAGAAACAACCATCATCAATCAAAGATATATAATATTTCTTAAGATTTGCAAATTTTTATAAAATCTTTATCAAAGATTATTCCAAGATTGTAGCTCCATTCATACAACTGACAATATATATATATATATATATATATATATGTTTGAAGCTTCTTCTAACAAATGGCACCATTCTTTAAAAGTATTGATAATTGCTGATAGTTCCTTATCATGGATTTCATAAATAATTTCTATAATTAAAAAATTTTAAGAATAATATATATTAATTACAAAAATTTAGAATACTTTATAAACGCTTGAGTTTTGAACTAGTATCAAGCACAATGGAGTATGTTATTATCTCAATTTTATTTTGTGATTATATATGGTCCAGAAAAATTTCAAAGAAAACTAAATTATCTTTCTCAACATTTATATCTTGCACCAAGAATAGAAGATATTATATTGGATCAATAAAAATCAGTCATGTTGAAGTTATCTAATTTGCAATTGAAGATATTGATAATATCTACCTATATAGATATAACTCTCAAGTTAAAAATCTAAAAAGTAATGAAGACAAATCCATTATTGGATAACATTCAGCGATATCTAAAAAACATAGAGATGGAAGAAAATAATAATTTCAAGTTTTAAGATGAATTGTTGTATTTCAAGAATCTCTTATATGTTCCTCTAGGCCCTACAAGTCTTCAAGTTCTTCAAGTGCAACATGACTTTCCAACAACTAGATATTTTGGCTTTAATAAAACCTTAGAATTAATATTAAAAATTTATTAGTGGCCTCAAATGTAGAAATTGATAAAAGAATTTATCTGATCATATAATATTTTTGTCCAAGGAAAAATCACAAGATATCAACCATATAGAATTTTTCAACCAATTTCAACTTTTAAAGGCTCATAATAATCATTATCCATGGATTTTATTATAGACCTTTGAATTTCTAATAGCAAGGACTTAATTTTTGTTGTGGTAGACCGTCTTATCAAAATGGCATATTTCATCCTATGCAACAAGATTATTTCTAGAAAAGAAATGACCAATTTTTTTATTAATAATATTTATCAAATACATGGCTTTCTAAGTGACATCATTTTGGACCAAAGACCATAATTTATATCAAATTTTTGGAAATGACTATTTCAACTTTTGAAGGTCAAGATCAACCTTTCATCAACTTATCATCCTTAGATCAATGGTCAAATAGAATAAGTGAATCAGATCTTGAAATAGTATCTTTGTTATAGTATAAATTACCAATAAGATGATTGGATGGATTTCCTACCATTGGCTAAGTTTGTATATAATAACACCAAACATTCTTCAATGAAGCAAATTCTATTCTTTTTCAATTATGGACACTATCCCAGAGTAGATCCATTTTAAATTGAAGATATAAAAAGTCTTGCTACAGAAAATTTAAATACCTACTTGAAGGCCATCTATGAAGATTTAAAATTCCAAACGCAAATTGTTTAAGATTGATATAAAGACTATGCAGATATTCATCACAAGAGCCAACTGAAGTTTAAAGTAAGATATTATATTTGGCTACTTATGTAAAATATACAAACAAATTGACTATCATAGAAGTTTAGATTATCAAAAACTTAGACTATATATAATTCTATACTAAGTAAATCCAATAAATTTCTATCTTGAATTACTAAGTAGCATGTGCACTCATCTAGTCTTTCATGTCTTGCATTTAAAAACCTATCATAAATCAAATATTGTTGAAAGAACTCTTCTACTACCAATTCTAATTGAAGTCAATTAGAAGCTTAAATATGAAGTGGATGAAATATTAGATTTGCATATAAGACATAGACAATTGGAATACTTCATCTATTAGAAGGACTATAGAGTTGGAGAAAGAGCATAAGAACCTTCAGATAATCTTAAAAATACACTTGAAAAAGTTTGCAAATTCTATCAATGATATTCTAAAAAATCTAGATTCAATCTTTATTGAAGATTTTATAAATATCAATATTTCTTAGCTTCTAAATGACATTTCTCTATCAATGGTACAAGACCAATATAAAAGGAGGAGAGCCATGCTAAGACCTTCATTTGTATATAGTCATTTTCTCTAAGATAAAATAAATTCTACTAGAAGCTTGGTAGCTACCACGTTGTTGTGTTGTAAATTAAAACATAGTGTGAAAAATATAAAAGAATGTATTCAAATAAAAAGATTAAGATTAAAAGAAAGATTGATAGAAAATTTGTACTAAGAAGATACAATGAAAATTTACCTTGAAAAGTAAAATTTCTTCAAGTTAGTCCAAAAGAAAAGGTTGAGGAAGTAGAAAAGACATGGGCTAAGAGGTCTTTTTGACCAAGAGGATAAGGAAGACCAAGAGGGAGATGACAAGAAAAGGGTCGTAAAAGAGGGAGAGTTTTTTTTGAAAGGCATAGAATTTTTTTTGATAGATAGTATATATTTTTGTGTGTAGAGGAAGCTTGAAGAGGATTTTAAGCACATTTTTTTGTAGATTTTTAGTAGACAAGATAATAAACTCATAGAGATAATTTTCATGTCTTTTGATTAAGTATCAAGGGAGATATGAGTCGTCAAAGTTGCAAGTGTCTAAGACTAGAGCAGTAAGGGTTACTAAATTTCGGGCCTTGGTTCTTGGAAACCACTTAGATTTTAGTAGCAAAATTTGTTGGATCTTTGTTTTTTATAGAGCTAACTACTTTGTGTCAAAATCTTAAGTCAATATGACCTCTGAGCAAAGAGTTATGAGTGAAATTGTAACCAGTTTGAATGAAAAGAGAAATAGAGTGAAGGCAGGGTTGAGGGTTTGTATGGACAGTGCATGTGTATGGGTTTTATTGAGAATAAAGGGAGTAAAAAGACGAATTTGAGTGTGAAATTTAATAGACATGATCTATGTAAGTTAAGGAAGAGATGAGTACAAGTTTGATACTCATTAGTTGTATAAATAAAATGTTATGCTCTTTCAAAATGACAAGGGTCTATCTCCAAATCAGTGAAGTTTGAGGGAGCATATCTTTGTGATCAGAATAGTATTTTGAGTAAAATTTATTAAAGCTTGTAGATATATGAGTCTATTAAGTTGTGTAAAAAATTGATTGCTATTGGAGTTATATTCGAGGAGTTATAAGGAAAATTGTGGTCGGATCTAGAGTTGTTAGAAGGCAAAATTAAAGAAGAAGGATGGAACCTATAACTCAAGTTTGGAGAAGAGTTTTGGAGCAATATTTGGAGATTGTTTACAACATAAGACAAGCTATAAGCCTACCAAATTTCAGCACTTAGTTCTTCTTTAATGAAGAGCAATGAAGGTGTGAAGCAAAGGGGGTCCAGAATCAAAGGCAGCATGGAGGGATTACTTTGACAACATGGTTCTCTCTAACCACATGAGCTATAATCAAAAGGTTTATGGAGTTTGCTTCCTTACTTCCTTAAGTACCTTGTATCCAAATTTCGCTTCAATTGATGTGATATCCTAGGATTTATGATCAAAATTGGGGACAGGTCTCTAAAGGCAGAATATGTTAGGATTAATAAAGTATATTTTTTTATGTAAATTCTTCAATTTATGAACTTTAAGAATCTCATCTTGCACTTGAGAAACTAGAGGCACAAAATGCCCAGTGTTTCTTAGGGCTAAGACTCTCATCACGACAACGTCAAACAAAAGATGAAATATGTTGTTTTTCTACTCTGACAAATTTTAGATTTCTTGCATATGTGATTTAATCATCAAATCACTTCAATTCCTTGTGGAACTCGTCGCTAAAAGGAGAAGTGATGTCACAAGCATACACCAAGTTATCACTTTCTAAAATCTTCTAAAATCTTCTTTAATCTTCTATAATTTTTTTTAATCTTTTAAAATCTTTTAGAACATTCTTTGATCTTCTAAAACCTTCTTCAAGCTTCTAGAATCTTTTTTAGTCTTTTAGAACCTTCCATAATCTTTTAAAATCTTTTCCAATCTTCTAGAATCTTCTAGACTCTTTTTTAATCTTCTAAAATCTTCTTTAATCTTCTAAAATCTTTTCTAACCTTCTAAAACCTTCTAAGATACTTTTAAAAGCTTTCATAGATGCTTTATAGACTTCTAAAAACTTTTAAGTTTCTTTCATAGTCAAAATCTTTCATAGGTGTTTTTATCAAGCTGAAGAAGCTTGTGTAGAAGGTTCAATAGGATATAAATCTTATAATATAAATAAGAAACAAGACTGAGGTACACCTCAATCTTACCAATATAAGTCTTAGAGCAATCTAAAGTATTGCATTGTTTCTTGATATCAATCTAATTCTTATTCTTGTCAACCATCTAGTTCCTTGTTCTTAGAATCTATCTAATTTTGTATTCTTTTCCTTATCCATTTGCTAATTTGTTGTCTTACATCTTTAACAGGTGGCATGTGCTAGATGGAAGGTTGTAGTAATAATAGCAAAAATTGTGGTGGCATTAGCAATATCTTATATATATATATATATATATATATATTATCTATATTAAATATATATTATATTATATATATATTTAATTATCTATTATATTTTATATTTTATATCAAATATGTTAAATTTTAGGGGAAAAAAACTATATTATAATATTTATTTAATTATTTCAAATAATTTTTTGATTTTTTATTTTTATTTGTGTTATTAATAATCTTAAAATATTTATTAAAAACATAAGAACAATGGATTGTCTTTATGGTTTTTTAATAAAGTGTAGGTAGACTTTTAATGCCTCTCCGACGTTCCCAATGTGAAAGAACGAAATCGGTGATGGGAACGCCCGATTCTGGTGGAGAAGGGAACGTGGGTCTTGTCCCCTCCCCCGCCGGCATTTTGTGGTCAGAGCCAGCGCGGAAGCTCAAACGCTGCAGCGATGACGACGACTATGAAGAAGAAGAAGAAGAAGACGATAATGGTGATGAAGGAAAAAGAAAAAGAAAAAGAAAAAAAAAAAAACACAGGCGCGGCGATGGATTGGCGGGGGGGGGGGGATTCTGGCGTCCATCGCGAGGCGATGGAGCAGCGGGACGCATGGGCCGACGACGCCCGCAAGCTCTCACGCGAGACGCACGGCCCATCCCACCCGCAACCCCACGGCAGCCGCGATCTCCGCCGCTCGTCGCTCGGTGGGTCTCCAGCGCCGCTCTGCGCAACCCGCTCACTGATGCGGCCGCGTCACAACAACCATCCCATCAACCTCGCCTGCGACATCACACACGGCCACACCATCACTGTTTCTCCACACCAGAGAGCGAGAGAGACAGAAAGAGCCTTACTGAGAAGCTACAATTACCCTCTCTTCACACACACACACTCTCTCTCTCTTTCACGAAGCCCCACCGAATTCACTGCACACGTCCGGCTCGTGGCTTTCTCCGCCGCGGCATTAGATCCAGTGGGAGCACGATCCTCAACGCGAGGCGCGGAACCGCGGATCTAGGCACCTGGATAGACTTCTCATCGGCGTGCGGAGATTTCACTGCAGAGCCCGCGACCTGGGGGTGTAATATTCACAGGGGAAAAATGGGGGAAAAGAATGAAAATGGCATGGATCTCGATGCGCGGAAGTGTGGTGTGATCAGTGCCCGCGGCCGTAGCTTTTGGATGAATGGGGGTCCGGGAAAAAGGCGGACGTATGCTCAGAAGAGGAGCCGAAAGGTTGAATTATATGCGTGTGCGCTGATGATGCTGCTGCTGGTTCCCTGCTACTGCCTTGCCCTGGTTGCAGTAGCAGACGAGTTTGGTGATCTCGAAACCTGAAGAGTCAAAAGATGGATGGTGACGCGACCCGGAATCATTGTCCTGGTGATTTGAACCCCCTCCCCCCGCCGGTGGACCAACGCTGAGGCAGTGAAGACCCAGAAAGCCTGGTTGCCCTGTGCGATCGATCCATGGATCCATCCTTGTCACTCACTCACTGCTCACTTTCTCACTCACTCACTCTCACGCTCTCAATCTCAAAAGCAAAAGCAAGGACGACCACACATGATCAGATAGTGAATATGAGAATGAATCCCCCACTCCCCTCCTCCTCCCTTTTGCTTTCACCCTCTTCTTCCCTCTTTCTCTCATTTGCATCTATCTCTGCATTGCGGTGAAGTGGACGCTTGACTGCATGAAGCTGGTTGTGCATCATGGCCTTGGAAGCTTCACTTTTGTGGGTCGGTCGTCCTTCTCCACCCAGACGATGCAGGGTAACATTATTATGTGGGCGTAGTAGCAGTGATTGAAGGATCGAAAAACAGGGATATGTTATTATAATAACACTAATAATAAGTTGGAGTGGTAGATAAACTAGGGAAATAATACAAGGCCATGGGGTTGCATAAATGTTTGGGGAAGTTTTCATGGATTTGTGATTTTATGCACTTTTATGTGGAGTTTTCGTGCATGGAAAATAAAACTTTTTGTGAAGATATTTTTCAAGCAGTAAAAGAACCAAATCATTTGCAGATATTTGCAACGCTGATGGTTCCTCCAATGTGAAATTCGACGTGCAAGCTTCACTTTTAAATTGAAAACACTTTTGTAGGCCATTGATTGTCTATAGGAAGCGATGAAGCAATGAGGGTTGATGCGGCTATTGGAATAAAGCATAGAAGGAGTTGAGAGAGCTTGTTGTTTAAAATCCATGCATTGTATTTGTGTGCTCAACAACACAAGTTTCATCCATCTACCTATATACATATTAGCATTAAAGGCTTCACTTTGCTTTGAAACTAATATATTAAAGCAAGTTTTTAATGTATAACAATGTACAATATAATAATAAAGCACAATGCAAACAATATGACTAAGCAGAATACAATATATATATATATATATATATATATATATAACATGCATTAATTCATAAAAAATTTAATTAATTAGTTATATATCCATAATGATACTTATTACCATAAAAAAGTTATAACAAAAAAATGTATAAAACAAAAATATACAAACCTTATGGTTTTAGTTTGAGTAACTTAATATAAATAACAGTTAATATTGATTATTGCTTGGAATTTGATTGGATTAATTATAAATAAATTGTAAGTAATTGACTTGTTCAATGGTCTATTGATTGGTTGGGGTAATTTTGAACTTAATTGTCTCAAAATAGGTTTTTTTTTGGATAGTAATACTGTATTCTTATTTGTGGTATGGTTCTTATTAAAAAAATATTAAGACTTTAATTTTGATTTCTCAATTCTTTAATTTTTTTGTAGTAACATCTAATCTTCTGTATTTCATATAATTAAGTCTCCATGACAAAGTAAGATGATATTCTGTCCAAAAATAACTAATTTCAATTATAATATTTAATGTTTTAGAAATTTATTTTACATTCAAGGTATTGAGTATTGTATAAAAATTTAGTAAACTATCAAATTAATAAAATTTAAATCTTTTGATGTAGTTTACTACTGTATTGTCTTCAATTTATATATATATATATATATATATATATATTTCAAAGTACTAATTTACTTTAATTTATTCATTTTAATTGCATTACAACAATATCACTATTTTTTTGTACAATAGTACAAGAAGCAAACTTATTTTACATAAATCATTTGACTTTGAAATATTTATTTTGTTGATAATTTATATTAAACTTGTATGATTGTCACCGGTTGTAAAATCAAAATTTTGAAACTAAATTTTTTGAAACTAAGTTTTATCATGTCATCATAAGTTTTATAATTATTCCTAACATAAAAAATACGTTAGATTTTTCAGTATCATTATCAAATCATTTCACACACACACACACACACACACATATATATATATATATATATATATATTAAATTTACTGTATGTATGATTTTTTAAATTTAAATTGCCAAAAATTAGATGTGTCTTTGTATGTGTTAGTATGTTTAATCAACATGTTCTAATATAAGTAAATTCAAAAATTGAGCAAGGATACCTTTTTTAAGAATTACTTTATTTCACAGCTGATTTTTAATTATATTATCAAAATGCCTCACTTTGTTGTAACTTGGGACAAATTTTGTTCTTATTTCAGACGTATCTTTTGGTTCTTTTGAAGTTTAATAGAGCTTATTTCGAATAAATTCTTCTGATGCTTGGGGTTCTCATCATCATTTTACAAAGTCACATACAGCTAGATTGTTAACATTGGAAACTTTTAACAAGTACAAAATAATAAACAGTTTTGCATTCTTAAAATGTTAAATATACAAAAGCAAGGAGCTTGAATGCTAATTAATCGATATATATAGATATATATATATATATATATATATATATATCACACACAATTGTATATCATAATTTTCATAAATCCTTTTAATAAACATTCCAAAACATAGAAATATTAAAAAAAAATTTAAAAACACTAACAAATAAAACATTATTATACACCATTTTTTTTTCTTAAAGATGTACAAAAAAAGAACTAAATGATCACGGTTTAAAATACATAACAAGAAATAGTCATCGATAAAAGAACACACAGAATCAGTTTATCAGATTTATAACTTCTTAAGAACATTGTTTCTTCAGTCAACAAAAACAATGCCGCAAGCGACGAATGAAAAGAAAATCATCCACCAATCATCATCCATAAGCAACGACCTCCTCCCTCCTATCGGCTCCTTTCACACCGCCGTCGTTATTCTCCCCTCCTTTAAGGTTTGTTGTGGCGCTACTGACGCGGGGATATGGCGGAATCAGCGCCGCGGATGCTCACGTCCAAGCGTGCCATGGCACCCCTCCCCCTCACCACGCCCGTATGGTTGTCGCTGTTGCTGCTGCCGGTGCGGCGTAGAGTCGAGCAAGTAATGCAGAGTAGGATTTAGAGTTGGGTTGAGTAGAGGAGGTGGGAGAAGGGAGGGAGATGAGAGGGGAGGGGGAGGACGCGGCGACGCCGGTGGTGGTGGTGGTGATGAGTGGGGGGGGGGGGGGGGTGTGCTGTGTGTACTTCCACCACCATCAAGGCAGCCCTGGCAATCATGAGATTTGGGATCTGCTCTTGAGAGCTGGCCGTCTCCCTCCCCCACCGCGCTTTTCATTGCACTTCCTCATCATCGTCATCATCACCACCCTCATCGTCATCTCGTCGTCATCGTCAGAAGAAAATCTGCAACACTCTGCTTTCCTCACCCCCCTGCTCCTCTCTGTCTCATTCTCTCTCCTTCTCTCTCTTTCTCTTTTTCTTTCGCATTCTGTCGATGTTTGGCTGCATACCATGAGAGCAAAGCGGAGTTGCAGATTGACTGTGATCGGGAGGCGCAGCGACGTTGGTTGACCTCGCCGTCACGGGGTTTGCAAGTTTACAGAGGGGTTTGAAATAAAAGCGGAGAGAAGTTGGGTTCATAGCTGATGATGGCCTGCGGAGGGACAGGGTGTGTGGTTAGATCGTGCAGGTGGAGGGCACTGGAGAGCGATTACTTTGCAACGGATTCTGTTGTGTTGCTGCTTTCCAGATTTGAGCTGCAGTGGTTTGTGGTTGGAGCTGCAGCGATGAGTGCCTGTGATTTTTGTCGAGTGTGGGAGAGTAGCACTATTGACGAAATTGAGAGCAAGCCAGGATGATGAGGGGAGGGAGGTCATCAATATTGTACCGAAACAATGTCTGTCCTAGGCGGCAGGAGAGGAAAATTCAAGGGACTCTCTGAAAAATAGGTTTTTGTGGAGAATTGAAGTTATGGATGAACCCTATCTTCATGCAGGTAACGCCAAATTATTGACTATCTGCAGTGTTCACACTATCTCGAAGAGCCTGGCTTACGAGAGAAGGTGGCTACTAGATAACTGCGGCATGTTTTTATAAAGATTGAATTTGCTAAAAATGTTCGTATAAATGACAATTGTTTTGCTCATTCGTTGTGAACTCCAGCAGAGCGAGAATATGATAATGCTGATATCGATGCGCAGAGCTGGAAACCTTCGAAGTTTGTGATGGAACCGGCGGTGGCACACTCTGGATCTACTGCATTCTGGGCAAGAACAATTGCAGTTAGGCATGACATCAAAGGCAGCTATGGTTGTGGGTGAAGGTCAGTCTTCCAGATCTCACCCCACACCCGTCGTTGTAATAGCGTGGAGGCAAGTGTCGCCGCATTCTTCAAGTGTGTATCGGCTACCATTTTCAGGGAATAACTCTAGTTTAACATGACACAGACATTGCAGACATCAAATCTGAGTACAAGCAGCAAGCTCGCTTTTGCAATTTTTTCTTTAATATTCACAATCGGACATGATAATGCATTCCGTAAGTGAAGCAAATTGTTGCAAGGAAATTTGATCGTACAAAATAATCGAGCAGGTAAGGAATCAAGTGGGGTTGCCCTTGGTGCGTCGGGAGTTGCTCGCCACTTCACAATCCAGGTTAACATCGGCAATGAAACAACATTCAAAGATTGGAAAGGTGAACAAATAGTCTAAATGCATATCGATATCATACAAAGATCAATTTCTTGGCAATTGAGTCGAGGCAATTACATTAAAACGACTTGATACATGGACCAGCGCAGCATATCGAACACACGATTCTGCATGTAGCTAACTTCCCTTACCTCACTTCAAAGAAGCAGTGAGGGCTGGATGAACTGCACAATTAGAAACTTTACCCTTCATATTTCCCTACAGTTGGCTTCATGTTCACTATGGCTCCCAAAATATTCGCCGCAAGTCAGACAACCCCGTCTTTTCATTCATGCGCTTCCTCTCGACCCCGTCGGTGTGTTGCACCGACAAATTCATTTATTAATTTGGAGTCATTGAATTTTGCGACTCTGATAGAACGGGAAATTCCTGGGAACATGATACGGAGTCGCCTACTAACGAGGTTTGGCCTTGGGTTAATACAATAGGCACATTCATGGGTGACATACTCTAAACACTACAGTCAATATTCAACCTTGTGAGATATGCACTTTGAACAGGTACATTGCACGCTGCAAATACCCATGCGAAAGGGATCAATGACAACAATGATACAGGAACAGCGCAGTAAGCGACAACATCATGCAAGACATTTCCTCAATGGTCGGACGAATGGAAGAAAGAAAAAAAAAAGAAAAAAAAAGTACTGACAGATTTGATATGGAGGATTGACGACAATTCTAACCTCCATCACGCACACGAAGCATTTCATTGAGAATACATTCAGCATCTCCTCATTGCTACTTCCCGTGGCCCACCTATCCAACCTCGTAATCTTGCATGCTCTCTCAGCCATACCCTATAGCGAATACATTGCTCAGGAAAATTCATAGACGTCAATTGACGAAGCTGTAAGAGGAAGATATGACCTAAAACTGCTCAAAAATTGCCCTTCGACCCTTGCAGTTTCCTATCGTTGAAGGCTTTTCTGAGTGAACATTGCATAATCGAGTGGCGGTTTAAAGGCTCCGCACATGTCCAATTCTTGCTAAAACTTCTGCTGATATGTCAATGCGATGCTATTGCAAAACAATTCGGAGGCATCCTGGTGCTGAGCTGATGGGATGATATTGTCCGCGTAACACATGCTGAGCGTCCTCATTGTGGTCACCACGAACTGCCGGTGGCGTGAATTGTCAAAATGGTGCAGGAATCAAATCGGCTACAACTCGACGGGATTCACCTTTACTTTCATCCCACAACCTACTGTTCTGAGGAACTTGGCAGTGGCTCAGAATGGGATTTTGCTGCCCCCTGTCTTAGTAAGTTCAAGAACAGCTTGTAGATCCAGGTTGAGTTGAACACGAGTAATTTCTAGTGAATACATATGCTTCACGCTCTGCTACAACGTAATCAAGAACTTCAACATCAAAGAGATTGGCCGATGCAACTATATCATGAAAAGTTTGCTTTGAAGTCCCAAAGCAAAATAAGCACTATTTCATGCTATTATTGCGAATGGGAAACTGATGGCAAAGAAATTTGCAGACAAATGAGCTGACGGTGTTTCCATAGAAGGCTCACCAGACCAGGACGATCCCTCCAGCGTCACCGAGGTTGCGATCCCATTGCACACAGCTTAAGTCAATTGATAGACCTCTGACAATTGCTCTGGACCAAGACAGCCCAAAATATCCAACCCAGTCAGACAACCATCATAATCGCATCGGCGACGGTGGAAAACCAAGATTGAACACAATTGAGCAATGACATTGTGGTTCCGCAATCCGGCTACTAACGGCCATGGCAAATGCGACACAACCGATTCTTGCGAAACTGCTCAGTGTAGTTTCTAGTGAGATCCTTCATTTCGCATTAGAACCCGGCTTGATCCTCCTCACACTGCATTTCATCATTTCATACTGCCCATGGGCAAACGACGCTGCACCATAATCTTCCAAACCTCGCCAAGACAAAATAAACATCACAGCAATCAAGGGGAAGAGAGAATCAAATGTGGATGCGGCTTCCCGAGAATGGTGCGGTCGCCATGGAAGCGAAAACGAGCTGGGTGGCATTCATAGGGCAACGCACGGTGGTTTCTCTTCCACGTCTAGGGTTATCTGTCAGTGGGAAGCTACCCATTTATTCTGCAATCCTCCAACTGGTAAAAAAAAAAAAAAAAAAAAAAAAAAACGATAAAACAAAAAATGCTCCTGCAGACTACAAACAGGGATTCCAACTCCCAAGGACCAGAGCCGCCTTAAGCTCTTGAATGCAAACCAACAGGGATTGTCCGCACTGACCCAATAACAGAACACCCAACATTCCTTACGAGTTCTGCCATCAATGGGGAGGGGCCCGCTCATCATCGAAACTTTGCCTCTTCATGCTTATCGACGCTGTGGCTGCTGTGCACCGCTACTCTTGCCTCAGCATTGGGCAAATCCCACCTCTCCCTCTTGCTCTCGTCTCGCTGTCGTATCGATCTGTGATTATGGAATGCAGCCATGAATGGCGGCGCTGTAGCTCTCGCTAGTCTTCTCGCTAATTTGTCACCAGGCGAATGACTCCCTCTAAGTTTGGCGGGACACAGCCTGTGTCTGGGGAACAGGCATGGGAACGCTAGGGACACAAGGGGAGCGTCTTCGAAAAGCGGTGTTCACACGCACAGTGCATGGTCTGCAGGGCTCCGCTTTTGGCCTACTTTTTCCTTTACTGCCTTCCTCGTCGTTTTCTTTCTACACCACTTTTCCTTTTTTCCATTTCCCTTCTTTGTATTGTTCTTTGCTTGTCTTCTTGCTTTTCTTTTTCTTTTATTCTTCTTATTATATTTTATTTAATGAGAAATGTGCATCTTATTCTTATTTCATAAAAATGTGGTGTCGGGGTTGTGTACAACATTTGAAAATGTGCATCTTGTATCTTATATAAATTTATGATGTGTTGTATCACAATGTTATTTTTTTGCTTGAATCAATGCCTAAATCTTTCTATACAATTAAAATTTTAGAATATTTTACATGTAGAAGCTAATGGGAACACATATAAATATGTTCTCTTTCTAAAATTTTAGAATATTTTACATGTAGAAGCTAATGGGAACACATATAAATATGTTCTCTTTCTAAAATTTTAGAATATTTTACATGTAGAAGCAAATTATTTTGGAATATTTTGTGGTGTATATTTTCGAAATATGATGTAATAATGTAAGATTCAGTGTTTTAATGTAAAATTTATAACTAATGTAGTTGTGCTTCACAATGAATATTCAAAATAAATAAAAAGAAGTATTTCTTTGAGTTCGAATTTTTGCTAATTTTTTCAACTACATCAAAACAAAAGAAAATTTTAAACATATTGAAAGCTTAAAATATCCTCCCAACTTTTGCAACTCGAATCTATATATAGATATGTTAATCATGAAATGGAGTTCTGTCTTTGATTACCATGAGAACAAAATAAATCAAAAAATGTGAAGAGGAAGACAAGCCTTTCTAATGATATTCTTTTGCAATCATATGAAAAATAATCGTAACATATTATAACTTTATAAGTTTTTTCAAATGAATAAAAGATTTTTATTTGAATTATTAATTTTGTTTTTTAATATGTAGAAATATTTGGAAAATTTTAATAAAAGAATACAACTTCAAGTACTAAATAACAAAAAAATATATGTAGGTACTAAAGTATATAATTAATTATGTTACTTAGTATTATTATTATTTTTAGTTCATTGATTATATATATATATATATATATATATACACACACACACAATTATAGAGCTTAAATATTGTTTTTTATAAATATTTTGAATTTCTTATATTACTTGTGTTAAAATTACAATTAATTTAGCTTGGTTAAGACTTATAAATAAACAGATTTGCAAAGAGCTTAATATTTGATGTAGATATATATAAAATAAAAAAAACTACAAATAAAACATCCAAAATTTAAGAATATTTTATAACTTTAAAATATTTCTAATAATATGTAATCAGATATTTATTTACATAAATTTTTAAAATTAAATTGATGATTTTTCTGCTAAACCAATTTCTTGGAATCTCTTACAAATTCTGAAAAACATAAAACTACATATATCTCGATCTGCAAGATAACATAAGGTGAAAAATTATGTATTAATTTCTGAGTAACATATTGAGAATATTTAATATATTTTATTGTATTTATGTTTTGTGATATATCAATTAAATTAAAATTGGTCGTAATATTATAATTTTTTAAAAAAAATATTGTATTTTTAAAAAACAAACTTGTAGATTTTTTCTACTGAAAAAGGAAAAAGGAAATCAACATCAAATGTTAAGTTCGATGATTAAGATAAATAACTGAGATATTATAACTGAATTGATACTTTATTTAACTAGGATATTATGATTAATTTTTTCAATTCTTGCAATAACAATAATTAAAATTTGTTTCTGTAAAATCTATTAATATATACTCATAGAAATGTGTACATGTATGTAAAAAGAAATATAAGGAATTATTAGAAAATATTTATTGTTTCTTACTTTAAATCGTTATTTATTATTATTTATTTATATTAATATATTTTTTGCATTAAAAAATACTTTTAAGAAATTAATATTAACAATCTTCTATGTATTATATAGAAAAAAATATACTTAATAATAAAATGTTAATATGGTTTATTATAAAAATAAAAAAGTTTCTAAGAATATAATATATTTATTTTTGTAGAATTAAATATTTTATTCTTTAATTTTTAATAAAATTATAATAAAATTATATTTATATACTTTAAAAAAATCTAAAAGATTCAAATTTAGTTTTAAATATTTAAATTAGTATATAAATATTAGATTTATTTAATATTAAAGAATTACAATGATAATTTCAATATCAATCTTTTCAAAAAACTTGTCTAAGTGTATAATAATTAAACCTATAGAATTTTAAACCTATATATATATATATATATATATATATATAAATCTAAAAATATATATATATATATATATATATATATAAGATTTTTATAAATATATTTTATAAAAATTATTCATTTGAGATTAATTGGCATATATTTATGGCTTTTATCTATTAGGGTTGGTAACAACCAAAGTAAATTAAAACATTTAAGGACTACAAAAAACAGAATATTTTGATTAAACAAACAATAAAGTTTAACAAATTTATATCATTTGTAATAAATATATTTTATTGTAGAAGTTAATACCTTTGTAATACTAAAGGGTGTAACTTTCAATTAAAAGGATAAATAAATATATTTTTTATAAATACCAATATAGTAGTATACTTTTATTTGATTGTACTAGAATAATTTTTGATTTTATTACAATCTTATTGAATTTGTGTAGTTCTACAATATGAGTTGCAAAAATCTGATTAGAAGTTATGTCACATTGTTAAATATATTGAAATGTTAAGATCTAGTTTTTAATAAATTTTTAAATTAAATTATTATTTGTATTAGCTATGACATGACACAATAGTTCTAAAATTTTTAAAAAAATATATTTCACAAATTAGAATCTTATTTGAGAAATGCTACAAAATTTAGATATACAAGACCTATGATACAATCAATATCAAATTTTCAGCTTGTATGTGTTAGCCATTTAATGTGTAATTATCTTTATGTATATTAAATTTAATAAAGTATTCTAAAAATAAATAAAAATATAGAAGAGAATAACTTTAAAACATAAAATTTTAAAAGATAAAATATATAGATATTTTATAAGAAACTAAGACAAATATTTAGTTTCTTATATACAAACAACTAGTATCCTACTAATTTTATTCGAAATGAAATGTTGTTGTTTTGTAAATTTTATTTATCTTCAAACTAATTATCTTTGATGAAAAATTTTCTTCCAAGATTAGATTTTTAATAGTATATTCATAGGTTATATATATTTATTATATTTTCTTGTACTAATTTTATTATAAGATAAGTCTTGATAAATTACTACTTAAAATCAAATCTCACTAGTTTTTAAAATATCATACTATATAATTATTTCTTAAGATAAAAAAATCATAAAACTTTTTATTCTAAAAATATAATTAATTTTATTCTTAGATATTATAAAAAGAATTTTAAAATTAAAAAATATAAGTAAATAAATATTTATATATATTATTTAAAGATAATTTTAAATTTATTTATTTATATTAATTATTATATTATATTTAAAATAAAAGATATAGGTGTCATGAATATAATATTTACTCCAATAATTATCTAGTTAGTATAGACAGATAGAAGTATGTAGAAGTAGGTTAGTTTGATAATATCTCAAAAAAAAGCTTCTTAGAAGCTTCAAAGATGTCGTTTCATCTTTATACATGGCTATAGGTGATTGGTAGGCTAAAAATTTGGCCAACAAGTTAGCCACATATTGTACATATTGATAGCTTGTGGAATGTGAGTCATCAAATTAGCTTATTAGTTGTTTAAGGATAAAAGAATGTATTTAGAGTGCCAAAACTACAATTATAAAGTGAACATGTGTTTAGATGATGCTAAATGAAGGAGAATAGTATTAGTAAGAAAGAAATAGGATCCTAGTAAATCTTGGAGGTAATTATCTTAGTTGATTTAATATTTTTTTAAATTATAAGAATTAGCATTTAATTATTGAGACTAATGTCTATATTGGCCTTCTATCTTTATGTAGTACTTATTGAAAATATATAAATGTTACTTAGTAGGTAGAAGAAGCATGAGAAATAAACCTCATATCTTTTTAATTATTTATATAGAAAATAGAATTTTTAGTAGATTTAAATTAATTTTGTTATTATAAAAAATCACCAAGATAGAATAAAATAGTTTTAGATTGATATTACTATTTTAGAAGTATTATAAGAGTTTATTTAGAATTTTTTAGGAATTTTTAAAATAATTTTTATGACTTAGATAAAAATGAGTTTTATCACCTTGGGAGCCATTATGAAGAATTGGAATAAGATTTGAAGGCCTTACAAGGTTTTTAGGCTAATTGGATGTTTTTGAATACCATGGTAAAGTCAAAGTTATAAAAAATATGAGTTTTACTAGTAGAAAATAGGAGGACCAACAGCTAGTATAGTCTTTATAAGAAGAAATGTGCACAAGTTCTATATAGATTGTAGCACCTTGGATGTAGGTAGGAGGATAAGACTAAGGCCTTGTGGCCCTTTAGGACACCCTTATACACTACTTGTGAGTCTTGGTGAGGTTCAAACTTAGGATCTCTTAAGCAAATTATTTTTGAAGTAAAAATTTTCCACTTAATTTTTTTATTATTTATTTTTTATCTTTGGATTATTATAACTTACTCATAATAATTCGGATTTACATGTTTTTTATACCATTATAAAGATACAAGAAATTATCTAGATAAAAATATAATTTTTATTTTTTACTTTTACTTTTTATTAGGTGAAAATATAGTGAACAGACTGTGATGTAGTTTTAAATTGTGTACTTGCTTGATATCCTATACTTTTCTTGTTTTGTGGTTGTTATTCTTATTATATTTATTATTTTCTCTTTCACTTCACACCACCAATTATAAGTAACTCTTAAATGAGGCCACTTTATAACTGGGATTAAAGGGTGAAAATTTATCCTCACATAGAATAAGTTAAGTACGTGGCGCACATATAAGAAACTTGTCTTGCAAGTCTGACACATGTCTTACAAGTTTGACACGTGTCTTGCAAGTTTGACACATGTCTTGCAAATTGGACACATCTTGGAGGTCTTGTAGAACACTGTTACATAGTTCTTAGATAGATAGTATATATAGAGACAAGAATAAAGCCTTCTTCATTCTTGTCAATGCCTTTCTTATTTTTAGTCTTATTTCAAGAATTTCTAGTCTTCTTGTCTTTGACAATAGCCATTCTAATTTTAATATTATTCTATTTTTTAATGATTTTTTATTCTTTCAAGTGATACAAGAATATATTAATATTTTGTTCTTTTATGATTCATGCTCTAGACAATTTGACAAGAATAAAGATTCATTCTTCTCGTTTTATATTTATAAAGTGAATAGATTATCCCACTTCTATTATTATATTTAAAAATTATAAACTATTTATTTTTAAATTAATATTCTTTGCTTTCTAATCTTGATTTTTTCTTTAAAAGAAAGTGGATCATCTCTCTTTGTAGAGGTTTTTATTTGATATTAAAGGTTGTAGATTATCCTCCTCTAATTTGAATTTTGGAATCATTAAGTTATCTAAGATGGAAGAAAAGATCATGGATGCTACACTTAACAGAAATGAGAGTAGATTTGTACTTATTGCAAATCTTTAGGAGCTTGTTAACACTCTTAGGGTAGAATCTCATAAATTGCTAATATCAATTATGGAAGTATTATTCCTATGTTAATAGAAAAAGTCTAAAACTTATGCCAAGAAATTGAACAATTAAAAAAAAAAAAAAAATTAGCTTCACAAGCAAATCTACAAAGCCTTGCTTTTATAAGCATGAAGGATGCAAAGATTAGTATGCTTAAGAAGTTTGATAGAACAAGATCAAAATTTTGAGGATTTTTGCAACAAGTCAAGTTATATCTAAAATTGCATTCTTTTTAATATCCTAATAGATTTACTAAAGTTGGATTTAAAGGTGCACTTCTATTTGGAAGTGCTCTTTCTTGGTTTGCACCTTTGATGGAAAAGGATTCATGATTTTTTTATAATTTGAATTTATTCATTGAAGTATTTATGGCTACATTTGGAGAAAGTGATTGAGAGAGGATAGTAAAGATTAAATTCTTATCTTTATGACAAGGATCATTGTAGAATGGATAGGAATTTTAGGATTTATGATACATAGTTTGTAGGATTAAGAATAGGCAGGAAGCCGATGAATGGCCAATTTAGAAGGTAGAATGGATGAAGAAGTTAGAAAAAGTAGTTATAATTGGTTGTATAGCTGTTAACATAGATGGAGTAAGTATAAATTGATTCGATATGGAGGAGTTGGGGCCAGACTGTGATAGTCTTGAGCCGGGATAAGCTTGGTACTATCTCTTTTTTTTTTTTTTGTTAGACTGTAGTGGAAGATCTGGATTCTATTCCGATAGATTATACCATGTTAATGATGAAGTATAGTAATAAAACAAAAAAATTTATATATGTAGATGAGTAAGAAATTATAATTGTTTGATACATGAGTTCGTTGTGGCAAATTGGACGTCAAAGATCCGATATGTCAATGTAGTTTGATTGTGGATGAGAGTGTTATGCCATATTGACTAAGAGAGTTGAGTAGTGAAAGAGAATATTGGAGAAACGATTTGTTTCAAAAGACGTTTTTGATGAGGAATCATTTATAGTGATTGAAGAGTGAAGCAGGTGTATGCAGTCTATAGAGACGCTGCAACATTGCCAGTTGTTGTTATGAGCTCGAAAGAAGACATCAAATTACAATAGGAGAATTGATGGAAGATTGTGTCACAAAGTTTATCTTTAGTTACAAAATAGCAGAACTAATAGAGTAGACGGCATTATTTTAAAAGCATATGCATTGGACTCTAATGTTCAGAAGGTGGTTAGTTGTATGACCCTAATAGTTTAACTCAATGCAGATAGTCTCTCCTTGGGTTTGAATCTCCTTTTACAAGTTTACTCTAGGTAATATTGGTAGAATAAGTGAGACAAAGAAGAACAATATTTTGGTGCCATTTCCGAGGATTGACAATAGTATTGAGTGTTAGGAATTAACTGCTGAATGTGTAGTTAAATTAGTGATGGAAAGTAATGTCAATAATAGATGATGAAAGATTATGCTTAATAAGAATGAGCACATTGCTCTAAAAAAAATACGTCAGTTGAAAGGAAGACAAGAGAGAGCTCAAGTAAGAAATTTGTTGCGGGACGAGCAAGAATGGAAGTTAAAAAGGAAGCGTCGATAGAGTTGGATTAAATCATGATTGCATGCTTGTCAGCACATCCGAGCATACCAAAAATATGAAAGATCTTTAATATTTCAGACATATATATCGTTAAAGAAATTACAAAAAGCACTCGTGGACAATTCAGCAAATAGCCCAGTGTATCTCTTGAGCCCATTAATGGAAAGAGACCGGAGCACACAAGCATTGGATATTCTATTGGATACTTTTTCAATAGTGGATACAACCGATTTTAGTAAGGCTAGTTCTTCAGAAGGGAATGTATTACTTGCCAGTAAGAGCCAATTCAGTGTATTTCAAAATCCGTCGTTTTCACCTCAACTTCAATTGATAAAATTATTTGCAGATAATAATACCAAATTGCGGAGGCCTAGAAGTCCAAAAAAGACAATTGGAAGATTCAGCGTTTATTTTAACAAGGGAGTGAACAGAACATTGTCACCTTCAATGGCGGCGGGGGGTCCAACAGTACCAATTGCGGTACAAATGGGTGCGGTGGGTGATCGCACAACTAGTGTAGCTCCATTACCTACCTTTAAGGGTCTGCCAAGAGCCGACCCAGATCAACACTTATCTCAATTCCTGACCGCATGTGTAGCCAACAATGGTAGAATTGAAGATATTTGCTTAAGATGGCTGCCAGTGACCTTGAAAGATACAACATTTGAATGGTATAATCGCTAACCCGTGGGACAATTTTCTAATTGGAAGGCATTGAAAAATATATTTTTAACTCATTTTTGACCAATAGGATTTGAAAAATGTCTTAGAAAAAGATTAATGAATAACAAAATGGTATCGAGAAAAGTGGTACAGTCATATTATGGCTGAGTAGTAAATATCCTTTGTAAATGGCCAAATAACCAAATGCCGGATTTGTTTGTTATGTCTATATTAGTTAACGGACTATATCCACCAGAATTGAAGATGTTTGTAATGGAGGCCCAAGCTGCAATTGTGGCTCCTTCACTTGACCGAACTAAGGTGTAGGAAGAATGTCATTATAATCAATTCTTAATTACAGGAGCCACAATGATTCCATCTCAAGGAGGATATCAAATACCAACCTGGAATGAAACAGTAGACAGTTATCCAAGGACAATTGATTACGGCGCAAATCTTAGTGTTAATTTGCAAGGGATAATGAATGCTTTTCCATTGCAGGCTGTACCACCAACAACTGCAGTTTCGTATTCTCAATACTCCCCATATCAAAAATTAATATCTATAAAATGATTATCTAATGAATTAGTATCAAAGGATCCAAATGAGACTTTGTTGTTAACTTTGACAAAGAAGATGGATGAGTTGGCTATTAATCTGACAAAAGATAAGGAAAAGAGGCATAAACCGACTAATATGCATCCCAATATTTGATGCAGTAACTGTAAAGGACAAGGCCATTTAGAATATTCTAAGATATTCTTAGGATCCTCTAAAATCTTCTTCAATCTTCGAAGATCCTCCGTAGACTTTTTAGAGTCTTCCAAAATCTTCCTCAAGCTTCTAGAATATACTAAGATATTTTTAGAAGGGCCAATAGGACATAAGGCCTCATAGTATAAATAAGAGACAAGACTGAGGAGCACCTCAATCTTGCCAATACAAGTCTTGGAGTAATCTAGAGTGTTGCCTTATTCTTGATATTAATCCAGTTTCTTATTCTTGATCTAGTTCTTGTCCATCCAGTTCTTTGTTCTTGAAGTTATTCTGGTTCTGATTTCTTCTTCTTAATTCTTTGCTAACGTTGTCGTGGTGAGAATCTTAGCCTTAAGAAATACTGGGTCTTTTGTGCCTCTTGTTTCTTAAGTACAAGATGAGATTCATAAAGTTCATAAAATTGAAGAATTTACATAAAAACATACTTTATTAACCCTAACATATTCTGCCTTTAGAAAACCGCCCTCAAATTTGCCCATAAATCCTAGGATATCACATCAATTGAAGCAAAATTTGGATACAAAGTACTTAAGGAAGTAAAGAAGCAAACCCCATAATCCTTTTGATTATAGCTCATGTGGTTAGAGAGAACCATGTTGTCAAAGAAACCCCTCCATGCTGCCTTTGATTCTGGACCCCCTTTGGTTCACACCTTCATTGCTCCTCATTATCAAAATCCCAAGTATTGAAATTTGGTAGGCTTGTTTCTTGCTTTATGTTGTAAACATCCTCTAATTTTTGCTTCAAAACTTCTCTTGGAAATAGAGTTATAGACTCTATTCTTCTCTTTTAATTCTGTCTTCTACCAACTCTGGATCCAACTACAAATTTCTCCATAATTCTTTAAACATAGCTCCAATAGCAATCAGTTTTTTATAAAACTTAATAGACTCATATATCTACAAACTCCAATAAATTTTACTCAAAAATGCTACTTTGATCACAAAGATATGCTCTCCCAAACTTCACTGACTTAGAGATAGACCCCTATCACTTTGAAAGAGCATAACATTTTTTTCATAAGATAAATGAGTATCAAACTTACTCTCATCTCTTTCTTAACTTGCTTAGATCATGTCTATCAAATTTCACACTCAAATTCATTCCCTAACTCCATTCATATCCAAAAAAATCCACACACATACTCTGCCCATACAAACCCCAATTCTGCTTTCACTCTATTTCTCTTTTCACCTACATCCGGTTACAATTTCACTCATAACTCTTTGCTCAAAGATCATATTGACTTAAGATTTTGAATCAAAGTAGTAAACTCTATAAGAAACAAAACCCCAACAAAATTTGCCTCTAAAGTCCAAATGGTTCTCAAGAGCCGAGGCCCGAAATTTAGTAAACCTCACTGCCCTAGTCTTAAACACCTGCAACTTTGACGACTCATATCTCCCTTGATACTTAACCAAAAGACATGAAAATTATTTCTATATGTTCCTTATCTTGTCTACTACTAACCTACAAAAAAGGTTTCACTTAAAATCCTCTCTAAGCTTCTTCTACACACAAAAATATATACTGCCTATCAAAAAGAAACTCTATCTCTCCAAAAGAACCCCCTCTCTTCTTCTTCACGACCCCTTCTTGTCCTCCCGGCCTGGTCTTTCTTCTTCCCTTGGTCAAAGAGACACCTCAGCCATGTCTTTCTACCTCTTTAATCCTTTTTTTTGGATTAATTTGAAGGAATCTCACTTTTTGAGGTAAATTTTTATTCTACCTTCTTACTACCATTTTTTTCTACCAACTTCTTTTCTAATTTCAGCCCACAACATTTAAGTTTAGATCTAAAATAGAAGAGAATAAAGATAAAGTAGATCTAAGATAAAATAGAAAAAAAATCTAATAAGTAGAAAGAAACAATTAAAATTAGATTAGAGATAAAAAAGAAAGAACTACATCCTTCACTGCCAAGTCAAAGAAGCTTGTGTGGTTAAGTTCTTAGCTACTTTGGAGTTGACGTGGATTCGAATCCACTTGACTTCACTGTAGAATTCCTTGGCTTCATGACTTGGTACTGCTAGTGGGAATTTCAGCAGGAAATTAGTAGTTTGGCCTACCTATCATCCCTGAGCTTGTGATAAACATTATAACCTCCAAGATAATGTGATTATAACCACAACCCCTTCTCTTTTTCATCCTTTCTTCTTCTAATCTTAATCTTTTTATTTTAACACATTCCTTTATATCTTTCACACTATGTTTTAATTTATAACATGACAACGTGCTAACTTGCATCCTTGACAGTTTGGCAAGACTAATTTAAATAATCATATCAAAGCTTAGATCTCTTAATAGAGAGTGGATTACCCCTCTTCAAGATACTATTGCATTCTAGAGGAGTGCGGACTACCCCCTTCTAGACTGATATGTTTACTTGTTGTAGTTGATTTTTCTTTGGAAATAGTGGATTATCCCTTTCTTAAGTAATATCACTACATTTTAGAGGTTGCAGATTATCCTCCTTTAAACTAACTGTCTCAAAGTATTCCTTTTAGTATAGAAAATACTAACGTCTTATCTTTTTTTTTTATTTTTAAGATGGAAATAGATCACGTTAATGGAGGTGCATCCTCACAAACAGAGAATAGAGTAGCAACACTTGCAGATCTTTGAGCCCTATTGGATAAAGTATGAGAAGAAATGACATTTTTCCGCAATCCAAGACAAAAATTGCAAATAGAGCAAGTATCTGAAGAAATTAAGCGAGAGATTTATAACTTACAACAAGAGATTATTCGATTAAGAGAAGCAAGTGGTAAACAAGCTATGCACACAACTTCTCTAGAAGTTCCAAGGGTTGTCATAAAAGAGCCAAAAGCTAGTATGCCTGACAAGTTTGATGGAACAAGATCCAACTTTCGAGGGTTTGTACAACAAGTGCAACTTTACTTATGACTATATCCATCTCGTTATCCAGATGGATTCACTCAAGTCGCTTTTGTGGGCACTTTTTTATCAAGAAGTGCTCGATCATGGTTTGTGCCACTATTGGAAAAGAATTCTCCGATCTGTACAACTTAGAAGCTTTTATGGAAAGATTTACTGCTGTATTTGGAGACAGTGATTGAAAAACAGTAGCAGAGAGGAAGATCCAAAATCTACGATAAGGGCAACGTTGAGTTGTAATTTATGCCGCAAAATTTCAACAACTTACTTGTGATCTTGATTGGAATGATAAGGCTTTTATGACTCGATTTTGTTATGGCCTAAAGGATGATGTAAAGAATTTATTGATCATGATGCCAAGAGTTGAAAGCTTAGAGGAACTCATAGCTCAAGCTATTACTTGTGACAATCGCTTATTTGAACTACAACAAGAAAGGAGATCAATTTTCAGCAATACCTATCAAGGTACGACTGCTATATCTTCAAGAGTATTGGAAAAGCCATTAACATATCCTGAACCTATACAAATTGATACGACTTAATTCAAGCCATTAACACCAGCGGAAAAGACTAGACATCGGTATGAGAATTTATGCCTATATTGTGGAAGAACCAATCATAAGGCAGCAAATTGTCCAAATAAGTCTAGAGAATTCAAGGCACAAGGTATAATATCCAAATTAGAAAGGTCAAAAAACAAAGACGTCCAGCCACAGTAGGGACCTTGTGGTTGGACACCCCCAAATCTAAAATACCAAAAAAAGGTCTCTTTTTACCTCTAGATCCAACATCTTGTTTTATACTTCTTGTATATATAAGAACCTTGAAACAAGAAATTTTTGCTAAAGCCCTTTTAGATATTGGAGCCTCAGTATGCTTCATGGATAAGGATTTTGTAACCAAGCACAATCTACTACTTGTAAAGAAGATCCATCCTACACTAGTTGAAGTCATTGATGGACGAAATCTTGCATCAGGAGATGTTGTCAAAGAAATCCAACCATTGGAAGTGATATTAAGAGATTAAGTATCACAAATTATTTTCAATATCATTAGATGTCCGAAAAATCCTATTGTCATTGGACTTCCTTGATTTGAGCTACATAATCCTGATATTGATTAGAGTACACGGAAGATTTTTTCAAGATCTATATATCAAAAGAAGAAATGAGGTACTGCTCTATTCCTTAAAGCTAAAGCATTTATATAAGCAGCAAAAAAAGAAGATGCATTTGCATTGTATGCTATCCCAATGAAGGATCAAACGGAGCAACTAAAGCAGGGAATTCCTAATCAATATTGCGACCTGAAAGACGTATTTGAAAAGAAAAAAGCAGACATATTATCCAAACATCGTCCTTATGATTGTGCAATCGAATTACAAGATGGAGCTCATCCTCCATTTGGTCCCATTTACAATCTATCACAAACGGAGCTTACAGCCTTACGAGAACATATTGATGAAAATTTAGTCAAGAATTTTATTTGACATTCAAAATTGCCTGCTAGAGCTCCTATATTATTTGTGAAAAAGAAAGATGGATCCTTACGTATGTATGTTGACTATCAAGGTCTGAATAAGATAACTGTAAAAAATCATTGTCCATTACTATTAATCTCAGGATTATTGGAACAATTAGGACAAGCAAAGATTTTTATAAAGGTTGATTTGAGAGGCACCTACAACCTAATGAGGATTAAGGAAGGAGATCAATGGAAGACAGCATTCCACACAAGATATGGACATTTCGAATATAATATTATGCCTTTTGGACTTACTAATACACCTGCAGTCTTCCAACATATGATGAATGATATCTTACGAGAATACTTAGATGACTTTGTAGTCATCTACTTGGACAATATCTTGATCTTTTCTAAGAAGGAAGAAGAACATGAATATCATGTACGGAAGGTATTAAAGAAACTACAAGAAAGTGGATTATATGCCAAATTGGAAAAATGCTCTTTCTACCAACCATCAGTCAAATTTTTGGAATATATTGCTTCAAAAAATGGGATTTTCATGGATCTAAAGAAGATACAAATTGTTATGGAGTAGAAACAACCGTCATCAATTAAAGATGTACAATATTTTTTGGGATTTGTAAATTTCTACAGAATCTTTATTAAAGATTATTCCAAGATTGCGGCTCCATTAATGCGATTTACAGGCAAAGACAAATTTATTTGGGATGATAAGGCTCAAGAAGCATTTAAGAAGCTAAAAGAATCTTTCATCTTTGCTCCTATACTTGTCCACGTAGATCCATCAAAACCATTTATTCTGGAAATGGATGCCTCAGATTTTGCATTGGGATCTATATTCTCTCAAACTGGTGATGATGGTCAACTACATCTAGTAGCATTCCGCTCTCAAAAATTTTCAGCTGTAGAGATTAATTACAAGATCCATGACAAAGAATTATTGGCAATTGTTGATGCCTTTGAAGAATGGCACTATTTGTTGGAAGGAGCTCAACATAAGATCATGATATATATCGACCACAAAAACTTGGAATATTTTATGAGTGCTCAAGTTCTAAATCATCAACAAGCACGATGGAGTATGTTATTATTTTGATTTGATTTTTTAATTACATATTATCCAAGAAAACTTTAAGAAAAACCAGATGTCCTTTCTCGATGATCATATCTTACACCAAGAATAAGAGACATTGTATTGGATCAACAAAAATCAATCATGTTAAAGTCATCCAATTTGTAGTTAAAGACATCAATGATATCTACCTATACAGATACAACTCTCAAGATGGAAATCCAGAAAGCAATGAAAACAGATCCATTTATAAAGAACATCCAACAACGTTTAGAAAATGCACATGTGGAAGAAGAAAATAATTTCAAATTGGAAGATAGATTGTTACACTTCAAGAATTTCCTATATGTTCTTCCAGGATCTACAAGATTTCAAATCCTTCAAGCTCGACATCACCTTCCAGCAGCTGGATACTTTGGCTTCAATAAGACCTTGGAATTGATAACAAGAGACTATTGGTGGCTTCAAATGTGGAAATTGGTGAAAGAATTCATCCAATCATGCAAAATTTGTGCGCAAACAAAGATTCCAAGACACCAACCATATGGACTTCTGCAACCCCTTCTAATTCCTAAAGACCCATGGCAGTCGTTATCTATGGACTTCATTACAGATCTTCCAATTTCAAATAGAAAAGATTCAATTTTTATGGTGGTAGATTGTCTTACCAAGATGGCACACTTTATCCCATGCAACAAGACTATTTCTAGAGAAGAAACATCCAAACTTTTTATTGATAATATTTACCAAATACATGGCCTTCTAATTGATATTATTTCAGATCAAAGACCACAATTTGTATCAAACTTTTGGAGAGGATTATTTTGACTTTTAAAAGTCAAGATCAATCTCTCATCCACTTATCATCCTCAAACTGACGGTCAAACAGAACGAGTGAATCAGATCTTGGAACAATATCTTTGTTGTAGTATAAATTACTAACAAGATGATTGCACGAACTTTCTACCATTAGCTGAGGTTGCATATAATAACTTTGAATATTCTTCAATAAAGCAAATTCCATTCTTCTGAAACTATGGATACCACCTTCGAGCAGATCCATTTCAAATTGAAGATGTGGGAAGCCCTGCTGCAGAGAATCAAGCTACTTATTTAAAAACCATCCATGAAGAACTGAAATTCCAATTACAAATAGTCTAAGATCGATATAAAGACTATGCAGATATTCATCACAAGAACCAATCAAATTTCAAAGTAAGAGATTGTGTCTGGTTACTTCGATGAAATATACAAACAAATCGATTATCACAAAAATTAGACTATCAAAGACTTGGACCTTTTACAATTCTACACCAAATAAATCTAATAAGTTTTTGTCTCGAACTACCAAGTAGCATGTACATTCATCCAGTCTTTCATGTCTCGCTTTTAGAAACCTATTATAAATCAAATATTGCTGGAAGAACTATTCTACCATTAGCTCGAGTTGAAGTCAATCATGAGATTGAATATGAGGTGGATGAAATATTGGATTCACGTATAAGATATGGACGATTAGAATACTTCATCCATTAGAAGGGCTATGGAGTTAGAAAAAGAATATGGAAACCCTCAAATAACCTTAAGAATGCACTTAAGAAGGTTCGCCAATTCCATCAATAATATCCTAAAAAACCTAGATTCAATGGTCATTGAAGATTTTGTAGACAAGAACATCTCTTGGCTTTTAAATGACGCTTCTTATCAACAATAAAAGACCAATATAAAAAGGGGAGAACCACGCCAAACCCTGCACTTGTATTTTCCTAGGATAGAATAAATCTTACTAGAAGCTTATTAGTTATCATGTCAAATCTTTGTGTTTCAAGGAAATTGCAGGATCAAGAGTCAGAAGACTCTTCTGGCATACAAGCGGCTAGGGAATATTACAATTTTCACAATTTGTTAGGTTTGAAGAACATAGATAAGATGAAGAAGGAATATCCCAATGTCAGGTAAGGCCACGCTTGGAGTCTTTGGAAATATGGCCTCATCACAAAAATCTTGATTCAAATGCCCAAGCTTTTACAATACTCCTCGAAGTTGGAAGGGTGATTCCAGGTGGACCAAAAATTATGTTCGGAGGATATTTTGAAAGTTGCAACGAAGAATAAATTCTTGGATGGGATGTTGGTCTAACACAAGTTATATCTAGAGGTTTTTGATGCCATCTCAAGGGCCCTATTGAATTGATAACCAACGCACAAAAGATGGAATATATTGCTTCTCTACTTTGAGAAATTCTAGAATTTTTATGCATATGATTTGATTATCAAATTGCTTCGGCTCCTCATGAAACTCGGTGCTAGAAGGGAAGATGATGTCACGGACATATTTAAGCCACTACTAGAACTTTTGATAGTCTTCTAGAACCTTCTATAGCTTTTGAAAATCTTTTAGAATCTTCTAAAATCCAACCTTCCAAGACCTCCCGTAGACTTTTTAGAATCTTTCAAAATCTTCCTCAAACTTCTAGAATATTCTAAGATATTCTTAGGACCTTCTAAAATCTTCTTCAACCTTCCAAGATCCCCCGTAGACTTTTTAGAGTCTTCCAAAATCTTCCTCAAGCTTCTAAAATATTCTAAGATATTCTTAGAAGGTCCAATAGGATATAAGGCCTCAGAATATAAATAAGAGGCAAGACTAAGGAACACCTCACTCTTGCCAACACAAGTCTTGGAGTAATCTAGAGTATTGCCTTGTTCTTGATATTAATCTAGTTTCTTATTCTTGATCTAATTCTTGTCCATCCAGTTCTTTGTTCTTGAAGTTATTCTAGTTCTGATTTCTTCTCCTTAATTCTTTGCTAATGTGCTAACTTGCATCCTTGATAGAAGCAAGGGCTACGGCTCTTTTAACTATGGATGATACACAACGCCGCTGTAAGAGTTATTATGATAGTAAATTACGTCCTAAATCTTTTATGTCCAATATTCTAGTGCTTCTTTATAATAGCCGCTTTCACAATTTTTTGGAGAAATTCCAAGTTTATTGGCATGGACCTTATCGAGTAATTGAAGCCTTTCCTAATAGTTCAATTCAATTGGAAGATTTTATAGATACTCAATATACCACCCGAGTTAACGGCAATCGTTGACATCTTTTTTTTATGTAAACCCGGGATAGATTTTCAAAATTTGAAAGGAAAGAGGGTGTACTTGTTCATGATAGCTTACCTTTATTGAAGGTGCATGATGGTTAGAAAATATGGTTGATGGTCAATTTTGGGTCCTAATATGGATTAGTCAGGCAAATCAAAAGTGATGATCTCATACACTAGATTAAAGATTGTTGATTCACACCCTGAGTAAAAGGTTAGGAGCGGGGCACTTAGTGGAAGTTTTTGTTAGCATTCTATTTTGAGCTTGGTTGTCCCAGTGTATGCTTATTGGAGTGTAGAGTTTTTTGCAGTCAGAGAATAACAATTAGTACGTGCAAGGAGTACATAGTCAGCATTATACAATGGTGATGGAAAGGTTGAAGAGAGCTGCAGACAGAGAGGAGAATGTCCGAAACGTGAGAAATAAGAATAACTTGCAATCACCGTCTCTAGTGGTGATCACCAACATGGAGCCAATGAAGTTGGAAATCTATTGGTCCCTACAAAGGTAGAGAGATTTTAGAAATGCACAGATGTATGTGTTTTTGTGAGGATCGGATAACTTGCCACCAATTGATGTAGAATTGGTGGCAGAGTATATAAAAAATTACAACCCAGAGGATGGTTTGAGTGTAGTAAAGGAGAGAATAATTGGAATCGATGAGAGTATCTTACAGAAGGTATTATATTTACCAATAGGTGAGCTTGCGATAGGCGTCAAAGTGTCTAGTGACTTTAGACCGGGAAATTACTTCAAAGGAGACATGGCGTCATTTGAGAAGAATCAAGGCTGGAAAGTGATGGAAGCACTTATTCCAAAGCTTGCGGAGTGGATGCAGTTCATTTGGAAGCGGTTAGGCTTGAACCGACATACCACATACATGTCCAAGCGGTTATTATTTGCTGTAATTGGAACACTTGAAGGCATGGTGTTTAATTGGGCAGCCTATGTAACAACCCGTATCCATGCAGAAATGAGAGTCAAGCAAAAAACAGATAAATTTGCATCCTTGCTATGCTCTAACTACGTGCATTTCATTATTGCACATACATTAAGTCAACCAGTAGTGGAGAAAAGTGTACCTTTCCCAATGTCGCAACAAGGTATGCGGAGTTTATTAGTTAGTCCAGGGGTAGTGGTGCACAAAATTGAGGAATCAAATAAATCGCGGGAATAGGAGGCTATTCTGGAGACTACACCAGGGCGGGCTTCAATTCGTGCAGTGATTGAGAGGGTGGCTGAGGCTCTAGTTTTGAACACCAAAATACTAGAAGGAAGGAATCTCACGGAAGTAATATTGGGTCAAATTTCCCAATTGTAGCTTACCGTGAGTCAGTTGGAAGGAAATCTAAGATAACAATTGGAGTCAAGCAAGAAGAAAATAATGAAAAAAAGCCACCGAATTGTGGAATAAGGCCACCTTATTAGAGCAAAGATGGAATTCAAGTTGGCATTGAAGTGGAAGTTAGCGGAGGAAAAGAAAAATTGGGCGAATGATAAAGATTGCATTCAAAGAATCTTGAACGGCCAAAAGTAAGAATTAATAGAAAATCGTAGGTTATGGGATTTAGAACGGGAAGTGTTGAAGTGTCAATTGTAAGTAGAACATGAAAAAGCAGCAAAATTGGAACAAAAAAAAGGTGGAATTGGGAGACCAATATAGAATTGGAACGGATAAGCTGCAGGCAGAAATTGGTACATTGAAGGGTGAAGTGGAAAAATTGGAGGGTGATTTGGCCAATGTCATTTGGCCACAGGTATTTGTTCCACCAATTTTGAATATTATTAAATTGGAGGAGAAGATGAAGCAACAAGAGCACCAATTAGAGGCGAAAGATGTCAAGATTTTATAATTGGAGGCTCAAGTTTGGGAATTGGAAGCAGATAATGAAGATTTATCAACGCAATTGAAGAGTAATCATGTGGATTTATTGGAGGAGGATGAGGACGTACCATTAGAACTAAACGTAGAAGAACCTCCTACGAAGAATCCAGGAGCATCCCACTCTCAAGAGCCAACTTCATAACAAAAGTTTTTTTTTATCAATTCTGTGATTACGAGGGCAGTGCACAATTAAGAGTGGGGCTATGTAGAATGGGTTGGAATTTTAGGATTTACGATATATAGTTTGTAGGATTTAGAATAAGCAGAAAGCCGATGAATGGCTAATTTAGAAGGCAGAATAGATGAAGAAGTTAGAAAAAATAATTATCATCAATTGTGTAGCAGTTAACATAGATGGAGTAAGTATAAATTGATTTGGTACGGAGGAGTCGAGGCCAGACTATGATAGTCCTAAGCTGGGATAAGCTTAATACTACCTCTCTCTTTTCTTTTGTTAGGTTGTAATAGAGGATTCAGATTCTATTTCGATGGATTATACCATGTCAATGATGAAGTACAATATTAAAACACAAAATTTTATATATGTGGATGAATAAGAAATTATAATTGTTTGATGCGTGAATTCATTGTGGCAAATTGGAGGTCGAAGATCAGATATGTCAATGTGGTTTGATTAAGGATGAGAGTGTTATGTTGTATTGATTGTGAGAGTTGAGCTGTGAAGGAGAATATTAGAAAAACGATTTATTTTAAAAGACGTTCTTGGTGAGGAATTATTTCTAGTGATTGGGGAGTGAAGCAGGTATATGCAGTGTATGGAGACGGTACAACATTGCCGAATGTTGTTATGAGCTCGGAAGAAGATAGCAAAATATAGTAGGAGAATTGGTGGAGGATTGTGTCACAAAGTTTATCTTTAGTTACGAAATAGCAGAACTAATAGAGTGGACGGCATTATTTTAAAAGCGTATATGTGTATATTGGATTCTAATGCTTAGAAGGTGGTTAGTTGTGTGATCCTAACAGTTTAACTCAATGCGGATAGTCTTTCCTTGTGTTTGAATCTCCCTTTACAGGTTTACTCTAGGCAATATTGGTAGAATAAGTGAGACGAACAAGAACAACAATCATGATCAGCCACAACATATATTGCAAATTTCTAAAATCTTACTTACAATGTCAAATAGAACAACAAAGTCCTTATCAATCAATTTTTTTTATAGATTAAAGAATAATATCAAAGATTTGTTACTAATAATATCAAAAGTAGTATTTTTAATATAATTTATTGCTCAAGCCATTGCATGTAATAATTGATTATTTAAATAGTGTCAAAAATATAAATTTGACTAAAGAGAAACAAAAGACTTATTAACAACAACTCTTAAGTTTTTAGAAACTTATTTGACTAAGCCAAATCCAATGCAAATTGATGCGGTACGTTTCAAACCTCTCACCAAACAAAAAAAGATTCGACTTCGTGAAGAGGATTTATGCTTTTATTGTGGAAAAGCAAAGCATATTACTTAACATTATCTAAAGAAGCAATACAATCACAGAATGAGGAGTATAGTTGCTAAAGAAGATAATATATCAAAAAATAAATTTTTCTAATTACAATAGAAAATATGCAGCTAAAATCATATACAGCACCTTGTAAAGGTCATATTTTCTCCTCAAATACCTAATCTTATTTTATAATAGATATATTTCTAGGACCTAAAAATTACAAAGTTTTTATCTTATTAGATTTAGGAGCCTTAATTTATTTCATAGGTGAAAACTTTGTCAAAAAATAAAGAATATTTCTAATCAAGAAAACTAAATTTGTATATACAGAAGTCATAGATGGTTGTCTGTTGTCTTCTAGAGATGTTACCAATGAGATTGTTCTTTTAGGTATAATAATTAAGGGACATAATAGTGTAATAATATTTAATATGATTAGATCTCCATCCAATCAAATTATTTTAAGATTATTGTAGTTAAAAAAATATAATCTTCAAATAGATTGGACTTTTTGTAACTTTGATTTTTTTCATAGTTTAATCCAAAAATCCATTAGTTAAGTAGATATACATAATTTTAATACATCCAAATTCTTATTGATAGGTACAAAAGTTTTTATATATGCAACAAAAAAAGGATCATCTTTTTTTATATATGCAACACCCATTACGGTTACTAAAAAAATTACAAGTGGTATTTTTAATTAATATCAAGATTTTCAAGATGTTTTTGAAAAGAAGAACACAAACACTCTTCTAGAGCATTGATCTTATAATTGTTCAATTGATCTTCAAGAGAGAGCTCAACCACTATTTGGACCAATTTATAAAATTTATCATAAAACGAGCTGACTGCATTGAAGGAATATATTAATAAGAACTTGCCTAAAAACTTTATATGCCATTCAAAGTTTCTAGTAGGAGCTTCTATCTTATTTATGAAGAAAAAAATAAATTATTATGGATGTGTGTAGATTATCAAGAACTTAACAAGATCACGATAAAAAATAAATATCTTTTATTTTTGATTTTATGACTTCTTGATCAACTTAGTCAAGCAAAAGCCTACATAAAAATAGATTTGTAAGGAGCATACAACTTGGTCTACATCAAAGAAGGTGATGAATAGGAGATTATATTTTGAACTAGGTATGGGCATTTTGAATATACTATCATGCCTTTTGGATTTATAAATATACCAATTGCTTTTCAACATCTTTTGAATGATATTTTTTGTAAATTTTTTAATAATCTAGATGACATTTTGATCTACTCTAAGAATATAAAAGAATATGAATTTTATCTTTGTCATCTATTTCAAAAACTTAGAGATACAAGATTATATGCCAAGATGGAAAAGTGTGTATTTTACACTATTTAAGTTGACTTCTTAGGATGCATCATTTTGCATGATGGTCTTAAGATAGATCCTAAGAAAGTCCAAACAATCATGGACTAGAAGATTTTAAGAACAGTAAGAGATGTGTAATATTTTTTAACATTTGCCAATTATTATCAAATCTTCATAATGAATTTTTCTCAAATTGCAACTCCACTTACACATTTAATTTGTAAGAACAAACTCTAGTAGAATAAAAAAATAGAAGCATCATTGAAAGCTTTAAAGATAATTTTTAGTTTTGCACCAATCTTATATCATGTCAACTTTTCTAAAGGCATTTTTATTGAAAATAGATACATTAGACTTTGCTTTGCATGCGATATTGTCACAAATAGGAGCAGATGATAAATTCCATCGAGTAGCATTTTATTCTAAGAAATTTTTAGCAACAAAGATCAATTCCAAAATCCATGATAAAAAAACTCTTTGCAATTGTAGATTCTTTTTAAGAATGACATCATTATCTAGAAGACGCTTCTAGTCCAGCCACCATTGTTGTGTAGCATTATTGTAGTAGAGAGAATTTGCCTCAAGAAAGTACAGAGCTTCTAGTTTCCACTAACTACTAAATCAAGATCCAAGTATAACAAAACTTTCAAATTTATATAAAAATCTCTTTTATAGGGCTATTACACCTAATATATAAGTCTTATTTCTTCAAAACATTCAAATTATAACAAATACTCTAAAACCTTCATTCATCTTTAGAGAGGGAATTTTTTCCAAATTTCAATAATCCATAACATTTAATCCAACAGTCCAATTCTATTCAAAATTTTCATGAAGTATTGATGTATTCTTAACAACTATTATAAAAAATTTCAATTGTTGATTTATTACCAATCTATAGATATCATCAAAATCCTAACAATGGATTCAAATCCTTGTTTACAAATATCCATATACTAAATTCTTTATATCTTACAAACTAAGAGTCCAAATGCTATGAAACTTTGATGTACAACTTTTTAAGATAATAATACACCTTCTTGAAAATTTTTAGAAAAAAATTCATTTGAAAGTATTAGATATGGCAAAAACCATCTCTATCAATAAAATAGTCTATTTATTATTGTGGAATTTGATTTATTGTCTTTGACTCCTAATATCTCTTTTTTTATTATTTTAAATATAATAATTCTTCTATATTAAATATAGATCTTAAAATCACCTCTTTAGTTGCACTTGCCGATGTCTAATAACTCTCATAAAATTCCTTGTATCTTCAAAAGAGTGACAATAGATACAATTTGTATACTTTAATTTCAAGCGCCTACTCCTTCTTCATAAAAACTCCAAATCTCTTGATTCTTATAATAAAATTATAACACAAAAAATAAGCTTTTTAATCCTAGCCATTGATTTTTGAATGCTCTTTTTGAACCAAAATCCTTGTTTTTGTTGCAAGCAACCTCCTCAAAGCTTACTGGGCATGACCATTGACCAATAAGAAGGAAGAGCTTTATCCCTTGCCTTCATTCATCCATATTTTACCTTCATCCTTCCAAATAAGTTTTTTAGTAGTTTAATTCTTCACCTTTGGCTCCTAATCTCTTCTTAAGACTTCATATTAAACATTTAAGTCTTATATAATTTAAATGCCATAATCAAACTAAGTAAATAAAATCAAAATAAAATTTCTTATATCAACTCCTTTAAATACTTTACTAACCATTCTAATATATATTAGAATTTATGAATATATTTTGTATTTTGACTAATTTTTATATATTGAAAGTAATTACAATATAATAGCATGATCTTTTATTTGAGAATACACTGAGTATCTGGCTATAAAAAAATTTCTTACAACTTATTGGCAAGACTCCAATAAGTGACTTGTCTTTAATAAAAAAGACAAATAATATAAAGATATTATAAAAAAAATTATATTGATATAAAATCCTTTTGATATTCAAATAGGTTTGTATATACAATCTTGGTTCCTAAAGAATCCTTTTAGGTTGTATAAAAGGCTCAAATTGCAATACTATCCTTAAATAGACTATTCTTCCATAAGGATTTATTTCTTCTTAAATTTTAGAGTTTAGTAACTCTTGATTCAACTATTTAGTTTCTATAAAATTTTCTCTAAAGTATAAAAAATACTCTTAAGCTTCATTAAAATTAAGAATTAATTATAAATTCACTTCTAATCGTCCTATAATTTAAAAATCCTAGCAAGTACTTAAAACCCTAATTCAAAGACACCTAAGTACTATTTTCTTTATATCTCACAAATCCAAAATTTTAATGCCACAAAATTTTTGCACATGGTCTTGTAATATAAATATATATATTCTTAAAAATTTTGAATTAAAATCTTATCAAATTGACTAAAATATAGCTTAAATTATAACCACTAATTAAGTGGGATCACTTATTGCCCTTTGATTACAAGAATTGACTTCAACTTCTAATATCTACTTTATTCTTGGTTGAACTTTATAAAAATATGTATAAAAAGTGTAGCCAAAAAAGTATTCTTTTCAACCCTAGTTGCTGATCCTCTATTGCTTTCTGTACATGCGAGTTATGTCCAAAAGAGTGATAGTAGGTACAATTTTGATATTTTAACTTTGAGCATCTATATCTCTTTTATAAAATATCCAAATTAAAAAAAAAAAAAAAAAAATCACCAAAACCATATCCAAAAATCCAAACTTGCTGATTCTAATCTTTGATGTTCAAATCCCCTAAAAAAACCCTGATTTCTAATAAGCCCTCGGGAAGCCTCCTTGAAGTCCATTAGGCATGATTTTTGGCCAATAAGAATAGAGACTTCTATCATCTATCTCCATTCATCTACATGGATGGCCTAATTATTCTTTTTCATGCTAAAAATCCCTTTCTAATCCTTTTTCAAATAAGATTTACATAATATGTGTTCTACATATCAAATAAAAGAAGTAAATAAGATCTAAAGAATCACCAATATCTAACAAAGGTGATTTAAGATATATAAAATTTATTCTGAATATAAAATCATCCTCAAAATTACTATAAAAAAAAAAAAAGGTTGTATAAACCTTAATAATAACCTTTTGAATGGATCTCTTTTAAATTAACAATCTAACCATATTTTATAACTAATAAAATCCATTGATATGGCTCTTACTTAGTTATGTAGTAAATTGTACATTAAATATATATGTTCAATATTTTCACATGGTAGCCAAATCACAATACAACACTGTATGAAAGGATTACAAGAACCTCAAATATTTTATATCAACAAGTATATTGAATCATTATCAAGCTCGCTGGAGTATATCTTTATCAAGATTTAAGTTCATTATCACTTATTGGCCAGGAAAGCAACAAGGTTTGTCCAATGACCTTTCTAGACATTCTTATCTTGTACCAAAAGAAAGAAATTCAGCTTTTGATCAACAAAGAACAATCCTCTTATAACTAATATAATATCATCTTTGAGCAATGAAATTAACATTGACTATTGATTCAACTTTTTTCAAGTAAGTCCAATCAAGTATGTCTTCAGACCTTCTTATTTATAATATTAAGATTAATTCATCTAAATCTCATGATATTTTCAAGTTCAAGTTTAAAAATAATCTATTCTATTTTAAAGGATGCGTATATATTTCAGAAGGTAAAATATGACTATGTGCTCTTAAAACTCGTTACAACTTCCCTGCATCAAGACATTTTGGATATAATAAGACTTTGAAGCTAATATCAAGAGATTTTTGGTGGCTTCAAATGTGGAATGCTGTTAAAGAATTTGCACTATTGTGTGATACTTATTCAAAATCAAAAACTCCTCGTCATCAACCTTATGGACTTCTTCAACCATCACTTATACTAAAATAATCTTCCTCTTCTGTTTCTATAGATTTTATCATGGATCTTCCAAATTCAAGTTCTTATAAATCTATATTTGAGATTGTAGATTATTTCACCAAGATGGCTCATTTTGTACTCTGTGCAAAATCTATCACATGTAAAGAAATAGTTAAACTCTTTCTTGACAACATCTATCATTATTATAGATTATCAAAAGATAATATATTAGATGGAGGGATGTAATTTATATTAAGATTTTGGAGAATTTTTTTCAAAATATTGAAGATAGAGATAAAACTATCTTCAGCTTTCTACCATCAAATTAATAGATAAAAAAAATGGATAAATCAAGTTTTGAACCAATATTTGAGATATACCATCAACTATCATTAAGATGATTAGACAATTCTTTTGCCATTGACAGATTTTGCTTATAATAATTTGGTATATTCTTCTATTTAACAAATTCCATTCTTTGTAAATTATAGTTATCATCCATGACTTGATACTTTTGACTTTTCAAAAGCTGATAATCCTATAGAAGAAGATTTGGCAAGTGGGTTGTTAGAGCTATTTGCAACAATGAAAGTACAATTAAAAGAAGCTCAAGAACAACAATATATCAATATAAATGTCTATCGCAAGGAATAGCTTCAATTCCATGTGGGCGATAAGATATGGTTACTTTGTCATAATATCAAGACTCTTTGCCCTTGTGATAAGCTAGATCATCACAGATTTAGACCATTTTCAATTTGTGAATAGATTAATCTAATTTCTTATAAATTATACCTATTAAAATCTATGAAAATCCATCCTGTCATGGACATATTTTAAGTCTTCACATTCTAAATTTTTTTGTAGTCCTTTATAAACCTTCTATAGTCTTCTAAAATCTTTTATAGTTTTCTAAAATCTTTTATTGTCTTCTAGAACCTACTAGAATCTTTTTCAATCTTCTAGAAGTTCTTGCAACCTTCTAAAATCTTTTAAAATCTTCTTTAGTCTTCTTGAACTTGCCTTAGTCTTCTAGAATCTTTCTTAGTCTTTTAAAATCTTATAAGATATTCTTAGAAGGTTCAATAGGACATAGGCCTTGTAATGTAAATAAGAAAGAAGGCAAAAATGCACCTCAGTCTTGCCAACACAAGTCTTATAATAATCCAAAGTATTGCCTTATTTCTTGATATCAATCTAGTCTCTTGTTCTTGTTGATGATTTAATTCTTTGTTCTTAAAATCATTTTAATTTTGTAATCTTCTCCTTATTTCTTTGCTAATCCACTACCTTGCATCCTTGACAATTTGACAAGACTGTCTAAGTAATCATATCAAAGCTTTGATTTTTTGATAGACAATGGATTATCCCTCTTTTTGAAGATACTATTGTGTTCTAAAAGAGTGCGGATTATTCTTTTGTACAGTGATATGCTTACTTGTTGCAGTTTGATCTTTCTTTAAAAAGAATGGATTTTTTTTTTTTAGGATTATCATTATATTTTAGAAGTTGTGGATTACTCTCTTCTAAATTAATATTGTTTAAAAATATTTCTTTTTAGTATAGAAAATACTACACCAACCACCTGTTGATTTTTTTTTTTGTCAATGTAGAAGTAAATCAAGTCATAGGAGGTGTATCTTCACAAATGAAGAATAGAGTGGCGATTCTTGCAAATTTTCAAGCTCTTTTGGATACTATATGAGAAAAAATGGCATTCCTTTGCAATCTAAAAAAAATAATTATAAATAGATTAAATATCCAAAGAAATTAAACAAAAGATTCATAGTTTGTAATAAGAGATTATATAATTGAAGAAAGCAGGCAAAAGACAAGCAATGCACGTTGTCATATTGTAACAGGTTTATATGGTGAAAATCATAAATAAAAATAATTTCTATTTAATATTTAATTATCTTGATTCAATAGGAACTTAAGATACTTAAAAAAGTTTTTATGAAAGCTTCTTAGATTATTTTCTTATCTTGATAGCTAATAGATAAAAATTAGTTCTTAATTTTTCCTTCTAAATTATAGGAATTCTTTCATATCTTTTAAAAAGCCATAATTTAATAAAAATAGAATAGAAGAAGAAAATAATTAGTATGATTAATATTAGAATTAAATTGAGGATAGAATCAAGCTTAAAAATCCTTAGGATAGGTAGGATTGATACCCAAAGGATGACTATGTATGGGAAAAGATTGAAATTAGCCTTCTAGCCATAAAAATGGCCACCAAGGGCAAGATATCAAGCCATTTTAACATCAGTAATTAAGATTAGAGAGCTAGTTTTAAATTTATTTCAAAGGAATTAGATTTGTTTTTATAAAATTTAGAAAGATTTAGCAATTGTTATCTAAAATCAAGGTTTGTATTGAAGATTGGGAGTTTATTCAATAAAATTAGGACTAACTTTCTTAACTATTTTTTATAATTGATATAATATCTATGATTGAAACTTTAAAAATAAGTAGATGATTGCATGTGCTAAGATTGTATAGAAACTTGTGACAATCTAATAGTACAATTAGGATTTATTTGATCTTTAGTACGACAAGATATCAGAAATTGGCAATTTAGGATTATTTAGAATTTCTATGATATCTATAGATCTATTAGTCGAAACAAGATTAAATTTGGTGTAATATTAGAATATTTAAAGATCAAGCTATATACCAATTTTTAGCTAAAGTGAACAATTGGAGAAGGAGAAATTGCTATTGAAACATCTGCATCAACTTTTGAGTTGGCGGCCAACTGATATTAGTGAAGTTAATGGTTGATTTTCTACAATCTATAAGTTGGATTGAATTGAAATTTTTTGAGCATAAAAAAGACTTATTTTTACATTTTTTTACAAAATTTTACACCAAGTTAATGATAAGATTAAGAATTATAGTATGCCAAAACTAACTAATTAAATTATGACTTGCTAAGAAAAATCTTAGTTGCTTAATTGTGACAAGTAACAAAGCAATTGGATTTTATATATAGTTGAAGTTATCAAGAAGAATATTTTTAAGTACTCTGTATTGATTTGAGTGTTCTTATATTGAAATTTGAATTATATTCTTTTTATATAGATGAAATCTATTAAGGTTTCTTGAGTATTTATAAACTACAACTGCACCCTCCACAGCCAGATGCTTGGCACATTTCTAAACAAGACAACACCTAATACAACAATGTAACCTGTCTAAAAGCTCCAAAGATTATTATGAAAGAGCCAAATGCTAGTGTGCCTAATAAATTTGATAGAATAAGATCCAACTTTTGAAGGTTTGTGCAACAAGTATAATTTTACTTATGACTATATTCTTCTTGTTATCTAGATGGATTCACTCAAGTTACTTTTATAGGCACCTTTTTATCAAAAAGTACTTAATTATAATTTGTTCCATTATTGAAAAAGAATTCTCCAATCTTATACAATTTGGAGGCTTTTATGGAAAGATTTATTATTGCATTTGGAGATAGTAATTGGAAAAAGGTGGCAGAAAAGAAGATTCAAAACCTATGACAAGGATAATATTCAGTTGCAATTTATACCACAAAATTTCAACAACTTACTTGTAATCTTGATTGGAATGATAAGACTTTTATGACTCAATTTTATTATGGCCTAAAAGACAATGTGAAGAACTTATTGATCACAATGCTAAGAATTAAAAGTTTAGAAGAACTCATATTTTAAGCTATTACTTGTGACAATTGCCTATTTGAGTTACAATAGGAGAGGCGATCAATTTTCAGCAATACCTATTAAAATACATCTACTATATCTTCAAAAGTATCAGAGAAGCCATTAACATATCTTGAATCTATATAAATTGATGCAACTCAATTCAAGCCATTAACACTAGCAGAAAAGACTAGACATTGACAAGTAAGTCTATATCTATATTGTGGAAGATTTAATCACAAGACAATAAAATATCTAAACAAGTCTAAAGAATTCAAGGCATGAGATATAACATCTAAATTGAAGAGGTTAAAAAATAAAGACATCCAACCACAATAAAGACCCTACAGTTAGACACTTCCAAATCTAAAGTATCAAAAAAAAGTCTCTTTCTACCTCCGGATCCAACATCTTGTTTTATACTTCATATATATACAAGAACCTTAAAACAAAAGATTTCTACTAAAGTCTTTTTAAATATTGAAGCATCAACATGCTTTATGGATAAAGATTTTGCAACCAAAGACAATATAGTATTTGTAAAGAAAATCCATCTCGCATCTATTGAAGTCATTGATGGACAAAACCTTACATCAAGAGATGTTATTGAAGAAATCTAACCATTAGAAGTGATACGAGGAGATCAAGTATCATACATTGTCTTCAATGTCATTAAAGTCCAACAAATCCTATTATCATTGAACTCCCTTAATTTGAATTATATAATCTTGATATTGATTGGAGTTTGTAAAAGATTTCTTCAAGATTCAAATATCAAAAGAAGAAACAAGGTGCTACTTTATTTCTTAGACCTAAAGCATTTGTGCAGGTAGTAAAAAAAAAGGCTGCATTTGCATTGTATGCTATCTAAATGAAAGATCCAATAGAGCAATTAAAACAAGATATTCTTAATCAATACCATGATTTTAAAGATGTATTTGAAAAGAAAAAAGCAGACATGTTACCAAAACACCATCCTTATGATTGTGCAATCGAATCATAGGATGGAGCTCAACCTCTATTTAGTCCAATTTATGATCTCTCACAAATAGAGCTTATAGCCTTGTAAGAATATATTAATAAAAATCTAACCAAGAATTTTATTAGACATTCAAAACCACCTATGGAAGTTTCTATCTTGTTTGTGAAGAAGAAAGATGGTTCTTTACATATGTGTATTGACTATCAAGGTCTAAACAAGGTAAGTATAAAAAATTGCTATCCATTAGCATTAATCTCAGGATTGTTAGAACAATCAGGATAAGCAAAGATCTTTACAAAGATTGAGAGGTGCCTACAACCTAGTCAAGATTAAAGAAGGAGATCAATAAAAGATAATATTTCATACAAGGTATAGATATTTTGAATATAATGTTATGCCTTTTGGACTTATAAATATACCTGCAATCTTTCAATATATAATTAATGATATCTTATGAGAATACTTAGATAAATTTATAGTCATCTATCTAGATGATATTTTGATCTTTTCTAAGAATGAACAAGAATATGAATATCATATACGTATGATATTGAAGAAATTACAAAAAAGTGGATTATATGCCAAATTAAAAAAGTACTCTTTCCATCAACCATTAGTTAAGTTTTTAGAGTATATTACTTCTAAAAATAGAATTTCTATAGATCTAAAGAAGATACAAACTATTATAGAATAGAAACAATCATCATCAATAAAAAAATATATAATATTTTTTAGGATTTATAGATTTTTATAGAATCTTTATCAAGGATTATTCCAAGATTATGGCTCCATTAACATGACTTATAGACAAGGAGAAATTTATTTAGAATGACAAGGCTAAAGAAGCATTCAAGAAGCTAAAAGAATCCTTCATTTCAGCCCCTAAACTTATCCATGCAAATCCAACAAAACCATTTAGTTTGGAAATGGATACTTCAGATTTTGCACTTAGATTTGTGCTTTTTTAAATTGGTGATGATGGTCAATTATATCTAGTAATATTTTGCTCTTAAAAATTTTCAGCTACAAAAATCAATTATGAGATTTATGACAAAGAATTATTGGCAATTGTTGATGCTTTTGAAGAATAGAGCCATTTATTAGAAGGAACTCAACATAAGATCATGGTATATATTGACCATAAAAACTTAGAATATTTTATGAGTGCTCGAATTTTGAATTGCCAAAAAATATGATAGAGCATGTCATTATCTTGGTTTGATTTTGTGATTACATATTGTCCAAAAAAATTTCAAGGGAAATCAGATGCCCTTTCTCGACAATCATTTTTTGTACCAAGAATAAGAGACATTATATTGGATCGACAAAAATCAATCATATTGAAGCCGTTCAATTTATAATTAAAGACATTGACAATATCTACCTATATAGATACAATTCTCAAGACAAAAATCCAAAGAGTAATAAAGACAGATCCATTTGTAGAAAGCATTCAATAATGTCTAAAAAATACACATGGAAAAGAAAATAATAATTTTAAGTTTGAAGACGGATTGTCATATTTCAAGGATCTTTGTATATTCTTCCAAGTCCTATAAGACTTTGAATTCTTCAAATATGATATGACCTTCCAATAGATGGATATTTTGGCTTCAATAAGACCTTGGAATTAATATCAAGAGACTATTGGTAGCTTCAAATGTAGAAATTGGTATTAAAATTCATCCAATCATGTAAAATTTGTGTCCATGCAAAAGCCCCAAGACATTAGCTATATAGACGTCTTTAACCACTTCTAATTCCTAAAGATCTATGGCAATCGTTATCTATGGACTTTATTATAGACTTCCCGATTTTGAATGGAAAAGACTCAATTTTTGTGGTGATAGACCATCTTATCAAGATAGCATATTTCATACCATGCAACAAGATTATTTCTAGGGAAGAAATGACCAAGCTATTTATTGATAATATTTATGAAATACACGGCCTTCCAAATGATATCATTTTATATTGAGGACCATAATTTGTATCAAATTTTTAGAGAGGAATATTTCAACTTTTGAAGGTCAAGACCAATTTTTTATCAATTTATCATCCTCACACTGATGGTCAAATAGAATGAGTGAATCAGATCTTGGAACAATATCTTTGTTGCAGTATAAATTACTAAAAAGATGATTGAATGGACCTCCTACTATTGGCCGAGTTTGTATATAATAACTCTAAATATTCTTCAATGAAATAAATTCCATTCTTCTCAAACTATGGTTACCACCTTAGAGTAAATCCATTCCAAATTCAAGATGTGAAATGCCTTATTGCAAAAAATCAAATTGCTTATTTAAAAGCCATCTATAAGAAAATTAAAATTTTAACTATAAATGGCTCAAGACCAATATAAAGACTATATAGATATTTATTGCAAGAACCAACCAAAGTTTAAGATAAGAGATCATATCTGGCTACTTTGGCAAAATATACAAATGAATTGACCATCATAGAAATTAGACTATCACAGACTTGGACCATTTATAATTCTATACCAAGTAAATTCAATAAGTTTCCATCTTGAACTACCAAGTAATATGCATATTTATCCAATCTTTGATGTCTCACTTTTAAAAATCTATTATACATCAAGTATTGTTAGAAGAATTCTTCCACTACCAACTCTAGTTAAAGTCAATCAAGAGCCAAAATACAAAGTGGATGAAATATTGAATTTGTATATAAGATATGGACAATTGAAATATTTCATTCATTAAAAGGACTATGGAGTTAGTGAAAGAATATGAAAACCTTCAAATAACCTTAGAAATGTATTTAAGAAAGTTTGCAAATTTCATCAATAATATCCTAAAAAACCTATATTCAATTGTCATTGAAGATTTTTTGGACACTAACATCTCTTAGCTTTTAAATGACACTTTTATACCAATGACAGAAGACCAATATAAAAGGGGAAGAGACACACTAAGATCTTCACTTGTATATAGTCATTTAATCTAAAGATAGAATAGATCTAGTTAGAAGCTTATTAATTACTATATCAAATCTTTACATTTCAAAGAAATTGTAGGAAAAAGAGTCAAAAGATTCTTCTGCTACACAAGCAATTGGAGAACTATTGCAATTTTTACAATCTGTTAGGTTTGAAGAATATGAACAAAGTAAAGAAAGAGCACTCCAACGTCAAGTAAGGCTACATTTAGAGTCTTTGGAGATACAACTTCATCACAAAAATCTTGATTCAAATGCCCAAGCTTTGATAATACTCCTTGAAGTTGGAAGGATGACTCCAGGTGGATTAGAAATTATGTTTGAAGGATGTTTTGAAGGTCGGAACAAAGAGCAGATTCTGGGATGAGATGTTGGTACAACAAAGGTTATAATTGGAGGTCATCGATGCTACCATAAGGATCTTGTTGAATTGATAATTAATAAATAAAAGATGAAATATGTTGCTTCTCTACTTTGATGAATTTTAGATTTCTTGCATATGTAATTTGATTATCAAATCACTTTGGTTCCTTGAAAAATTTGTTGCTAAAAGGGGAGGTAATATTACTGACATACTTTAAATCATCACATTCTAGAACTTTTTGTAGTCCTTTAGAATCTTCCGTAGTCTTCTAAAATCTTCCATAGTTTTTTAGAATCTTCCAAAACCTTCTAAAATCTTCTTTAGTCTTCTAGAATCTTCTAAAGTCTTTTAAAATCTATTAGAATATTTTTTAATCTTCTAATACCTCTTGGAGCCTTCTAAAATCTTTTAGAATCTTTTTTAGTCTCCTTGAACTTATCTTAGTCGTCTAAAATCTTCCTTAGTCTTTTAGAATCTTCTTTAGTCTTTTAAAATCTTCTAAAATATTCTTAGAAGGTTTAATAGAAGACAGGCCTTGTAGTATAAATAAGAAAGAAGATCAAGGTGCACCTTAGTCTTGCCAATACAAATCTTGGAGAAAATCAAAGTATTGTCTTATTTCTTGATAACAATCTAGTCTCTTGTTCTTGCCAATGATCTAGTTCTTTGTTCTTATCCATCTAATTCTTTGTTCTTAAAATTATTCTAGTTCTGTAATCTTTTTTTTGATTCTTTGTTAACCTATTATCTTGCATCTTTGACACATCTTGTATTCCATGTGTCATTATTCAAGTCATACTAGATAGTGGATATGCAAGGAAGAAGATAAATGTCATTGCCTTCTATAGAAATAAACAACAATAAATAATTTGAGGTAGAAGATGTCTTAGATTCAAGATAACATTGAAATTGACTAGAATATCTTGTATATTGGTACGGATATGATATTAATGAATGTACATGGAAGCCATCTAGGAATCTAGTAAATACATCAAAAAAATCAACATATTTCATTAACAACATCCATCAAAATCAAGATGATGAGTCAAGAAAATCTTTGTTATAAAGCAAAGCAAGTTCAATACAAGTTTCATTCTATTTTGTATCATTATTTGTTATAGCTTTGAATTTGTTTGTACCAAAGCAATAGAGAATCAACAACTGATAAATTCAGCTCAAGAGCCATCGTATGTTGATTTATTGGATAAGCCATTACAACTATCACAACCTTTAAGATAATAGAATAGAAATAAAGATCCTTAAGAACAACATATTTTTTCTTAGATTGATAGCAAGATACAACGTCTTTGATATCACGACCTTGGAAGAGACCCTCAGTGTCGTGGTAGAAAGAATTTGCCTGAAAAAAGCACTCAGCTTCTAGCTGCCATTAATTATTCAACCAAGATTCAAAATAATAAAGCTCTCAAATTTATATAAAAGTCTTCTTTATATGACTATTACATCTAATATATATGTCTTATTTTTATAAAAGACTAAAAATATAACAAAATATTTTAAACCGTCATTTATCCATAAAGAAGGAATTTTTTTCAAACTTCAATAATCCATAATTTTTAATCCAACTATCTAAATCTATTCCAAATTTACATAAAATATTGATATATTATTAATAACTACTATTACAAATTTTAACTATTGATTTATTACCAATCTTTAGATATTACTAAAATCTTAACAGTAGCTTCAATCTCTTGTTTATAAATACTTGTTTATTAAATTCTTCACATCTCACAAACTAAAAGTCCAAATACTATGAAACTTTGATATATAGCTTTTCAATATAATAATATATCTTTTTAAAAAAATTTAGACAAAAATTCATCTGAAAGGTCAAGATATGGCAAAAACCATCACTATCAATAAAATAGTCTATTTATTGCCTTGGAATTCAATCTATTATCTTTGACTTCTAATATCTCCTTCTTTAAAACTCCAAATGTAGTAATTCTTCCACATTGGATATAGATCTTGAAATCACCTCTCTAGTTGCATCTTTCAATCTCAAAAAGCTTGCATATAATTCCTTATATCATTAAGAAGTAATAGTAGATATGATTTATACACTTTAACTTTAAGTGCTTACTCCTTACTTTTAAAAATTCCAAATCTCTTGATTCTTATATCTAAATTGTAATACAAAAAAACAAGCTTTTGAATCTTAGTCTTTGATTTTCAGTTGCTTGCTTTGAAATTGTTGAAATCCTTGTTCTCCTTGCGGTGTCATGTGGCATGATCTTCTATTTGGAAATATATTCGGTACCTTATTGTAGAGAATTTATTTGAAACTTATTGGCAAGACTCTAATAAGTGATTTTTCCTTAATAAAAAAGAAAAATATTATAATATCATTACAAAAGATGATTTTTATTAATAAATCCTTTTATATTTAAATAGATTTGTATAAAAAGGTTCAAATTACCACAAAACTCTTCAATACCTTATTCACCCACAAAGACTTATTTTTGTCCAAATTTTAGAGTTCAATAACTCTTGATTTAATCATTTAGTTTCTATAATAATTTCTCTTAAGTATAGATAATACTCTTAAGCTTTATTACAAAAAAAAATCAATTGCAAATTCATTGCCAATGGTCCAATATCTTAAAATCTTTAGTAGGTGCTTAAAATCCTAGTTTAGAGACATTGGAGCACTATTTTCTTCATATCTCACAAATCCAAAATCTTAATGCTACAAAAATTTTGTACATAATTTTGTGATATAAACATATAAATTTTTAAAAATTATAAATCAAAAAATTTATCAAATTGTCTAAGATATAGCTCAAAATATAACCACTAGTTAAACGAGGTCACTTACTACTCTTAGCTTATAAGCACTAATTTCAACTCCCAATATCTCCTTCATCCTAGCTTGGATTTTATTAAGCTGTATACAAAAATTGTAGCCAAAAAAGTGTTCTTTCCAACCCTGATTGCTGATCTTCTATTGCTTTCTATACGTGCGAGTTATGCCCAAAAAAATGATAATAAATACAATTTTGACACCTTAACTTTGAGCACCTATATCTCTTTCATATAAAGTCTAAATCATACAAGCTTTTCACCAAAACCATATCCAAAAACTCAAACTTATGGATCATAGCCTTTGATATTTAACTCCATCCAAAAAACAAACCTTAATTCCTAATAAATCCTTGGGCAACCTCCTTAAAGTCCATTGGGCATGATTTTTGGCCAATAGGAATAGAGACTTCTATCATCCATCTCCATTCATCCACATAGATGGCCTAAATATTCCCTTTTATACTAAAAATCTCTTTCTAATCTTTTTTTTTATAAGACTTATATAATATGTATTTTAAATACCAAATAAAACAAATAAATAAGATCTCAAGGGCCACCAATGTCTAACAAAGGTGATTTAAGATTTATAAAAGTTATTATTAATATAAAATCAACTTCAAAAGTCTCTATTAAAAAAATTAAGGCTATATAAATCTCAATAATAATCTTTTTAAATAGATTCTTTTTTAAAATAATAACCTAACAACATCTTATAACTAATAAAATCCATTAATATGGCTCTTATTTAGTTGTATAATAAATTATATATTAAATATATATGTACAATATTTTTATATAGTAACTAAATCACAACACGATAGCAAACAACCTCTTCAAAGCCTATTAAACATGATCATTGACCAATAGAAATTAATAGCTTCACCCCTTGCCTTTATTCATCCATATTTTACTTTCATCCCTCCAAATAAGCCTCTTAGTAGTTGAATTCTTCATCTTTCATCCAGTCTCCTCTCAAGGCTTCATACTAAATATTTAGGTCCTATATAATTTAAATACCATAATCAAATTAAATAAAAAAAACTAAAATAAAGTTTCTTATACCAACTCTATTTTATTTAATCTACTAACTATTCTAACACATAATTAGACTTATCAATATATATTTTAAATATATATCCAAATTTATTATATATTTTATTTGATTTTTATAAAATATAAATAATTATAGTATGATATTAGAGCTTGGTGATACTTTTAAAGATAGAAACTATTCTTGATGGTGTTCCAAATGTTTTCTTTGAAGAAAATTATGATAGTTTCAATAATGATCAAATAATAAGATGGTCATATCTTTCACAGCCATACTTCAAGTCACCACATTCTAGAACCTTCCGTAGTCTTTTAAAATCTTCTATAGTCTTTTAAAATCTCTCGTAGTCTTCTAAAATCTTTCAAAGTTTTTTAGAATATTTTAGAACCTTCTAAAATATTCTATAGTTTTTTAAAATCTTCCATAGTCTTCTAAAATCTTCTGGAACCTTCTTTATTCTTCTAAAACCTTCCATAGTCTTTTGAAATCTTTTAAAATCTTTTCTAGTCTTCCAAAACTTACTTTAGTCTTTTAGAATCTTCTTCAATCTTCTAAAATCTTTTAAGATACTCTTAGAAGATTCAATACGATATAGACGTTGTAGTATAAATAAAAAATAAGACCAACATACACCTCAGTCTTGCCAATATAAGTCTTAGAATAATCCAAATTGTTGCCTTGTTTCTTTATATTAATCTAGTTCCTTATTCTTGTCAATTATTTAGTTCTTTATTTTTGTCCATCTAGTTTTTTGTTCTTGAAATCATTTTAGTTCTGTAATCTTTTTTTTGTTTCTTTGTTAACTTGCTATCTTGCATCCTTGATAGTTTGGCAAGACTATCTAAGTAATCATATCAAAGTTTTGATCTCTTGATAGAGAATGGAACACCCCTCTTCTTGAAAGTACTATTGCATTTTAGAGGAGTGCGGATTATCTCCCTCTATACTAATATGTTTACTTGTTGCAATTTAATCTTTTTTGAAAAAAAATAGACTATTCTTTTTTTAGGATATGTTATTATATTTTATAGGTTGTGGATTATCCTCTTTTAAATTAATATTATTTAGAAACATTCCTTTTCAGTATAAAAAATATTATATTAACTTGTTGATTTTTTCTTTGTCAATATGAAAGTAGATCAAGTGATGGGAGGTGCATCTTCACAAATAGAAAATAGAGTGGCAACTCTTATAACTCTTTTAGATATTATATGAAAAAAAATGGTATTTCTTTGCAATCCAGAAAAAGAACTGCAAATACAATAAGTATCTAAAGAAACTAAGTAAGAGATTTATAATTTGCAACAAGAGATTATTTGATTAAGGAAAGTATGTAGTAGACTAGCTATCCATGTTGTTGTGTTGTGATTTGGATACCATATAAAAATATTGTATATATATATTTAATATATAATTTACTACACAATTAAGTGAGAGCTATAATAGTGGATTTTATTGGTTATAAGATGTGATTAGATTATTAATTTAAAAAAAAGAATCTATCTAAAAAGGTTATTATTGAGGTTTATACAATATTTTTTTTTTTTTGGTAGTGACTTTTGAGATTGATTTTATATTAATAATAAATTTTATATAATTTAGGTTATCTTTATTAGACATTGGTGATCCTTAAGATCTTATTTATTTTTTTTATTTGGTGTTTTGAATACATATTATATAAATCTTATAAAAAAAAAGATTAGAAAGGGATTTTTAATGTGAAAGGAAGTAGTTAGGCTATCCATGTGGATGAATGGAGATGGATGATAGAAGTCTCTATTTCTATTGGCTTCATGGAGGTTGTCCAAGGATTTATTAGGAATTAGGATTTTTTTTTTTGGATAGAGTCAAATATCAAAGGCTATGATCAGTAAGTTTGGACTTTTGGATATGGTTTTGGTAAAAAATTTGTGTGATTTAGACTTTATATGAAAAAGATATAGGTACTCAAAGTTAAGATGTTGAAATTGCATCTACTATCACTCTTTTGGACATAACTCACGCATATAAAAAGCAATAGAAGATCGACAACTAGAGTTGGAAAGAAAACTTTTTTGGCTATAATTTTTATGTACAACTTGATGAAATCCAAGCTAGGATGAAGGAAATATTGGAAGTTGAAATCAATGCTTATAAGCTAAGGGCAATAAGTGATTCCATTTAACTAGGGGTTATATTTTGAGCTATATTTTAGACGATTTGATAAATTTTTTTGTTCAAATTTTTTAAAAGTGTATATGTTTATGTCGAAAAACTATGTGCAGAATTTTTGTGGCATTTAGGTTTTGGATTTGTGAGATATGAAGAAAATAATACTCAGGTGTATCTGAGCTAGGATTTTAAGTACTTGCTAGGATTTTTAAGATATTGGATGATTAAAAATAAATTTATAAATGATTCTTTTTTAATAAAGCTTAAGAATATTATCTATACTTTGAAAAAAATGTTATAGAAATTGAGTAGTTGGATCAAGAGTTAATGAATTCTAAAGCTTAAGAAAAAATAAGTCTTTACGGGTGGATAAGGTATTAAAGGATTTTGTGACAATTTGAGCCTTTTTCTACAAATCTACTAAAATATAAAAAGATTTATTAATATAATTCTTCTATTATAATATTATCATATTATTATTATTTTTTATTAAGAAAAAATCACTTATTGAAGTCTTGCCAATAAGTTTTAAATAAATTCTCCACATCCAAATATCTAATGTATTTTCAAATAGAAGTTCATGCCACATGATAACATAACCTCTCTAAAAGCTCTAAGGATTGTCATGAAGGAGCCAAAAGCTAGTGTATTTGATAAATTTGATAGAATAAGATCCAACTTTCAAAGATTTAGACAATAAGTACGGCTTTATTTATGATTATATCTTTCTTGTTATCTAGATGGATTTACTCAAGTTACTTTTGTAAGTACATTTTTATTAAAAAGTACTCAATTATGATTTATTCCATTATTGAAAAAAGAATTCTCCAATCCTATACAATTTAGAGGCTTTTCTGGAAAGATTTATTATTGCATTTTGAGATAGTGATTGGAAGATGGTGGCAAAAAAGAAAATTCAAAATCTACAACAAAAACAATATTTAGTTATAATTTATATCAAAAAAATTTAAAAACTTACTTGTGATCTTAATTAAAATAATAAATCTTTTATGACTCGATTCCATTATGGCCTAAAAGACAATGTGAAGAATTTATTGATTATAATGCCAAATATTGAAAGCTTAGAAGAACTCATATCTCTAGCTATTACTTGTGACAATTGCCTATTTGAGTTATAATAAGAGAGGCAATCAATTTTTAGCAATACCTATCAAGGTATGTTTATTACATCTTCAAGAATATTGTAGAAGCCATTAATATATTCTGGACCCATGCAGATTGATGCAACTCAATTTAAGCCATTAACACTAAGAAAAAAGATTAGATGTCAATAAGAGACTCTATGTTTATATTATAGAAGACCTAATCACAAGGTAGCAAATTGTCCAAAAAAATCTAAAAAATTCAAGGCACAAGATATAACATCTGAATTGGAGAGGTTAAAAAACAAAGACGTCCAACCTCAGTAAGAACCTTGCAATTAGATACCCTCAAATCTAAAATACTAGAAAAAAGGTCTCTTCCTATCTTTGGATCTAATGTCTTTTTTTACACTTCTTGTTTATATAAGATCCTTAAAATAAGAGATTTTTGCTAAAGTTCTTTTAGATAGTGGAGCCTCAGCATGTTTTATGGATAAAGATTTTGCAACCAAGTAAAATTTAGTACTTGTAAAGAAGATCCATCTCACACTTATTAAATCATTGATAAATGAAACCTTACATCAAGGGATGCTGTTGAAGAAATCCAACCATTGTAAGTGGTATTAGGAGATCAAGTATCACATATTGTCTTCAATATCATTTGATATCCAAAAAAATCCTATTGTTATTGGACTCCTTTGATTTGAGTTATATAATCTTGATATTGATTGGAATTTGCAAAAGATTTTCTTAAGATCTAAACATCAAAAGAAGAAATGAGGTACTACTTCATTTTTTGGAGCTAAAGCATTTATGTAGGTAGGAAAGAAAGAGGCTACATTTGCATTGTATACTATCTAAATGAAAGATCCAACGGAGCAACTGAAACAAGATATTCCTAGTTAATATCATGACTTTGAAGATGTATTTAAAATAAAATAAAAATAAAACAGACATATTACCAAAACACTATCCTTATGATTGTACAATCAAATCACAAGATAGAACTCAACCTCTATTTGGTTCAATTTATAATCTCTTACAAATGGAGCTTATACCCTTATAAGAATATATTTATGAAAATCTAGTTAAGAATTTTATTAGACATTCAAAATCACCTACAAGAGCTCCTATCTTATTTATAAAGAAGAAAGATGGTTCTTTATGTATGTGTATTAACTATCGAGGTCTGAACAACATAACTATAAAAAATTGCTATCCATTACTATTAATCTCAAGATTATTGGAATAATTAGAACAGACAAAGATCTTTACAAAAGATTGATTTGATAGGCACCTACAATCTAGTCAGAATCAAAGAAGGAGATTAATAGAAGACAATATTTTTTACAAGGTATGGACATTTTGAATACAATGTTATACCTTTTGGAATTACAAATATACATGCAATCTTTCAACATATGATGAATGATATCTTATAAGAATATTTAGATTACTTTGTAGTCATCTACTTAGACTATATTTTGATCTTCTTTAAGAACAAATAAAAACATGAATATTATATATGCATAATATTGGAGAAACTATGGGAAAGTGGATTGTATGTCAAATTGGAAAAGTGCTCTTTCCATCAACTATCAATCAAGTTTTTTGAATATATCGCTTTTAAAAATAGAATTTTTATAGATCTAAAGAAGATACAAATTATTATAGAATAAAAACAATCGTTGTTGTATTACATGTTGTCTTATTCGGGAATGCACTGGGCACCTGTCTGTGGAAGGTAAAATTGTGTTTGCTAATAATCAAAAAATCCCAATAGGTTTCATCCATATATAAAGAATATAATTCAAATTTTAACTCAAAAGTGTTTATAAACACTCCTCTTAGTAACATCAACCATACATATATCCTAATTGCTTTATTTTTTTTATAATTAAGCAATTTTTATTTTTCTTTGCAAGTCCTAATCCTAATCAATGAGTTTTGTTAAGCTATAACTTTTAATTCAACCATCCACTTAGTGTAAAATTTTGCACACAATTATTGGTATAAGCCTTCTATATGTTTAGAGAAATTCAATCCAATCCAACTTACAAATTGCGAGAAAATGTCCAAAAATTGCACTAATAATACTCGGCCACCAACTTGAAAATTGATGCAGAAATTCCACCGGTGATTTCTCTTTCTTCCAATATTAACTTCAGCTTAAATTTAGTGTAGTTTGATCTATAAGTCTTCTATTACCATGCCAAAATTTATGTTGATCCAATTAGTAGATCCTTAGTTATTACAGAAACCCTATCCAACCCTAAACTGCCAACTTTCAACAACCCTTTGTATCAAAGCTAAAATATCTCCTGGTTGCATTGCTAGATTAACACAAACTTTTGTGTACACTTAGCACATCTAACAATTCACACAATATCAAATTTTGAACCATAGATGCTATACAAATTGCATGAATCAGTCAAGAATGCTAGCCATCATTGTCTTACATAAAATCCAAAATACCAATACAAAATATTGACTTTGAACAACAATTACAAAGTCATCCAAAATCCTATGGTAACAAGCTAAATGCACTTGGAATAAGCTTCAAGCTGGCTATCCAATTCTAATTGCCAATCTCCAAATGTCCCCGATCTTTGCCTTTGGTGGTTGTTTTTGTCCCTAGAGGTCTGATTTCGACCCTGTCTCATACCCGATCTTTCCCTAGGTATCAATTCAACTAATTCTAAGGATTTTAAAATTCAATCATATTCTCAATTTAATCCTAGTATCAACCATATTAACTATTTATCTTCTCTATCCTATTTTTATTAACTTATGGCTTTTCAAAAGTAGTAATAAAGTTCATACAACCTAGAAGGAAACTTTAATAACTAACTTTTATCTATTAGCTATTAAATTAAGAAAATAATCTAAGAGGCTTCTATAAACCTTTTTTTAAATATCTTAAGTTCCTATTGAATCAAGATAATTAAGTATTAAATATAAATTATTCTTATCTATTCCTTTCACTATATAAACGTGTTGCAATATGACACCATTATAAATCAAAAATATACAATATTTTTTAGGATTTATAAATTTTTATAGAATCTTTATCAAAGATTATTCTATGATTGTAGCTTGATTAATATGATTTATAAGCAAGAAAAAATTTATTTGGGATGATAAGGCCAAAGAAGCATTCAAGAAGCTAAAAAAATCTTTCACTTCAACTCCTATACTTATCCACGTAAATCCAACAAAACCATTTAATTTGGAAACAAATGCCTCAAATTTTGCACTTAAATTTTTGCTCTCTCAAATCAATGATGATAATTAACTTCATCCAATAGCATTCCACTCTCAAAAAATTTCAGTTGTAGAGATTAATTACAAGATCTACAACAAAGAACTATTGGCAATTGTTGATGTTTTCGAAGAATGGTGTCATTTGTTAGAAGGGGCTCAATACAAGATTATAGTATATAATAATCACAAAAATTTAGAATATTTTACAAGTGTCCAAATTTTGAATTGCAATCAAGCACAATAGAGCATATCATTATTTTGGTTTGATTTTGTGATTACATATTGTCGAAAAAAACTTTTAAAAAAATCAAATGCCCTTTCTCAAAGGTCATAGCTTGTACCAAGAATAGAAGATATTATATTAGATTAACAAAAATTATTCATATTAAAGCCATCTATTTACAATTGAAGACATTGACAATATCTATCTATGTAGATATAGCTCTCAAGATAGAAATTTAGATAGCAATGAAGATAGATCCATTTGTACATAACATTCAGCAATGTTTAAAAAATACATTAGTAGAAGAAAACAATAATTTCAAGTTCAAGAACGGATTGTTATATTTCAAGAATCACTTGTTTGTTCCCTCAAGCCTTGCAAGACTTCAAATTCTTTAAGCACGATATGATCTTCTAGTAGTTGGATATTTTGTCTTCAATAAGATCTTGGAATTAATATCAAGAAATTATTGGTGGCCTCAAATATAGAAATTGGTAAAAGAATTCATCCAAACATGCAAAATTTATGCTCGAGCAAAAGTTCCAAGACACCAACCATATGGACTTCTCTAAACACTTCTAATTCTTAAAGATCCATGGCAATTGTAACCCATAGACTTTATTATAGATGTTTCAATTTCTAATAGAAAAGACTCAATTTTTGTGATTTTAGACCATTTTATCAAAATAGTATATTTCATCACGTGCAACAAGATTATTTTTGGAGACGAAATGGCTAAGTTTTTTATTGATAATATTTATTGAATATATAGCCTTTCAAATGACATCATTTCAAATCAAAGATCACAATTTGTATCAAATTTTTAAAGAGGACTATTTCAACTTTTAAAGGTCAAGATCAACCTTTCATCAACTTAACATCTTCAAACTAACAATCAAACAGAACTAGTGAATCAGATCTTAAAACAATATCTTTGTTGCAATATAATTTATCAATAAGATGATTGCATAGACCTCCTACTATTGGTCAAGTTTGTATATAATAATATCAAACATTCTTCAACAAAGCAAACTCCATTATTTTCAAATTATAAATACTACCCTAGAACAAATCTATTCCAAATTGAAGATGTTGAAAATCCTGCTACTATCGTATTACATGAAGTCTTCCTTGAAAATATATTAGGCACCTAGCTCTGGAAGATAAAAGAAAAATAGCAACAACAAGTCCTAACACCTCTAATAATATTATGTAAAAATTACAATTAAAGAATAATAAGTATATTCAATCATTAAAAATATTCAATTAGTTTTTTAATTAATTATAAAAAAATATAAAAAAAAACTCTAAAAAACTTCTAAATAATTCATAAAAAAATAATATAAAAATCTTAAAGAAATATTAATATAAATCCAAAAGAAATATTAAATAAAAATCTTTTTAAAATACTAAAAAGTAAAAATTATAATCAAATTCTAATTAAATCTTAATCAAATCCTAATCATATCCTAATCATATTCTAATCAAATTCTAATCAATTTGTATTCAAATTCTAATCATATCCTAATTAAATCCTAGTTAAATCTTAACCAAATCCTAGTCAAATCCTAATCAAATTTTATTCAAATTCTAATCAAATCCTAATCAAATTTTAATCAAATTCTAATCAAATTCTATTCAAATCTTAATCAAATCCTAATCAAATCTTAATCAAATCTTATTCAAATCTTTTTTAAATCTTATTCAAATTCTAATCAAATTTTAATCAAATCCTAATCAAATCCTAATCAAATCCTAATAAAATCCTAGTCAAATCCTAATAAAATCCTAGTCAAATCCTAATAAAATCCTGTTCAAATCCTAGTCAAATCCTAATCAAATTTTAATTAGATTTTAATCAAATCCTAATCAGATTTTAATCAAATTCTAGTCAAATCCTAGTCAAATTCTAGTCAAATTCTATTCAAATCCTAATCATATCCTAATCAAATTTTAATCAAATTTTAATCAAATTTTAGTCAAATCCTGTTCAAACATTAATCAAATCCTAATCAAATTCTAATCAAATTTTAGTCCAATCTTAATTAAATCCTATTCAAATTCTAATCAAATCTTAAATCTTAAACAAATCCTAATAAAATTCTATTTAAATCCTAATAAAATCCTAATCAAACCTTAAATGAATTCTAACAAATTCTAATCAAATCCTAATTAAATCCTAACAAATCCTATAACAAATTGAAACCACAATAGCTGATGATCTAATTATTGATCTTAGCTCAAATTTTACAAATTTTTTAATAATTAAATTGATAACATGCATAAAAAAATTGAAGAAGATCCAACTTACCAAATAGAAGTTAAGTTCAAATTTCTCCAATCTTGATATCAATCCTTTAATACAAATATCTTCCTTTTGCACCATTCAATTGCTTTTAAAATTCATATACACATAGAAAATCAAGTCTACTATCAATATAAATAATATTCACTTCAATCTAACTAGTAGATTGCTAAATATTTTAGAAATCTTTATTAACCTTCAAATTCCAACTTCCAAGACTTCGATCCACTTAAACTTCAATAACCTTTAATTAAACTATTTGATCAAGCTTAAATTTATAATATATATTTATCACATCTACAATCAAAAATCCACAAACTTTTCACTTATATATCTATAATCAAACTAAAAAAATACTCAAATTTATAAATTTGTTTTTACTTCATAAAATCCAAAGTCACCTAAATCAACCTTGACTTTGCAAAGCTCTTATAAAGCCAATTTCTATCCAAATCACTCAAAACCAATGCTCAAAACAAACCCTTTTAAGTTTTTTTTCTAATCCAACTCTTTGATCTACTAAAAGAGCCATCTACTTATTGTAGGCATGTGATTTTGTACCTTAGGGTCTGATTTTGATCCAAGCTCACAATTGGTTCTCTTCGAGTATCAATTGGTCTTCTTCGAGTATTTTCATTTAAGCTCCTTTATAATATATTCATTTCTTTCTTCTTTCACTTAATGGCTATATTACTATATGACACTACAAAAAATCAAGCTACCTATTTAAAGGCCATCCATGAAGAATTAAAATTCCAAGTGCAAATGGCTTAAGATCGATATGAAAACTATGCAAATATTCATCACAAAAACCAACCAAAGTTCAAGATAGGAGATTGTATTTGGCTACTCCGACAAAATATACAAACAAATTGACCATCATGAAAATTAGACTATCACAAACTTGGACCATTTATGATTCTATACCAAGTAAATCCAATAAGTTTCCATCTTGAACTACCAAGTAGCATGTACATTCATCTAGTCTTTTATGTCTTGCTTTTAGAAACCTATTATAAATCAATTATTAATGAAAGAATTCTTCTACCACCAACCTCAGTTGCTATCAATCAAGAGCTTGAATATAAAATAAATAAAATATTAGATGCACGTATAAGATATGATTGATTGGAATATTTTATCCATTAAAAGGATATATAATTAGCAAAAGAACATGAAAACCTTCAAATAACCTTAGAAATACACCTAAAAAAGTTTATAAATTCCATCAATGATACCTTAGAAAATTTGGATTCAATTACTATTCAAGATTTTGTGGACACCAACATCTCTAGGCTTTTAAATGACATTTTTCTACCAACAGCAAAAGACTGTTGTAAAAGAGAAAAAACCACACTAAGACCTTCATTTGTATATAGTCATTTTTTTTAAAATAGAATAAATCCTACTAGAAGCTTATTAGTTACCATATCAAATCTTCGTGTTTTGAAGGACTTGTAGGAACAAGAGTCAGAAGACTCTTTTATCACATAAGCGGCTATTAAATCATTGCAACTTTCACAATCTATTTGATTTGAAGAACATAAGCAAGGTGAAGAAGGAGTATTCCAATGCTAAATAAGGCCATATTTAGAATCTTTGGACATACAATCTCATCACAAAAATCTTAATTCAAATGCTTGAGCTCTGATAATACTCCTTGAGGTTGGAAAAGTGATTTCAAGTAGGCCAAAAATTATATTTAGAGGATATTTTGAAGATTGCAACAAAAAATAGATTCTTGAATGGAACGTTGGTATAACAAAAATTATATCTGGAGGCCATTGATACCACCTTAAAGGTCCTATTGAATCGGTAACCAACGAACAAAAGACGGAATATATTGCTTCTCTACTCCAACAAATTTTAGATTTCTTACGAATGTGATTTGATTATCAAATTACTTTGGCTCCTTGTAGAACTTGTCACTAAAAAGAGAAGTGATGTCATGGATATATTTCAAGTAATCACATTCTAGAACCTTCCATAGTTTTTTAAAACCTCATATAATCTTCTAGAATTTCTTGTAATCTTATAAAATCTTCCATAGTTTTTAAAAATCTTTCAGAATCTTTTAAAATCTTTCATAATTTTTTTAAATCTTTTAGAATCTTTTAGAATATTCTATAGTTTTGTAAAATCTTTTACAATCTTCTAAAACCTTCTAAAACCTTTTAAAATCTTCTTTACTCTTCTAAAACCTTCCATAGTATTTTGGAATCTTCTAAAATCTTCTTTAGTTTTTTGGAACTTACTTTAATCTTCTAAAATCTTCTTCAATCTTCTAAAATCTTTTAAAATATTCTTAGAAGGTTCAATAGGATATATGCCTTGTAATATAAATAAGACGTAAAACCACAATATACATCAATCTTGCCAACTCAAGTCTTGAAGCAATCCAAAGTGTTGCCTTGTTTCTTAATATCAATCTAATTTCTTGTTCTTATCAATCATTTAGTTCTTTGTTCTTGTCCATCTAGTTCTTTATTCTTGAAATTATTTTAGTTTTGTAATCTTTTTCTTATCTCTTTACTAACTTGCTATCTTGTACCTCTGACACTCTTGTCCTGGTATTGGACACTATCGATAGCTGAGAGGACTTATCAACTACCTTCAAAGAAAACAAAAATCAAAGTATGTAGCAAATACAATTTGGTACATCTTAGACTTCTTCAATATGTAATCATTGCTTCTCATAGAACTTGTCACTAAAAGAGGAGATAATGTCACAAACATAAGACTTACTCCAATAATTATCTAATTAATATGGATAGATAGAAGTAGGTAGAAGTAGGTTAATTTGATAATATCTTAGAGAAGAGCTTCTTAGAAGCTTCATAGATGTGATTTCACCTTTATACATGGCTATAGATAATTGATAGGCTAGAAACTTGGCCACCAACATGTGTGATGTTAGCCACGTGTCACACATGTTGGTAGCTTGTGGAACAAGCTAAGTATGTGGTGCTCATATGGGAAACTTGTCTTGCAAGTTTAACATGTGTCTTGCAAATTAAACACGTATTGGAGGTCTTATAGAATGCTACCACATAACTCTTAGGCAAATAGTATATATAGAGATAAGAATGAGGCCTTCTTCACTCTTGTCAATGCCTTTTTTGTTCTTATTCTTGTTTCAAGAGTCTCTAGTCTTCTTGTCTTTGGCAATAGCCATTCTAGTTTTAATATTATTCTATTTTTTAATGATTTTCTATTCTTTTGAGTGACACAAGAGTGTATTGACATTTTTTTCTTTTATGATCCATGTCCTTGACAATAGTTTGCAATTTATTTTTAAGTCTTAAGTATATAAATTTTTGAAATCAAATTAAATAATGATTTTTGATTTAAATTTTAGAAATGATCTTATAATACATAAAATAAATCTTTTGTCTCATCTATTTTTATTTTTATTTTTATTTCTTATTTCTTATGTTTATAGAATATTGACTTATTTAAGCCATTATTAAGTAGATAATTATTTTCTTTACTTTTCTATCTAAAAAGAGTATCTATATATAAATAGTTTATTTTTATATCTATTTTATTTTTTCTTAAATGCATAATATTATTGAAACTTAGGCAAGATATGGTGGAATCTTAAAAACTTCAATCAAGTTATTATAAATTTTTAATTTTATATTTATTTAAACATCTTTATTTTAAAAAATACTTTTTTATTTTTGAAGTTATTCAAAATATTTAAAATACTACATATACATAATATGATATACTACTTAAAATTGTCTTATATAAAGAAAAAAAAAATCGCAAAAAAAAACTAAAGCAAGATACTAATATCTCATATCAAAGTTATTTTTATTTGATAGATATATTTCTTTTTAAAATATATTTTAATTACAGTAATTATAGACAAAATAGCTTTAAAATATGTATATTTGAAAAACAGAAAGTATAAAATTGTATAGTACAAAAAATATTCTTTTAGAACTTCCAAAACTTTAATTGGTGTTTCTTCTCAAGTATTGTATTTACATGTATGTAAAACTTATTTTGAAGTTAGAAAATAATTAAAGGGATTATTTATCCTTTTTTATTACTGATTATATCTTATATATAAATCTTAAAATCAACTAATTCACCTCAACTTATTACTTTATAGATAATAATTTGATAGAATTTAAAGGTGGTCTAATCAACAATGGTATTGATAAATTAATTGGTGTTGCTTCTAGTTTAAATAAAATATAACAATATTTTGCTTCATGATGAACTTTTAATTCAATTGTTAAGTTTATTTATTTAATTATTTATTTTAAATCTCTAACATTAATTTGGTATGAGTTTTAAAGATAATATTTTTAAATTGATATATTTACAACCTTTATAGAATGCATTTAATATTTACATATTAGAGTATAAATATAATTATATTATAAATGGATTACTAAAAAAGATGCTTAATTGAATAGGATAGGAGCATAGATTTTAAAGATATTATAGATTTTAAAATAGTACTTATTTATTATTATTAAAATAGATTTTTTTATACTTAGAATCAAATGTATATATATAGTAACAAATTTTATGTATAAACTTTTTTGATGAATTCTAAATATATTATTTTAGTTTTTAATATCATTAAGATTTTTTATTAAGCACATAAATATTACTAAATTTTAATACTTGTAGTAGATTAATTATTTTAAATAAATCATATTTAACCAAAAGAAATATTTTCTAGTATTAAAATACTAAAAATAATATTTTCCATCAATTATATATTAAAATTTTAAAAATAAAATGAAGTTATTATTTTATTAATTCTAATTGTTATTCTAATTTTTTGGTATATCGAATTTAAAGTAAATATTTACTTTTTAAATATAAATTAATCTTCTTATAATTCTACTAATACAATATATTATATTATAATTACAATCTGGTTTTGTTTGATTTTTTTTTACTTTTTGCTATTTCTCTTAAAACTTATTGTATTTTGTATCTTAATCCTTTAATGTTATAGAAATTAAAACTAAGCATTTTATAGGTACTAATGGATAAAACTGTTTTTGGTTGACTCAAGCAATAAATGTCCAATTGCTATCTTAGATGTTATCTAAAAAGCAAACATAGTGATATTAAATATTGATTTTAATATGTGGATTAATTTAAAGCCTAATTTGTAAATAATTTTTATACTTATGGCTGCAAAATTAGTTTTTTTATTTTTTTATTTTAATAATAATATAAGATATGTATTAAATATTAAAAAACAAAAAGGTCTACCAAAAAAATTTATAATCTAATTACTAATTAAGATAAAAGATATTTAATTTGAAAATATGATTACAAATATGTATATATATATATATATATATATATATATATAGAACTACACTTTTAAATTTAAATTTATTTGAATTTTATTATATAATTGTAAATTATTAAAAATAGTAAAAAAATTTAGTTTTAAGTTTTTAAACAAAGATAAAAATATTTTAAAAATATTATATGATTTTAAAAAATATTTAATGCTTTTTCATTAGAGTGCATAGAAACACATCAATTTTTAAAAAAATTATCATTGATTAAGTTTAATATGATTAGATTCTAAATAAATTATTGCAATTAAAGAGTTTATCTTAGATTGTCTGTACAAGTTATTTTTGTGATATATTTGGATAATATAATGGCTATAGTATGAATTTTACTAAAGTTATAAAATAAATTATAAAAATCCAAAGTACAAAGTCAATAATATAACTAGGTATCTAAAAATGTATGTTTTATTAATTAAGCAAATAAAAGTCATATATGTCACAAATACTTGTACTACTTGAATAAATAGAAGTAGAAACAACTATATATTGATTAGATAAATAGTATCTTCCAAAGAAACGTAGAAGAATTTTTCTAGAGGAGGATTGTATTTATAAATATCCTATATAATTATAGTAATTTTCTATGATGTTATCTACTTCTAAGAAGCTATAAAAAAAAATCTTATAACTTAGACACTTGGCTTGTAAGCCTTGTAGTCCTTATAAAACTTGTACAAGCTATTTCACTTACTAATATATATAGAAGCAAGAGTACAAATATCCTCAATCTTATCAATACCTTTCTTGTAATTTAATCTTAATTCAAGGCTTTGTATTCTTTTGTACTTAGAAATAACAATTCTAACATCTTTTTCCAAAAAATGTATCTCATCTTGGTCTTTTTTAAGCCTTTAAAGTTATTCATGAGTATATTGACTTTTGACAAGTTTGCTTAGATTTATGTCTTTGATAATATAATTAATATAGAATATAAAATAGTTCTTTTAGAATTGATTTTTATATTTTTAATCAATATGGAGCATTTTTATTTAATTTTTTTGTATTCAATAGAAACATAATTATGTTTTATTTTAAAATATAGCTTACATGCATAAAAAATTAATTGAGTTAATTATTAATTATCTATAATTTTTTTTTAAAGTACTTAATATAGTATTAGATACATGTATGTTAATATATAAGTATTGTAATTTAATTAATTATCAATACAATAAACACTTTTATTTTTTAAAAAAAATTTATATATAAAATATAACAAAAAAATTAAATTTATGATTTTCATATATATATATATATATATATAATTTATTTAATAGATTTATAATGTTAAATTAAATATAAACAGATATTTAATTTGATAAATATGATTTTTATAAAATCCTTTAAATTTAATAATATCAACTAAATTTTTAAAATAAAATGTATGATTGGTGATGGAATAAAAAATAATGGTTTTAATTTCTAAATATCATTTAAATGAAAAGATAAAGACATTCTAAATCAATTTTGGATTTTAGTAAGATGCAATAAAATACTTAAGAATCAATGCTAAACTAAATTTTTGGTCTTTTTGTATAATATAATCATATTATATAATTTCTAAGGCATATGCTTAGATACCAATATATTGAATACTTTCCTAGTAATTAAAATTAACATTGATAAAGTTAAGATCTTTAAAATCTTAATAATTATAAAAATAAGATTGTATATGTAGTTATTCAAAAATATATAAATTATTTGATTTTGGACTCATTTTTTTTTATTTGTATAAATAAGGATAAAAAGAATTATTATAATCTTCTTAATGATATAAAAGATAATAAATATTATTTTTAAATTTTTATTGATTAAATATTATTTCTAGTAATAGTTGAATCAAAAACAAATTTCTACAAAAAAATTTCTAATATCAAATGGTGTATTTATTTTGGGTTTTCTTGCGTAAAATTTTGATTTTTTGGGATATAATGTAAGAAGTAGTATACTATTAAATGTATTTGATTGATAGAATTTATTTGTAAGCTAATTTGTATGTAATTTCTTTGTAACTTATATTGATTAATAAAAAAATTATTTGGATAATTCAAGTTTCTGCTACTTATTATAATGGATGCAAGTAAAGCAATATTTGATCATCTTCATTATTTTTATCTTTGAATTTTTATAAAAACCTAAAAAGCACCAATTATTAAAATTAATACAAATGTATAATAGATAAAATATTATAAAATTAATTTTTAATAAACTTTATAGTTCAAATATATATGTGTGATATCCAAGCATCCAAAACTTCTATGCTACCAAAACTATATATTAATACACTCTAATTACTTATATGCTACCAAAACTTCTGAATGATTTAATATATAGGTAATTTTTAATTCAAATAAAATGATTAAAAAAATAAATAAATCAAGAAATTAAAAAAAATTATTACATTTTTTCAGCTTGAATTAAATTTGTACATATTATAAAAAAAATTGATGGAAAATGCTTTGTTGAATAATTCTAAGTTTTTTAGTTGATTCTCTTCCACACTCACCATGCACTGTTTTTAAAAATCTTCATAGAATGTACCAGATTTATTTCACTTAAAAAAGATCTAAATATTTCATTTTATTATATTCTCTATTTTTATTTATTGTTAAAAATATATAATACAAACATAAAAATTTATTTCATAGAACTAGACATAAATAATACAACCACAATAGTATCATTTGAATGTATTTTAATTTATGGTTTTATATATTTAATAAAATTTTATCTTAAAATTTTATGAAGTGAATGAGATGAGAGAATTTTTAATTTCATACACATATTAACCATAGGATAATATTTTACTAAGTACGAAAAAATACTTTATTTATTAGAGATAAATAATATTACAACTTACATAAGAATAAGTTAGTTATAAAAATATTTTTTAAATTAGATAATTTTAATGGTAAAAACCAAAGTATTTACATACATTCATAAAATAGATATTATATAAACTATGGCAAGTTAATAGGAGTTATGATTTCATGCTTATAATTTAAAATTAAACAAGATTTAACAACATTTAAAATAATTACAACCACTTTTAAAAAATATCTATGTTATAAATTTAATAATCTAATTATCTAATTATTATTTAATTACAAAAATAGTAATTCTATGATAAGATTATATTATAAGATTACTTAGGCTCTTTAAAGAAATAACTTTAATTATAAAATAGATGAATATTAGAAAAAAATCTAATTTTTCTTATAATTATAGGACTTTTGAAGTTCTAAAAAATATTGTATACAAATTAATTTAATAATAAGAAATCCTCAAATTTGACTTAGCAAAAATTATTAAGTGATTTATAAAAATAGATATAAAAATAAAATTATAAATAAAAATAAACATCATTAAAAGCATTATTTATATTTGATATAAAAAGTGCCTTCACACCAAGTCGCAAGATAGACAACTAAAAGTAAAAATTATGACTTAAAGTATTAGAATTTTTTTTTAATATTATTATAATTTTAGATTAATTTTTTTGAAATACAGAAATAATTGCATGTTAATTTTATTTTTTATTTTTTACATATCCAAAACTGCATTATTTAAAATCATAAAGTTAAAATATGATATTTTTAAAGTACAAAGGATAAAGAATATAATAGAAGTTAAGTATAATATCCTTTTAAATGTATGAATTCTTATTAAACATTATGATAATACCAATTAAAAATCAAAATAAAAATTTGATACTAAAAATAAAAATAATTTATATTAAAAATATTTTAAAATAAAAAATTGGTATTGTAAAAAACAAATGTTTGCAAAAGCCAATAAAATATATTTTAAATATAATTCTTTTTTTATAGTTTATTGAACTAGGTGGTATTTTACAAATAATTCTAACATTTAGTAGAACAATGGTACTACAATAGAATATTATGAGCACTTTAAAATTAGGCAATCTTATAAAATTGTAAGGTTTCTAAACTCCAAAATATCACAATAAGATGTGATGCAAGTTTAAGTATATGTTTAAACTTTCATAACTTATTTTAATTGTTATAGGATAATTTGGTAGTATATCTTCAAGCCACAAGTTGTTTAAGATTCAATACATATATTAAACTATAAAATTCTTATTTTATATCTATAAGAATATTCAATTTTAATCTAATAAAATATACAAAAATATTATCTAAAGAATTATGTAGGTGCTTGTAAGAGCTTTTTAAGTTGTTTTAAATAGTTTTACATAAAAAGTTTAGAGAGGATTTGAAAAATCTAAGGAGATAATATGAAAGCAAATATTACAACAAAGTAGATATTTGATACTAATATTGCTACTAGTAAAAAAACTAAAGTGGAATTTTTATCTAAATAGATTAGGCTACAAAATAGTAGTATTTTATATAATAGTAGATCCAATTAAAAATTATTTCTGCTCTTAAAATTTTATAATTTAAATTTTAAATATATAAAACTATTAAGTCTAATTTTTTTTAATGATTTTTCAAAAAAAATTTTTTTTTGAATATATATATATATATATATATATATTTTTTTTTATTTCAAAAATACATATAATTTTTATCTAGTTGTAGTTATTTAAAGATGGATATATTTTAAGTTCTAAAATTATAAAGTTAAGAAAAAAACAAAAACAAAAATAAGTTTTTTTAATATGGTTTGAAGTGCATTACTTTTAAATTTTATTATTTAAAATTTTAAAAATATATTTTAAGTTATATATATATATATATATATAATATATAATATATAATAGTCTTTTTAACATATAATTATTAATTTCTTAAATTTAAATGAAATAATCCTGAAAATCTTAAATATATCTATATATATATATATATATATAGTTATACAACTATACATACTTATATAACTATAATATTGATAATTGCACATAATTATCACTATTAAACTTGATTATTGTACTAATATATATATATATATATATATATAAACAAATGCATCTATACACATCTATACACATCTATACACATCTATACACATACACATATGTGTGTATATATATATATATATACACATATATTATAGAAACATGTTGTATTTTGCATATGTCAATGTATGAAGCATGGTAGGCTTGCTTGTTTCATAATTGAAGGCACCCTTTGTGGAGGTGCTAGATGAGGGCAAGAAAGAGCAAGGAGGAGCATCTCTTATAGCTTTGTATATGTCCTATTTAGTAGACACTTGAGATATTTTTTAGATGATTTTTGAGGATTTCATTATCTCTAGTGATTAGCTCTGTAGAACCACAATTATATGTGTGTATTTTGTTTTAGATCTTAATAAAGAAACTTTGTTTTGTATTTATTTTTTTCTATGTGTAATTTTGTTTACGTCTTTTTAACACACACATAATAATTTAATATATTTTTATTTTATATATATTAAATAAATAATTTATTTATTTTATGAAATCATAAATTATTTTTTAATTTTGTAAAATACTTTAAGTATTAAAAGAAATCTAAATAGCAATACTTGTCAAAACAAAAACAAAAAAACAAAAAAACAAAAAACAAAAAAAACTGTATATAGTGCTACAAATCAGAAAATTCTTAAAATTTTAAAACAATAAATAGAGCCTTGCATGTAGTATCTAATACATATCAAAACCATTTATTTAAGCATTGTAAACTCTAAATTTTTTGTTTTATAAAATTATATTAAGAATTTTAAGTCTTCTTTTATTTTAAAATAATATTTTTAATGTGTTTCTTCCATTCAATAATTTCATTTATTTATTTATTGAATCTTGAATGATGACATTATTTATTTGACTTTCAATTTAAAATCAACACTTTGCAGATTAATAATTCAAAAAGATATTTTATTGATTGTTGAAATACCTCTGAGATTGAAGTCATAAAAATATAAATAAATGCTCTGTCTTTTCAATCTAGCACACACCACCCCCCCCCCCCCCCCCAAAAAAAAATCATAAAGCATCAAATTTAAGTTCCAATAATCTATCTCACTCACATTAAAATTCAATTTTCTATCTACACTGGAGGTTCATTTAAACCACATTTCCTCTTGTACTTTCATTCTCCCCTAGTAAATAGGATAACACCCTCAATCAAGTTATAAACCAAGACCCCATGAACCACTCATCTGATTTCTGACATAATAGTATCTAGGTTAGATCAACTACTTTATTAAGCAAAGTAAAGTCTGTCCAAAAGTCAGAAAAAGTTTCTGGAATCAATGATACCTTTTTCTGAACATTCCTTTTTGGTGCCTTTTTCAGTTGATCTAAATGCTTACAGTGTTCAGACCCCACTTGATATAATACAATAGAAGTTTAGAGAAATTAGTTCTTAGTTCTTTGATTTTGTCAATGTGTGTAAAACTTTTGCAGTAAAGTTACTTTTATATATAAATAGCTATTAATAAGGATTTTGGGATTATTTGTGCATTTGCTTGGCTTTGGTAGAATTGTACACAATTGAACATTCATTTGGCATTAGTTCTTTTGAAGAAAACTAACACAAATAAATAACATGAAATTTTTGTATTGTGATTGTTAGAAACCATTCATTTCGTAAGGTTTTAAGATATGTGACTTAAAAAGCTTCAAAAAGTGAGTGAAGACATACCTACATGATAATGATTTATATTGTAGCACTTTTTCAATTGGTCCATAATTTAGATATTGTTTCATGAAATGTTGATTGAATAATTTAAAGTAAGTGTTCACAAAATGAATCAAAAAATTATATATATATATATATATATATATGTATGTATCATAGAAGGAAATTTTAACTTACATGGTAACAACTGTTTTTGCACAAAATACTTGTGTAGCATGAGTTTTGTTTTACATTTGGTGTTTAGAATAATACCCAAATCAATGATAAACTTCAACTAAATTATGGAATATATTTTATTAAGAAAAAATGCATGTATGTTTTTCTGCAGGAAATCAAATCAAGATTGCAACATAGTCTTTGGTTTCAACTCATCAATTTATGATTGTGTCAAATTCTAAATTTGTTTTGCAATACTTGATATCCTATTTTAAAAATTAGCTCACAATATATGTAAATATATATATATATATATATATTCAATCACTCATTCTTACAGTAACCAAAATGGTATATATATACATACATATATTACTTCAAAATTTGTCATAAGAAAGGAGTAAAAAAATACGTTGCTCCTACCAAAAGCATTTTTATTATGAATATTAGAAGAAAAATGTATATTTATTTTCACAAATCATAATAATAACATCTTTAATATACTATAAATCAAAGCTTAACATCATTTGGTAGTATCAAGGATGCTATGCAAAATAATTACAATAAACCTAGTAAAACCACAATATTATCCATTTTAAATTTTTTCTGCTACAATATTTTACACAGTTTGAAACACCCCTTAAGTTTTAATGTTAAGAACATGAATCCATGCCTCTCTAATATGATCACATGCCCACTTTCTTGCTTGATATCCACCTTTAAAGGATGAATGCATTGTGTGTAGCTTCTTTGAAGAATAAAAAGTTGCTTACACTTGGATGGATAAATCAGGATTGTCCATTCAAAATAAGTATCAATTGTCAAATCTTCTATCTTGTAATCTATGCTAGGTTTAATGTATTGTCTTTTGTGTAATATCCATAAGATTTGGTTTTTTCACGTCTTTGTTTCTTAGTACCCACTTTGAACAAACCTTTGTATTTAACATGTTTAGATATGTTACAATTGTACATTGTTGTGTGTGTGGATATATATATATATATATATATGCAAATTTTGTGTTTGGTGAGGGATTTTATCATATATTATTTTGATGTTTTGAATCACGCACAACAGTTTCAACATGTATGCAGTTTTAGCAATTTCAACATGTATGTGGTTTCAAATATTTCATCATTGTTCATATCACCAATGTTTGTATACATGTTTTATAAATATTCACTCACTCAATACTGAAAATTTTACTGCAAAAATTTACATGAATAATTTGAGTTTTAGAAAGTTAAATCAGCATGGGGACAAATCTAAATATGTATATGTGATTCAATACATGCCAATGTTTAAAACATCATCAGTAATGAGTTTTGCATACAAAGTAGAAACAGAAAACATGCTCAAGTTTGCTGACTGGATCCAATGCCTTCAGTTTTTCCAACACAAACTGAGAGACACAATTTCTTCACCAACTAATTAACCCATCAATGCAATGTTTATCTTACCATGGACAAGACCAAAGTGAAAAGACTGATGCCTTTTACTTTTTAAAGATCTAATGCCTGTTCCATCAAATACCACAATTTCACACAAGTAGTTCACACTCCCCATTTTGTGGTGCAGTCATAATAGCAATGAAAACATGAAATAAATAAATAAACAATATTAAGAATATCAACAACAACTACAATGAGAAGAAGAAGAAGAAAAGTTTGATGATTTGATTGACAGTAAACTACTTGGAGGTTCAGTTCCCTGATGTGAAAGTGAGCACAGGCTTCCATATGCAAAAATCAAAACCAAAAACATCAAAGTAAAAGTAAAAAGTAAAAAGTAAACGTAAAAAACTCACCGTTCCACTTTAAAGCAAAACCCAAGAAAAGGGACGACCTAGGGTTTAAGGAAGAAGGGGGGGTTTTCGGAGCTTGCAAGGGGGAAGGAAAGGCTATGGCGAGCAGGTGTGAGAGCGCAAATCGAAGCGCTTTTTTCTTCAATGGAGCGGTAGGGCAACACGCACAAGGCATAGCTGCATCAAAACGCGGAGAAATGGCGGAAGAATGGGTGTGAAAACAAGCAGAATGCGGTCGCATCAGGGGTAGTAATCGCGTACTTAGAAGACAAAGCTGTCTGCGGAGTTACTTGAAGCGGTGTGGAGTGTCGCCCTGAGAGCGATCAGGTGAAGCAGGCAGGCAGGCAGGCAGAGGAAGGGCAGGGCAGGGAAGCACAGGGCAGGGAAGGGGCAGGGCAGGGAAATAGAGTTTCTACGACGCAGGCAAGGGGGTGGAGTTGAGTTGAGGGTGGGGGTGGGGGTGGAGGGGGGCTTCAGGTTGTCCACAGGCTTTTCTCTGTTGCTGTCAAGCGCTAGAAAACTACAACAGCCACAGTAGGGGCTGTAGTGGCGTGCAAGCTTGGTACTTCGTCCCCTCCAGCTCTGATTTCTGTACCTTTGGTTTGATCTACCTATGAGGAGCTTGAAAGGTGAGATGGTGATGGAGGCCTCCAATTTCCCTGCCATTATCTGCTCCAAGAGATCTCCAATAATTGTTTGCAATCCTCTCAATAAATGAAATTGCAATAAACTAATAAAATAATTCAAAAAACAGAGTCGAGCTTCTTTAAAAATAAATAAATTATAATGATTATTGTTGCAATAAAAAAAAACTGCTTATGTAATCTTCCCCAGGCATCATCCTCCGCGCAGGCAAAGCTCCTCCTCTTCTTCCTACTCCTAGTATTAGAAGCTTTGCTAGTTTTGTTTCCAATTTCTGATAATTTGTCGCTATTCCGAGGTTGGATTTTTTTAACCTTTTGGGAGTATGTGTGTGTGTGTGTGTGTGCGTGATAAAGAAGCTGGTGATTTTTTTTTGTAGTTTTATATGTGTATATTTAATTTTTTTTGTCACGGAAAAATGATATTAAAGGCTGGCATCACCTGAGCGGCGCAGTGCAAAGAAGCAAGGAAAGGAACAACACAAACTCGTTGTCAGTACCCCCCTGCAAGCCTGAGGAAAAGAGAGGAAAGTAACTTGTGATTTAGCTCACCGTAACTTAAAACGTATCTCCATGGCTGCGAAAGCCAAGAGCAAATTTTATGGTCACCCGGTTTGGTTGCTGCTGCTGCTGCTGCTGCTGCTGCTGATGAGGCCCCTTTCCTTAGTAGTAAAGGCAAAGCCATAGCCTGCTGCAGGCTCCCATGGCAGGGAGCTCCAGCTGCAGCAGCGCAGTTTGAATGCAAGCACCGAGCGAGGAATTCAAAAATGCGACACTTGCTGCCTTGGAAACAGGAAGGGGGAAGAGGAGGAGGAGGAGGCGGGGTGGTGCGGCCCCGGGTGCGGTAGTGTACTGCAGCCGCCTTTCGCCCAGGATCGTATTAAATTAAGCCCTTGGCGGAGGACGTACGGCACTTCACGAATTCCCAATACCATCAAGAAAGCGAGAGGCCGCAGATGCTCGCACAAATCGCGCATTTAATATTGCACTTGATCGGTGACAGTTAGCGAGAATCGGTTTTGTTGGTGGCCCGCCACGTTCAGTGAGCTCGTTCCGAGCGTTTAATGGTGGCTCACTTACTGCTTTGTAATCACTCTCTCTCGTTAGGAATGGACGCTTCGAACGATTCTTATCTGCTTGCGTCTCAATCCAGCGTCACAAATTAAGGAAAAATACCAAATATATAAATAAAATAAAATAAAATAAAAAAACAGAAAAAACGCAGCAAAGAGAAAAAGAAAAAGAAAAAAGAACACATTTACAACGAGAATTGGAAGTAATCGGGGGGAAGTGGGGGTACGAATTATATGGCGGTGTACCAAATGGAAAACTGTGATATGATGGAGGGAGGGGGGTATGATAGTTGAGTCCTCGTTTGGGACTCCGCTTGCTTGGGAGAAGGTTTAGGGTGGGCAGATGTTGTGTGTCAGAGGCTACCTTAACTGAATCATGGTGTGATTCACCTTGTTTGTTACTCCAGCAGACACGCAGTGGTATCCGTTTGCTTCAAATGTGGTGCTTTAATCAGGTTTAGGGTGCGAGTTGATGTGAACATATGGGTGATCTTCTTCTCTGCTTCTTCCCTTGCGTCGTTGGGATCGTTAGTTGGGGTCATTGAGTTGATAATTGCTGCAATCACGGCCTCCATTACTGCGCTGTGGAAGAAGAAGAAGGAGAAGAAGTAGAAGAAGCTGCTTCTGCTACTGCCACTGTCGCTGCCATGGTGGTGAACTACTTTGCTTAGTTGTATGCAACCCGAAGCGGCTTGGCGTCGTCACCAGCCAGTCTCATTTTGCGATTGTGATCGGCGTGTTCCCAGAGAATGTGAACTGCACGGCATAGCGGGATACTGCAATCAAATTCCTACGTGCTTGTCACACGGATGCTCGCTCGAAGAACTTTTGAGAGAAGTGTGTTGTGGGGCTTGTCTTGAGTGAGACGACAACATCGTGGTACTGGATTGGACAATCTAATCCGCGATTGTATCTCGCGCTTTCACATCTGCTGCTACAAGCAATCTTTTTCAAGTACCACTCGCAGTTGTAGTAGTCACCACGTTGAATTAACTTCTGATCTTGGTTGCTGCATTAGAGTGAGCGTTCCTCAAGCCCCAGGTCTGGAGTGTGCTCGTCAACTTGGTAGTACACCACATTGCCCGGGATCAGAGGATCACCGGGTCTTGTAGAGCTGCGTGTGGCTTTGGCAACAAGAATGATGTAGCGTGTTCTAGGAAACCGTAGAACTTGCTCGCGTGCGACCCATATTTGTGAGGTGATTGCCAGTCCTGAGACGTTGACGATGCCGAGTGGGAAGCATGTATAAGTAGCGTCGCGGTGAGAAACCGTCCCCGTAGACCATAAGATGAAGTTTTTGCCACAGTCTCTGGGCTGGATCTCTTCATTGTGGTGTGAATCTGGATCCTCTTCTCTGGACATACCTCGTACCAGAACTCTGCTTTGACTTGCCTAATCAATTTCCTCCTTCCTGGCACACACTATCTCTATATCTCCCATCTGTCGTTAATTTTCTTCTCGAGCTTAGACATGAAGTTTGGAAAACAGGAATCTCAAGGCAGATGTGGAGTGAAGGCACTTGAGCTTCCGCGGGATTATCTCGACTTATGTTGATTTCTCGTTTTCTTTTTCTTTTTACTTTCGCTACTTGGAGGACGACGTTGTGTGAAACGAGAGAGGAGCGTTGCAATGGCGATCTGCTGGAGCTTCGTCATTATGCTCTTGATAGCTCTAGCAGTACTGATTGTCCCTAGCCAACCTCTCTTCCAACCCCCAGCAGGTATGTTTGAGTCACCTGGCAATAAGCTGCTGTTGCCCCTTCGCTCTGCTCTCCCGTGTGTCAACCTGTGGTTCGGATACAATCGCTTTCGCAACAAAGAAAGGATTGCTGTGGGCCTGACTGGCTCGTTTATTCTTGAAGCAGTGCGAGTCATTGTAAATGTCGCGACGATTTAGGTCTCCAATCTCTCAAGATTTGTTCAGCGTACAATGTTAGAGAGTTAGGTCATTTCGACCTCGGATTGTTCGACTCTCCTAGTTCTGTAAGACGATGTTGCGAGCAATGGTTTGGTTGGGGAGAGAGTGACTGCTGTTTAATCTGGAATGAAGAGATGGAAGACAAAACAGCAATAAACTTCTTGTGAGCTGATTGTTCTGCTTGTTGGGTGTTTGCTACCGAATCAGGACCTCATTACACGGATGTGCGGGACTTGGAAACCTCGAAATCTGCGATTGAAAATCCGAATTCACTTCGTGTGAGATCTTTGACCATGACCACGCTGAGTCAATTTCCAATTTTCGCACTCGATTTGCTGCTGCTGCAGCACTTGTTCTTACTCTGCTGTCCCTCGTTAATTCTCTACACGGACATGAATCGCTCCAGGAGAATTGTCAAGTTGCTTCAAGACGGACGTGTAGTAACAACCTTTTGAACGTTTTCATGCAGGCCTCAGCGGGGCGCTCGGATGTGGTGCAAAGCTGGAATGTTCTGGTTGGTCGGCGAGGTCGTTTTCGTAGACTTGTCCAACAAGGTAATCGCCTGGTTTGTGATGCGCAACTCAAGTGCGCGAGAAGGAAATCCGGGAAGCCGACGGTGAGTCCGCCAGTGGACCAAGAGAGATTGCGAACACGAGAAATTCTTGCCAATTACCGACTCCCGCAAAAGCACTCCACGCACTTTCAGTCTGAACGAATGGTACCCACGGGTCCGAATCCATTGCACAACAGCAACAGATCGCAGGTCATCTTTCCGTGAGAGCATCGGTTAGCCTCGAGTATCATTCAATCTTAATTTCCCAGATGCCGACCACCACGGGTGCTGATTGCCGAGAATCTGCTCATCACTGCCGTGTGATTACGCCAAGTCTAAGTTCTGGAGACGATTCGCAGGAGAGAATGAGGTGTTGGGCCACGAGGTGGTCAATTTTGCTGGAACCACAGAGGGCGATGGTTGATCCAGAGGGAGACGATGCATGCAAAATCTTTGATTCTTCGCAATCACATTAAAAAAAATTTGAATCTGGCCTGCTGAGGGGATTGTAATCCGGCCATTCGTGGAGCAATGTCTCCCCGGCCAATTCTCTCATAAATGTAAATATTAAGTGCCACTCATTCGTCAATGACATTGATCTTTTGTATACCTTCTGCAACGATTGTCCTCTTGAATCCTCTGAGTTACACTCTGTGTTCTGGTGTTCATGAGCCGTAAACCTTAACAGTGACGAGCAATACGTAGAATCAACTGAGTTGAGAGCACAACTCAAAACAGCGTGTGTAGCTGGCATTTTGGACACGAATTGTTCTACGACAATGTGCACATCGTGCAATCTTTTTGTTCACGCTCTGCCTCGATTTGACGACAACACCAGACGACACATGCTCCAGCTGTGCATCCCCGAGTTCTGAGTGCTGATTGTGGTTGATGTGATGTGGATGATGTTGTGTGCGAAAAAATTTAAGTTCGAAAGTGCATCCCACATGGGCTTTAAAGCCATTGGCGATGGGTTGAAACATAAAGAGTGAGTAGGTGTAGCTTCAGCCAATGCTGGTTCTCTTGGCACAGTTCAGCAGAGTACTTGGCACAGTTCAGCAGAGTACTTGGCACTACGATTCTTCTCTGCCCACTGTAACCTCGTCGCGGCTTTCTTCACACACGGACCAGCTGGCATATCTCTTCACACCCTCTTGGGCATTCATCCAGCGGTCAGCAGATCCTAGTCGGCAGTAACGGTCAAAACATTCTTTCTTTGACTGTACACAATGATGCAAACTTCGACAAGATTGTTCATAAAGCTTTTCACTGGGCAGACAGAGCCACAGATCGGGTGACTGACAGAGCGTTCCGCTGCCGGAGTCGGCTTCTTCTCGAATGCTGCCAGGTTACGTCATAGCTTCACCGCCTACTGATTGCATCGTCATCCACACACACAAACACACACATACACACACACACACACACATACACACACACACACACGCACACAGAGCTTCTAGGCCACTGCGTCGTGGTTCGGCAAACGCAGGTAACTTAAACCCAACGCTGCAGGCCGCACCCCTGGCGTCACAGGCCACACGCAGCGTGCAAAACACAAAGCTAAACACGAACCTCAGCAGCCAAGCGACGCCGATCCCTCGTGGCTGCCACCAGATCTTTCCATGGCAAGTTTATTTGTGAGGATAATACGTACACGTTGTGGAGTACACGAAGCCTCAAGAGTGTTGAGAGTGATAGCTATTATTGAGGACACAGTAAAGCCCTGCAGATGTGACACTGCCAGTGCCCCTTCCTTCCTTCATTTCCCCCCCACCACCACCACCACCACCACCACCTCTCCTCTCTCTCTCTGGCTCTCTCCCTCACTCACTCACTCACTCACTCACGCACTCTCTCAATCTTCTAATCTCAATACGTGTTTTGCGTAACATTGCGTCGTCGCCATGAAAGCTCGCGACGAAGGTCGTGAATTAGGGTTTCATTCAGACACGACGCGCATGGCGATCGTCTTCTTCTTCGTCAGCCTCGAAGGAGGAGGAGCCCGCCAGCTCGGATGTGTCTGCCAGCGTGGCGGTGCCAGGTAGGCAGATGGCTGTCCCTAATAAAGCATACAGGGTCCGTGGTGGGTAACCAGTCATATCTGCACAAATGTATGATGTCCTTCCCACCTGTACCACATCACACAAGCTTGCTCTCATGCTCCCTTTTGCAGCAATCCACCTGCATTATCATCTCTATGGCCTTCCCTACCCCCCTTGGGCTTTGCCTTTAAGGAGGACCCATATTATGAGCCCTTTCTTTTTGGGCCTTCAATACTACTACTAATAATACATGGAGTTTCTTTCATGGGAAACTTAGAGTTGTTTCTGTTGTTGAAAAGTGTGCTTTGTATCATCTTGAAACATTACAGATGAGCTTGTAGGATTGAGTCTCATAGAATATGGCTGGTTTTGAGGTGTTGTGGATGTTGGCTTTGGGTTCTTTTAGGGAACTTGTGGGCTTGGTAGAAATTTTTGGGTTATTTTTCAAAACCTTTATAAAAGTGCTTCACACACACATATATATATATATATATAAGTTTTATTTCTGGAACTTGGAACACAAGTCACTAAAAGCTGAAAGTATAAGTTCAGAAACTTAGAAAAGGAGGGTTTGATCTTGGATGAAGAAATGCAAAGAAAACATGGTATTTAATTTGTAAAAAAGAAAAAGAAAAAGAAAATTTTGGTAAATGATTTATTGAGTCTCATAATATTTTAAGTCACAAAGTTTCTTGTATTATAGCCAACTTAATGTTGTAACTTGATTTAATAATCTTTAAATAACTTGTATTAATAGAGTCAATACTACAACAACTACACAATGATTTTGTGCTAAACTATCAATTTTATATAATAACAGCAAGTTGAATTCTCGACAAAATAAAAAAATAATAATTCATAGAATGTGAAAAGGATATAGTTTTTAAATTTTAAAAAATGTACTTTTAGCAAGATAATATGATTTCTTTATAGTTGATATATTTTTGCACATAGATAAATAAAACTGAAATGAATCATGATCTTGGTGCAAGAATGAAATGTGGTATTTATTTAACCAATACAACAATTCAAGATTCAACTGCAATCAACAATTAAAATATATAAATTTTTAAATTAGAAAATTATAATCTTTTACAACCATACCACCTAATACTGTGTATCTTCTTTCAGATAATCATCAGCATGCACTTATTACATTTTAAAACTACAATTTGGCTTTTTTTTCTTTTAATTGATGAAACAAAATCAAAATTCGTAAGACCTATCAATTAAGTCTTAATCATTATTAAGTTCAACGACAGAATATTCCAAATCAACTATAACCGAGATAATCGACAGAATGTTCCATAAAAAATTCATTTATTTAATCTGTACACTTCCTGATTATTAATCTGCAAATATGTGTACACATATTATTAATTACCAATTATTAATTGTACACATATACATATATGTGAACAATTTTTAAAAAAATTAATAAGTAAATTGATCTCTACATAAAGTAAAAAGATTGCAAAGAATCAATGAGAAATTTTTCTACTGAAATACATTATAATTTTATGTTTACTATTGTATCACAATTTTAACTGTTTGCAATCAATGTCAAATAGGATGTTGTTTATATATATATATATATATATATATATATAATAAATAAAAAGTTTATCAATCCAAAAAAAATACATGTCAGAGTATCACATCATTTGATTTCTTTTGCTGTTAAGACTAATAATAAAAGTTATTTCATTTTAACATATATCTTAAAGGACCAAAAATTTAGCGTTGACTAATATAATTATGTAAAACCCATGTTAAAGGCAAAATGAGTTTAAAAGGAAAAAATCTGAATCAATAATATAAGTTATAATGTATATAAATTAAAAAAATTGTATTTTATATTTTAAAAATTTAGACCAATTTATGATTTCTGATGAAAAAGTGGCAATAAAAACATTGAATATACATAAATAAATAAAGTTACAGTAACAAGTTGAAAGATAAACATGCTCAACCAATCTATATATATATATATATATATAAGAATTATTATTATATTCCATTCATTAAATTGATACACTTTTGATTAGTTGAAGGATTTAATTATCTTGAAATTCATTAAGATATTTATAGTCTAAAATTCTAATTAGATTGATTGATTGATTGATTGATTTTTTCATTTTTTTTCTCATACACTTTTGATGATGTTTGTAAAGTTATTTTTAAATGTTTTAAAAATCAGATATACTTAATAACAATCAACCATGTTAGATTTTTGTGCATTTTACTTTTTCAAGATATTTCTTGATTTAAGAATATAATTTTAATGTAAACTTAATAGTTAAAATAGAAAATCATATACTTTAAAGTTCAAAATTTTAAATAGGCTACTACAATATCCAAAAATTATGATGTTTTTTTTTCTTGCATAATTTCTTAAGTATATAAATGCATTGTAATATGTACAAGATAAACATAGTTGTTCCAATTTTACAAGAAAAAATTCAAATATATATATATATACACACACATACATATGCAATTGAAAAAAATATAAGATTAATTATGTATAAATGTCTATTACATTAGATTTCTAATCTCATTATAAATCTTAATCAAAGATTAATACAATTATGAATTATTTAGGATCCTAAAAGTTTATACATATATAAATGAAAGTCATACAAAAGATAAAATATTAATTTTTTAAAAAAACTTTTAAATTTTTTTTTTATAAACTTTAAAATATATTAGCTATTTATAAATATTTTATTTAAAATATATTAATATATACTTCTATATATTATTTAAATTAATAAAATTAATATTACATATATATATAATTTTTAAAACTATTTTTTTAATTTAAATTTTTTAAAAAATTATTTTATATAAAAAATTTAAAATATTTTTAAAAATTAATTCTATGATAAGTAATAAAATTAATTTAAAAAATAAATAAAATATAGATTATTATAATTACTTATAATAGAATTTAAAATATAAATTTATTATTATAATAAATTATAATAAGTTATTAAAAAATTATTATATTATTAAAAAAATAGATTATTATAATTTATTCTTATATAAAATTATATTATAATATATATTATTATTATTTATCTTATTATTATTATTATTATTATTCTTTATATGATTATTATTTATATTATAGTTTATTTTAATAATAGATTATAATAATATAATAATTTTTAAAATATATTTAAAATTTAAAATTTTTGGTATTAGAAGTATTACAACTATCTATCTAAAAAAGATTCTAGAAGATTTTAGAATGTTCTTGAAGATTCTTGATAGTTCTAGAAGATTCTTAGGATTACTTCACATTGAAGCAACAAAGAAGCTATTGAAGAAGTATCTTAGGATAACTTGAGGACAAAGCCTCTTATGGGAAGCTACTTAGAAGCTTACTAATTCCTAGTATACATAGGTGTTGATGTTGAGGGGCTCTTTAGTCTCGACAACACATGTCTTGTGGTCTAATTTTGACCTTTTACTCTTATTTTTATTCTTGTATTGTGTTGCTTTGCAATAAGACTCATAGATTCTATTATTTTATGATGATCTTATATAATTCCTTAATCTTGTCCTTGATAGCTTGTTAAGATTGATATAATATAATATAGGAGCTTGGTCTTTTTGGATAACAGATTATTCTTCTTCTTAAAAGTAATGTAGTGCTCTAAATGTTGTGGATTATTATCTTTTAGACTAATATTAGTCTTGATTTTTCTTATAATTTTTTATATTAACTACAAATTAATTATATTAATTTCTTCTTATTTCATTTATATGGTAAGAAGTAAAGAATTTAATATGATAGATTCTAAAGAAGCCAAATTGGATTTAATTATAAATGCTCATAAAGCATTGAGAGTCAAGACAAAGATCTTATCTAAGCAAAATAAAGAACTTTATATAACCATATATAATAGTCAAAGAATAGAATCACCTTAGTCACTACCATAAGTAATCCTAGGAAGTCTATTACCAAGGTCTATTTTACTAGAAGATATATATATTCAAGACAACAATTCAATATCAACAATAAAAGAACCAAGAATTAGCCTTCTAAAGAAATTTAATGGAACTTGTTTAAAATTTTGTGGCTTTGTAAATCAAGCACAATTTATTGTTTTATTCCAATCTTAGTGATATTTTATAGAAGTATCTTATGTTATTCTAATTAAAACCTTACTTTTAGATCAAATTTTTTCTTAATTTGTTCTACTGTTTAAAAAAATATTCTTCCATATTGCATAACTTTAAAATACTTTTGGCAGCATTTGTTGAAGAATTTGGCAAACATGATAAGATTCATTGTGCCACAACTAAAATCCGAGTCCTTCAACATGGAATATATTTTGCATCTATTTATACTTTAAAATTTTGGCAATTAGCATGTAATATTAATTAGGATGAAAACGTATTGATAAGTCAATTTTATTAGAAATTATAAGATAATATAAAGAATCTATTATTGTCTATGTTTGATCTTTAAATTCTTAATAGAGTATTCAATCAATTTGTAAGGTTTAACAATTGGTAATTTTAATATTAATAAAACAAATGTTCTTTGAGTACACTACAACTATATGCCAAGTACTTAGTAGCTTCTACATTATTCAACTCCAACAATCATTTAGAAGTAAAAAATATGCAAATTGATGCAATTTGTTTTAAATTTTTTTCTAAAGAAGATAAGAAATGGTAAAGTAACTAAGGTTTATACTCATATTATAGAAAGACTGGCCAAAAGATTGACAATTGTCTAAAAACGCACCAATATATCCATTGAATGAAAAGTGCAACTATACCAACAAATGCATTATTGTAAAAATAAAGGCGCCCAGCTACAATAGGGACCATGTGGTTGGACTCTTCTACTTTTTTAAACAATATAAGTCTTGTACTATTTATCAATCTTTATTATTATTTTACCATACTAATCTATTTAGGCTTTTAAAAATTCAAAATCCTTATTTTCTTAGACTCAAGTGCCTCTATTTGTTTTATTGATTAATAATTTTTAAAAAATTTTAAAATTTTTATGATTAAAAAATCAAAATTTTTCTATATAGAAATTATAGATGATAAGCCTTTATTATTGAAAGTTGTTATTCATAAAACAATCGTATTAGAAATAAAAATAAAAAATCATAGTAGCCAAATCATATTTAATATCATCAAATCTTTATCTAATTTAATCATATTAGGATTTTTTTAGCTTAAAAGATATAATCTATACATAAATTAGATATTTCATAAAATATTATTTCTAATAGTAGAACTTACTTATATAAAACTTATTATAGGATCTTATAAACTTCATAAGTTTGAAGCTATAAAACCTTTATTTATTAGAGCAAGAGCATTTATAAGGGTTGTAAAGGAAGGCTCTTCTTTTGTTGTTTATACAACTCCAACATTTGAAGAAGTGACTATATTGACAACTACTCCAAAGGGTTGTAAGGATTTTCAAGATATATTTGAAAAAAAATAAAATATTGACACCTTATCAAAGTATCACCTACATGACTATATTATTAATTTTTAAAATCAAGCACAACTACCATTTGGTCCTATCTATAATTTATCACAAAATGAACTTATTGTATCAAAAGGGTATTTTGATAAAAATCTTGTAAAGAATTTTATATAATATTCAAAGTCTCATGTTGGTACTCTAATACTTTATTTTGAAGAACACATCTATAAGATGAAAGAGCAAAAGAGACATATATTATTAAAAAAAATATGAATTCAAGACTAAATTATAAAATTATTTTAATAAATATAATTTTTTTAAAAAAAAAAAGAGAAGTTAATACAAATATTTAGTGTTAATGTTGTTTTTTTATAAAATTGGCTTTTACTTAAATTATAGAATAACTAATAAGATAAAATAATAAAGATTAAAAAAAATACTATTAGACATCTTAAGATTAGAATAAAGGATAGTTTTTAGCAAAAATTACTTAAGGAAACCTTGGATTGATATCCAAAGAGGGCCAGTTGTAAACTAGGATTAAAATTAGATCCTAAGGCATAAAACCTTATGCCTACAGCAGATAGAGAGTTCTTTTGTTGATTGAAGAGTAGGGATCAAGAACAAACTTGATAAGATTTCTTTTAACATTGGCTTCAAGGTTTTTAGATTTGCAATGACTTTGTAAGAGCTATGCAAAATTAGGATTCTATTTGGATGACTCTGGTTATTGAAAAATAAAGTAGGTTCACATTTTTGAACAAATTGAGAGTTGTATAGTAGATCTATAGATGAAAATTTATAAATTTATGAATATAATTATATTAAATATCTATTATGAATTATAATTTAATTTAAAAATTAGATCAAAGATTATTGGAGTTTAAATGAGCTAAGGACTTAGAAATTAGATTTTAAAGGTTACTGAGGATTTTCATGATTTTGAATAATTTACTAATTAAAATGGAATGATTTTTTTTTGAACTAGTTGTTACCTTAGTTTCTAACATTTTTGTAAAAATTTAGAATATATAAAAGGTATAAAAAAGAGATATTAATACTAAAAGATCAATATTAAGGTTGAAAAAAGAGGATAGCCAACACCTAAGAGAATTAGGAGCTTTTTCTTTCAATTGATGAGTTCAAATTTCTTCAAATTTTTTATTCATATTTTTAATTAATATATCAAAGAATATGCAAATTTTGAATGAAGATCAATAGTTAATTTAATAATTATTGAGATTTTAATTTTGCTATTAGATTTATTTAGGATATTAAGATTTATTTTAGGATTTGATTATGATTTGATTTAAGATTTGATTAGAATTTCATTAGAATTTGATTAGGATTTATTTAAAATATTAAAGCTTCATTAGAATTTGACTTAGGATTTATCTTAGGATTTCATTGGAATTTCATTAGGATTTAACTTAGAATTTGTTTTAAGATTTTATTAAGGTTTCATTAGGATTTATTTTAGGATTTCATTAAGATTTTATTAGGATTTAATTCAAGATTTTATTAGGATTTAATTCAAGATTTTATTAAGATTTTAATACGATTTGATTAAATATTTTATTAAGATTTGATTTAGAATTTCATTAAGGTTTTATTTGTTAGGGATATACACTTCAAAAGTTTACAAAATTTTTTAAAACATTTTAGAGGTTTTTTAGTTAATGAAAGTTGGTTGAGGAGTTTCCTAGTTGATGAAAGTACCTCGAGAAGCTTCATAGTTAGTGGAAAGAACTTAAGAAGCTTTCAAGTTGGTAGAAAGAGCTTGAGAAGCTTTCTAGTTTGATAGAAGTCGCTCAAGAAGCTTTCTAGTTTGATAGAAGCCACTCAAGAAGCTTTTTAGACAAGAGTATATATTAGAGCCGAGGTTGAAGAGTTCTTTAGTCTCGACAATGCATCTTTTGGAGTTCTAGCTTATCTTTTTTTAAAATTCCAAGGATTTGTCAATCAAATTCGATTGATAACCATTCTACAATCTGATACTTATCTGACAAAAGAATCAAGGATTAGATTAGTTGATACCTTGCTTACAAGACAAGCATTATTATGATTTACTTCCTTATTTTAAAAGAAATCACCAATTTTAAACAACTTTGAAGTTTTCATGGAAGCATTTGTGAAAGCATTAGGAAAATATGACAAGGCTCATTGGACAATAACTAAAATCCAAATATTGTGACAAGAGGCACACTCTACATCAATCTATACACCCAATTTTAGGCAACTAGCATGCGACATTAATTAGGATGAAGAAGTCTTAATAAGTCAATTCTATTGAGATTAAGACATGATGTATAGTATTTGTTATTATTGCTTGTGGATCCATAATTGTTCAATAAAGCCATCAACCAAGTTATAAAATATGATAGTTGACTATTTCAACATCATTAAGATTAATGTATATGGACCTCAGCAAGACAACATGCAATTTGATACATTCTTGCTATATTGATAAGTAGTCTAAATTCACATTCAAAAATAAAAGACATGTAACTTGATACAATACATTTTAAACCTTTTAGTTTACAAGAAAAGAAGAGTTGGATGGAAGAAGGTTTATGTTTGTATTATGGTAAAGAAGGCCAAAAGGCTTACAATTACTTGAAGAAATAAAATCAACACATCACCAAAATTAGGAGTGCAATCGTTCAGGAAAATGAAGATGTTCAGCCACAGTAACGACTATGTGGTTGGACAATTTAATATAGCAAAACTATTCATGTTCCTTTCTTTTTGCTCAACTTGCTCGTTGCTTTATAATTTCTTTGTATTTTGGTTCTAAGAAGCTTTAAGCAATTGCTTTGTTGGATTCAGGGGTGTCCGCTTGTTTATTAGATGAGGTGTTTGCTAAGCTTCATAAAATTCTTCTAATACAAAAATCCAAATCTATTCATGTAGAGGTAATAGATGGATGACCTTTATCCTTTAGTAATGTCACCTATGAAACAATACCTATAGAAGTGTTGTTTGAAGACCACAACAACCAAATTGTATTCAATGTTATTATGATTCTTTCAAATCCTATTTTTTTCAAACTTTCTTAGTTGAAAAAGAATAATTCACCTATAAATTGGAGGTCATAAAGAATGATATTTCCAATAGAAATTCTCACAAGAAATTTTTTAAAAAAGTCACGAGTTGGTAAGCCTTTATTTATTGGAGCAAAGATCTTTATAAGATTAGCCAAAGAAGGTATACCATTTGTTATTTATATGACTCCAATTAAAGAAGATATGACTTCATCAGCAAGTATTCTAGAATAATATAGCAAATTTTAAGACGTTTTCTAGAAGAAGAATATTGATATATTATTGGAGCACCAATCTTATGATTGTACTATAGATCTTCAAGAAAGAACACAACCACCTTTTGGCCCAATTTATAACCTTTTTCAAAACAAAATTTCAACGTTAAAAGATTATATTGATGAAAATCTTGCAAAGAACTTCATTAGGTATTTGAAATCTGTACCAGATGCACATGTACTCTTTGTGAAGAAGAAGGATGGTTCTTTACATATGTATATTGATTATGAGCGATTGAATAAGATAATGGTGAAGAATTATTATCCATTGTTGTTAATCTCAAGACTTTTGGAACAACTCGGCAAGACTTTTGAAACAACTTTTCGGTTAAACATAGAATCAAGAATAAATTCTATTCTTATTTGAAGTTCAATATAAAATATAGTTGTTACTTTAAAAGCTAAAATCTACATGATATAATAAAAAAATGAGATCATTAAAAGTTATATTAATTTACTAATCTAAGATTATTACTTTTACTTATTTTTTTAAATTAATATCATCTATGAAGTAAAATTCTAAAAATATATTTTTATACTATAAGAAATTAGATTAAAAAAACTTATAATAAAACCATTATATTTCTAAAAGTATATAAAAATAATTTTTAATTTAAAATCACATATTTAAAATATAAATTAATATCATAAAAAATATTTATCTTTAACAAAAAATCTACAAATGATTAATATTGCTATAAAATATATACGAGATAATTACTTTAAAATTCCACTTTGAGATTTCTATACAAATAGTTCTATTATATTTTTTCTTATAGTACTTTAAATATTATAAAAAAATTATAAAAAATTATTAAAAATTAAATAAATAAAAATAAATATTTTTACTTTATATTTTATCTTTTATATATATATATATATATATATATATATATATATTATTTTAATAATATACATATATAAATACTAAAATTCTATTATATTCTAAAACATAAATTATATTAATTTTTAAATATAATATGTGATAATTTTATATACAAAGATTGATAATTTAGTTTATTTTGTTTAATTACTTTAAAAAAGATATATATTTTTTGTCATTGCTTTTGTCATTTGTTGATAAAGTTATACAAATTCAAAGATATCATATAAAAAATATTGATGTTTTTAGAGTATTAATTTTATATAAATTTTTTCTTTCTTTATATATATATATATATATATATATATATATATTATAGTATTTATTAAATTATTGATTCATTATTTTACTTTTAAATGATTTTTTTAATTCTTCTATGTTTATTTTTTTATTTTTTTTAAAAGATGAAATATTTAGATTAGCATTTTTAAAATAATAATGATAGATCTTATAAATATATATGAATGTATATGCATAAAAATTAAAATATAAGAATATATATATATATATATATATATTATAAATTGTGGTCTTAATCATTTTTTGTAACTTTTACTAAAACGTGCATCACTTTTTGTATATTTGTGTAAGTCATTATTAACTTTTAGGGGCTATCTTGGTTATTTTAGAAATTTCCTTAAAATATTTGTTAGACTTTTAAGTCATTATATAACTCTTAGAATTTCTCCTTGAAGCTTTAAGAGGACCAAGTTATTAAAATAGAAATAAAGTAGCAAGAAAATGGATATCTTTGTTTTTCAAATATACATTTGATAGTTATCTTAGTAAGCTTTTGATTCCAATTATATTCTAGCCTTATTTCTTAATTTGTATGTTATTATTTATTTATATCTTAAAATATTGGCTCCATGTCATTAAATTGATTTTCAAATATATTTCTATATAATTTAAACAAACAAACAAATATATATATATATATATATATATATATGTATATATATATATATATATATATATGTATATATAATTATTTTTTATTTAAATATTTGATTATTGATAAACAATAATGTATTTATTTTAAATTAATGAATGAAATTAAAAAATTAGACGAGGACCATATTTAAGTAATAATAGATATATAATGATGTTTTTGTTAAACTATTACCAATCTCACAATCACAAGATTTATAAAGATTTAAGCTATTTGAGATGAAAATTTTAAAAAAAAAATTTAAAAGAAGATTTTATTTGGGGTTCTAATTTCAACTTTTATTTTTAGCAGGAGCTATCAGGTTCTTATCAGGAGTTTATCAGTTCCTTGCGCACTGGCCGTCAGAAGCTTATCAGGAACTTCACGGGGCACCGAGGTCGCACGCGAATCTATCCACCTAGGCAAGATGACATGGCGATCTCTTCAAACGTGTCCTCACGGAACAACGACACGTGTACAATTCCACTCATCGCTTCCCTCTGGGCGAGCTTTTGCTCTGTACTCCATTCGAAGGGCTTCGATCAGTTAGGGTTTGATGGATTGGTAGACTCAAGAGTGGAATTAAAGCACCGATTCAAGCATGCCGCTGCCGATGTTGCTACTATTTTCATGTACTGTCGATTAGGTTTTGATGGTGAATACTTTGAGGTCTCTGATCAGTGAGTTGAAGGATGAGGAGGATCTGCGGCACGAGATGAAACATTGTTGCTCGTCAGGGAAAGATGAATGAACCGATGTCGTTGCGCTTAAGGATAGCGTGTATCTCATTTGGACAGGAATATTTGAGCATGCATCCATGCACGCATGACGATAATGCTACGATTTTGTGACGTTTTCTCATACTTTTAGGCTTCTGTGCAGATAACTGCAGGCGTTGCCCTACAAATGGCGTCTGCTGAGATTGAGTGGCACTGTGTCCCAGGTTTTGCCATGTTCACTTGAAAAGTAGATTGATCCAGAGGTCCAAATCCTGGTATTCGTGTCTCTGTGCTCTCGGGGACTTACTTCAGTTGTGAGATTCAGTTTACTGTTGGTGTTGAGCATGTGTAGATAAATAAATTACACGCACTCAGCAAATATAGAAATATGCTCTGCAAATCATTGTGAACAGCGTATCATAGTCAGCGATCAATACTATTGGTGTGTGTATGCTGATGGTATGCTTCCTGCTTTTGTACTTCGCAAAATGTGCAGAATTTCAGGCGATTTCCTTGAAACAAGCATGAAACCGCATGGGTACTACCTCACCCAAAAAATGGCTGGCTGCTATTTGGTCTGATGTTCAACAGGACACATTGTTTATTACTTTGTTTAAGCCATGCTCTCTTACTTTGCTGCTTTTCCTTTTAGAGAATGACGTGATCCTCCGTAACACTAAACTGTGCTGATGCTTTGAACTAAGATATAAGAAAACCAGATTTGGGATCCTTAGAAGGAGAAAATATTGGGGCTAGATGCTAAAGGGTGAGTGACTCGCGCGAAACGGGATTGCAGCTTGTACGTGGCAAACTCAACATCGGCATAGATGGCTTTCAGTTTGAACAACTGCCTTCACGGCAATAATAGCAACAGCAGCTCTGCAGTCTTCTTTTGAGGTAGTACCCATGCGGTACTACCTCAAACTGCTTCCGCCATTGTTCAAGTTGCTTTCGATCTTGTATGGTAGTGCTTGATCCTTTGGTTGCCGCATCCCGGGGTCTCAGGGATCTAAAGTTTCTGATGCAATTCAAAACATCTGGTCTAGGGGTCTATCAGTAAACTCATGTTCTGTTCTTTGAAAGGCTAACATGTCCGAGGTTTTCGACTTTTAGTTGAGAGAGTTTGAACGCCCGGTATCATTGGCTGTAATTCCCAATTGACAGAAACACGGTTACTGTGAGCCCTCACGTTGCTAAATTGTGTAAGTAATAGCTACATATTTGATACTTAATTGGTGCTTTTTATACTCTTCTTTTCAATTGCAAATACTGATTACGTAAAAAAAATTTAATGATCACTTACAAGAGTTATACAGTTTCATGTTGTTATGGAAGGAAAATTATATCTCAGAACAAGACAAGTACATTCATGAGTTGCTTAATTTTTTTTCTTACAGCGATTTCAAGACTTGATTTATTATTATTTAGAAATCTAACAACCAACCTTAAATGAAAGAACACCTACTTGCATAAAACAGTCTACTACAAAAAAAAATTATATGTATATATTAAAGAAAAATAATACAAGAAATGGTAATTGTACTATGTGCAACGATTGCATACGAATTTTGGCAACATCCTGAGCAGAAAAAACTTATCATCAGCTGGTAGTACACACAATGGAATTTTTTTTTCTTTTTTTTTTTCTTTTTTTTCTTTTGACCTTATTTTTTTGCAGTCACAGTATATTCATAGAAATAAGTCAGAGAAGGAGAAGAAAACCTATGAGTGTAGTCAGTGATCAATTTCCAACAGCAAAGTATTGCCATTGATTCTGCATAAGATGTCGCTGTTGAGGCTGCCCGGAGGGGGTGGTCCTGGGCAAAGGCGACGCCGACCCTTGAGCTGGAGCAATGAGCTCCGGGAGCAGAGCTGGTCTGCTTGGTGGGGTTGGATTGCGACTGGCGACTGTCACCAGATTGATGACATCATGAGAGACTAGAGTTAGCGAAAGCGGGGCGGCATGGCGAGGGAGGGAGAGGCTCATGTGGCATTCAATCGTGCGAAGCAATCACCGCTGTTTTCCTCTCGGAGAAGTTGATTACCCTCGCTACTGTTCCTGTACATCCCACTTGACCACCCCCTATTGCTACACACACCATGGCCCTTTCCAGGGCAACATGATGCAACTCCAGTCCTCTCTCTCTCTTCTTCTTCTATGCCACATGCGGCTGTCTAGGGGCAAAAAAAAAGACAGATACATCTCTCTCTCTCTCGCTGTCTATATATATATATATATATATATATATTCTTTTCATGATATGTAGTCGATTACAATGATGCACAAGTTTAGAGGTGGCACCTACACCCAAACTTAACAGTTAATGGTCTAATATGCAGCTTTGTTGGGAACAGGGATTGGAAACACAAACTCTTCCAGCCAGTTGCTGTAGCTCCTCCTCCTACAGCAATCATAGACAGTGGAACTGCATCCAAGTGGGAATCAATCAAGGCTCCTGCCTGGAGGAGTGGTGAGTGGTGCTGAAGCCAGAGATGAAGGTTGGCCCAAACCCACATCATCATCTGCAGCATAATAACTACATGGTCTCTCCCCCTTGGGATTGAGATGATGGGAGACAGTGCTTGAGCAGCTTTGTTGCATGTGGACGTGGGATGGAGCATGGGATCTGAGTCCTCCCTCACCTTCTTCATCCTCCTTGTCCTCATCATCTCTTTCTTTGTTTGTGCAAGGCTTGTATATCCATAACAAAAATGACCTTGACACTAGTTTAGGGTTTGGATTTCACCATGATTATGACATTGAGACCAAGTTTAGGATTTAGGATTTAACCACAATGTATGACATTAAAAGAGTTGCTTGCACAAGGCGTAGATGAATAAGTAGGTGCATTGTGGAGCATTTAGGTGTGAATGACATTAAGAGAATTGCTTCCACTAGGCGTGCATAAGTAAATAGGTGTATTGTGGAACATTGATGTGTGTCTTTAATAATTATGCAAACATTTTGATATAAGCTTATAGTAACATAAATTGGTTTAATTAGGTAGTTTTAGATGTAATTTAGTTAGAAACCACTAAAATGATATAAGAAGATGGAAACATAGATTAATTGGATACAGATACAAATAAGTTTGATATTTGATGGCAATGTAGATTGGTTGGATTGAGATGCAATTAAATTTTGATGTAAGATAATGGGAACATATATTGATTTTTTTGGTTGGACCTAATATAAAACTTAACTTTTAATATATCTGTATTAATAAATTATATTTTATATTTTATGTTTATTTTTTACTACACCAATCATTGAAATAGTTCTCATCATACATACTTTTATCTTTTATAAAAAGAATAATTATAATGTTTGATTGTGATTAATCACATGATACTATATATATATATATATATATATATAAGAAAACTACTAAGTAAGCTAAATGGTTGTTGAGTCCTAAATATGTTTTATTAGTATATTTATAATTATTAAACTTTAGCTAATGTATGTAATATTATTGAATAAATTTAAACATTTTATATGGACAATTGAAATGTGAATATTTTTCATTCAATAATATACTTTTGATATTATAATGACACAATATTAATATAATTTTTTAATATATTAAAAATACTATAAAATAAATATTTTTATTAATTTAAAAAATTAGTTTGCAATTCCTGATAAATTAGAACTTGGAGTAAATTTTGAGAACTGCAAACCTATAATGTTCATTCAAAAATGAAGTTTCATTTTAGAAAAAATTCCTTTTAAAAATTCTTTTAAATTCTTTAATTTTTATCAATCAAGAATTAACTTTCTTTCTTAAAAAATTCATCCAATTAATAAACTTCAAAGACAAACAGAAAAATTTAGCCAATCAACAAATTTCAAGGGCAGACACCAATTTATTTAGATATATATATATATATATATATGTTAAACCTACAAGTATGACCTTGAATGTTCACAATGTAGATAGAAAATGCGAAATAATGTTATTATATTCCATTTACAGAGAGAGAAATAGAAAAAATAAAAATAGATAGAAATTTTTAAAAAATTGTGATAGAAATTTTTTATTGATTGAATAAAAAATTGTGATAGAAAATCCTTTGCAATATTCCTCTATTCAATCAATTGTGCATCTACTAATTTCTTAACTAAATTTTTTATTGATTGAATAGAGGAATATTGTGATGCACTAACTTGTTTCCAATCACTTGTACTGAAATCTTTGAATACTTCATATATGTAATATTGCTAGGTGATTCAAATTTTAAATTATAAAAATAAACAAATAATTAATAATCAAAGTGTTTTATAATTTTATAAAATTTATTTGAAATTGAAATCTACAATACAGAAAAACTATTCAAAATGATTTTCAAGAATATGATTTTGATTGCTAGATTAAAATCACATTATTAGTTCATGCCATATAAGTTTCTACAAAATATAGTTTTATGGAGGTTTTGTAATAAAGTACTTTGTTCCACTTTTTAGATAAACTTATTAAAAATAGGGAAATTCAAAATGTGTAACATCACTTTTTTTTCAGGCAATCTCTAAAAAATAATTTAAAGTATGTTGTCTTATAACTTCTTATTTAAAATTATTCACATTATGAGATATCTGTTAAAATATTATTATTGATCGGATCTAAGTAGTTTAAAGATCCTTCAAATTAATAGAAATACCTCACGTTTGAAATTCATGACCAATAGCAAATTTAATAAGCATTGATTCTCTAATAAATGACCAAATATTGAGTATTTGGTCTAAGATAGTAATTTCAAGTATATTGTACATGAAGATTTAGGTGCAAGGTCATATATTGTTTTAAATATTATTTTCTATTTTTAGTTATAAAATTTAAAGTAATTTTTTTTAAAAAGGCACCATTATCAAAAATATTAATTTTTTTGACACTCTAGTATAACATATTTAATACTGTAAAATCAAGATCAAAATATAAAATTATGACATTTTTATCATTTAATTCTTAATTATCAAATAATAACAAATAAAGTAAGCAAAAAAAATTCTATGATTTAAAATATAAAAAATTTATTATGTTTTTGAAATAAAATATCTATTCATGATATTGGATTTTATATTGGCTTGTTGGCATCTTTACAAGACTAACATATCAAATGTTTTAATTTTTCTTATCTTAGCATTGTTGAATTTACACTTCTACTTTGAAAAAATTGCATTATCAATTTGTTTTGAAAATTTATGTATATTTTATAATATATACTAAAGAAAACACTGTCTAATCTGGATAAGACATTACAGTTAAATTTGTTTAAAAAATAAATATATTGTTTAATAGTCTACTAAAAAAAAAATTTAAAAGTTTTTAAATAGAAACAAAAAAATGACATTTTTTAATTATTGTATTGGAAGTTCATAATTATTCTTTAAATAAATTTTTGATATAAAATGTTTAAATTTTTTTTATTTAAAGTCATACAACAGGACAACTTCAAATAAATTTTTAATTGATTAAATAAGATTTAAAAATAATAATTATTGCCCTTGAATTGATGTAATTTTGATTATCAATTTTTGTTAGTAATGGAAATTTAATAAAACAGACATGTCTATTTTTACTTTGTGAAGAAATATAATTCTGAATTTAATAATTAAACAGAAAAAATAAATAAAATATGTGCATTTAAAATGCAAGATATACTATGCCAAAATACAAAACATAAGAAAAATAAAAATCAGATGCACAAATTATAACATTAAATATGAACATAATCTTGAATCAAATTTTTATACTTGTAAGATTAAAAGCTATTGTTAAAGCTTTTATAGACCTACTGTTTAATTTGTTAAAGCTGAACTATAACTAAACTTTTTGCCCAATTTGCTTCAAGTAGTTTACAGGAGAAGCTTTTCAAAAAAACTTTTATGATTAAGATTTTTCAATAATTTTTTAAAATGTTTTTAAAAAATATTAAAAATACTAAAAAGGTGCACATAAGGTTTTTAAAAGGTTCAGAAGCTAATTCCATGACGTAATTATGACGTAATATTTTAATTTTTTAATTTTTTTTTCCTTCAAAATATGGAAAAATGCATAATAAAATTCTCAAAGTTGCTTTGTCAGCATCAAAAATGAGATATGTTGCTGATTGTCTGATATACTTACCAGGATGGCAAATTATGGCACAAATTGCATCTACAGAGAGCTTCTAAAACTGAACCCAGTTAATTCTAGCTCAGCATTAACACATCACAAGTCTTCTGCAGCTACAGATACACTGTTTCAATAATTGATATGAAAAATGTTTATGGTAGCAGCACAAGTGGTTGATAACATATACTTATCCACCCTCACAGCCTTCCCATGTTCCACCCAAACTTCACCACCATTGACTGCTGATTTAGTATATTTGTGGGATCTGTGATCCTATAAATCTATAACAATGTCAAAGAATTGCTGGTTTTGGCATTGACTCCAGATCTGATACTTGGGTCCTTAAATGAAAATACAGCTGCCAAGTGCAGATAACCTCACCAGTTGAGATATAGACACATCTGCAAGTATTGCCACACAACCCTTTTCCTTGATGAATTTTCCAATACTCTGCTCCTCTTTTGCACTCGCCAATCATTGGAGGTTTACTATTAGTGTTTCTGACTAGCCACCCTCTCTTTTCACTGTAGGCTTCAATTGGATTGCACCTGCTGAGTTATATGTTGTGGTGTGCAATGAGATGATGGGACCACTCACCAACTGGCTCCACCAAACCCATTGTTGGCCACTTTCAATCATCTTGTGATTTGTTGGCAATGTTATTGCAGTCATTAAAATAAATAAATGAAAACTATGTAGTGAATACATTTATATACCACAGGGATTTGTGATGGTGAATGAAATGCAGAGTGATGGAGAATCAGTTGTTCCCAACTCATAAATAGTATTGGGCAGATTCTGGTACAAAACTGCTCCTCATTGGTTTATGATGTTGAGCTTCAAGCTTGGCATGGGGACTTGAGAAGTTAAAGGGAAACAGTGCAGAAGAGACTGAGAAGTAAAGTCTGGGGGACAATTGTTTGTATTGAGGAATCAATTTCTCAAACTCCTGTCTCTGAGATCAGAACTTTATTTGTATTTTACCCAACTTGGCTTGTTATTGCACTAGCAGTAAGCATGTGTGGGTGTCCGGTCTTCTCTTGGGCCTACAAACCTGGCTGCTGTAGGGTCATTCAAATGAGAACAATTTATGGCAATCAATTTCATCCAAAAAGCATGCCTTTCCTAGATTTCTCAAGTGGCTCTACAAGTGTAATGTTGAACCATAAATTTATTTTCTCTAAGAACCCCATGTTTCAATGCTTTTGATGGGGAATGTTCATATTGAATGCAGCAGTTGACAAGCTACTTAGTTTGGTGCATACAAATCTCGATGGTATTAATCTCACATAGGTTTGTTGGGAGATCACTAGTAAACGGCACAAGCACGTACAACAGATGATCAGTAACTTCTCTCAATAATTGAGGGAGAGAAGTATGAATACAGATATATGTACAGGATTAAGTTCAGTGCAAGATCCCTTCTTTCCTTACTAAAAAGCTTACGACGCACCTCACCTGCCTCAGATTCCTAATTAATTACAGAATTTAGACTACCAAGTCTCGATCCAAGGTCTCAGATCCAGCTCATGAGTCCATGCATTCTTTGGTTGTTGATGTGTGTACCAATACAGCTCTGCAATATCTTGGGGATTAACCATTCCCTGCCTTTCCAGTATTAATGCAGAGTCCTTGACCATCTCTCTTGTCCACTGAGTGTCGATAGGTCCATCCACGATGAGATGTGCCACATGGATGCCTTTGGGACCAAGTTCCCGAGCCATACTTTGCGCCAAAGCTCGAAGACTGAACTTAGCTCCTGTACGTAAATGTGAACATCGTTGATAACCGTAAGTGAAAAAAAAAAAAAAAAAAAAAAAAAAAAAACAGAAGAAGAAGAAATAAATTAAATTAAATCTTCACCAGAGGATCTGCCAAATAAGTGAAACAACAAGAGCTTTAAAGCAAGAACAGTTGCGACTTTGATGCAAAAAATTAGTAACATTTAGGTCTTTTGATGCTGGTCCCGTATGACAAAAGAAATTTGAGACCGAAAATATATATATATATATATATATATATATATATAGCGAGAGCGAGAGAGAGAGAGAGAGAGAGAGAGAGAGAGAGAGAGAGATTCTATCACAGAAAACCAGCCACAAAAGACTCAAATAATGAAAGTTCGATATGATTAAATAGTTCAGCTATAACGCACACCTGCAAAAGCTGCGTAACCAGAACCTCCTCGCAGACTGGCCGTGGCTCCAGTGAACAATATAGTTCCATTACCACGAACTACCATCCGCTTGGCCACCTCACGACCAGACAGGAATCCAGCAAAACACGCCATTTCCCAGACCTGAAGCCACAAAATATGCATGACTGCAAAGATTTACGTTGATGATTAAACTGCAAAGTTTCTAATTTAATGAAGGATTTATTATGTACAAACAGTCGACCATCTGAGACGCAGAGTGTACCATAAATGAGTGATGTGAAAAGCAATCTCAAAATATTGATGGAAGGAATCAAAAAAAGATAATCAATGAGTTCATACCTTCCGATAGACTCTAGATGTTGTCTCCAAGATGCTAAAATTAACATTTGCACCGATGTTGAATACCAGCACTCTGATGTCACCTATGTCTTTCTCGATCTGCTCCACAAGGGCCACGACCTGGTCTACATGCATGCCCACAGCCCCAAGATTCGGCTCCTAATTCTAAGTAAAGGTTTTGAAAAAGATGAAGGCGTCAAAACAAACCACCTCATTCTGCCTAGGCCTTGTTAGTTCTATGGTTTTTACATGAAAAAACTCACAGAAATTGATACCTTCTTTTCGAGCATCGACCCCAAACACATGAGCTTTGCCACCGTTCTGAGTTATGTCTTGCGCCAGTTGTTCCAGTTTACTCGCATGCCTACGTACAAGGCATGCAGTGTAGCCTTCGCTGGCAAACTTCTTTGCAACAGCACCTCCGGTAGCATCCCCAGCTCCAATGACAAGGATGACACGCTCCCTGTCTCCAAGTTTTGATGCTTCCTCGTTCTGTCCCTCATTTCCATCTGTCTCACACGTTTCCTCATCAGCTCTTTTTTCATATTACGTCCAAATTTGAAACTCTACCTCGTCTGGAGAGTATTAAGGAAATACAAAAATGCGTCACTTATCCAGCAATTCAGCTCCTTCCTCTACATCTTTCCAGCTCTTACCAGACGCGCGGGTGGGCACAACCTCAAAGCAACATCCGCTCTGCTCCTCTACCAGCGAACTGCCAGAAGTTGATGGAAAAGAATGCAAATGTCGCATGATTCGGTTCAATCTTCTGGCTGCAATGCTATCCACCATTTCGAGACTCGATCTCGGTTCCTGAGGATCCAGCGAAGGTTATACTGCGCTTGCACTCAATATAAGAGGCCGAAGAAGTAGAAGAAGAAGACAATTTAGGGTTATCAACGATTCTAAAGCCATACCTAGCCAATTAACAAAGTTTACAAAACGAGTTGCCCAAAAAACATCACAGAGAGGCCAAGCCCGCGTACGCAATTCCTTTCCTAGAAGAGAATCGACTCTAATCTTGCGGTATCTTCACCAAAACCCTACCCTAATCGACGTGAAAGAGTCCACAAAGCTGGAATTCGCCATCGCTCAAGGAGCTCGCTCGATTCGAGAAGCCCACGGTACCGCATTCAACAGCCCCTTCGTGAATTGTGAAAAAGTAGAAAGTAGCGTTCTGGAACGGCTCCTTTAGCTTTTTGAAGGTCTGGACGAGTTGGGCTCTTTATGAAATAGATTCACATAAGGATTAGATTCACGTGGGTAATTTAACGTTTTCAATTTATTGTGAGTAAATGTGGTATATTCAGTTTTTCTTCTTTCGTTTTTTTTAAATCACCTCATTTTAAGAATTGAAATTTTCTTTAAATAATTTGTTGGTTAATTTTCATTTAATAGCATTGATATATATATATATATATATATGGATAAATTTTAATTTAACTTTAAAAGATATTGTTTCTTTGGCATATTTGCACAATTAAATTACATAACCACTATAAAATTAAAAAGCAAGGAATTTGACTCCCCATTGGAACTAAAACTTAAATAAAAAAATATACAAAAATACAAAAACGTAATTACAAAATGTATTGGGTGTAAACAAGAAAGGTTGCAACAATAAAGATAGCATTATTAGAAACAAAATTATTGATACAACATTCTAATATCAACCATTAGCCAATGTTAATTAATGGTTTGTTCAAAAACAAGTTGTTAAACAATCAAATATTGTAATAGAAGATGGATAATCCAAATATTATACATAAAGGAAAAAAAAACATAGTCAATTGTAATATCTAACTAATTGTACTTTTTCATCAAATAGAATTAGATGTCAAAATTGATTTCTCTAGTTTTACTGAAAGACCAACAACAAATTAAGTATATAAATGTTATCAAAGCCAACAAAGATCAACAAATGCAACTACACTAAATTTTAGAAGACATTTAATTAGGATCATTATACTAATAGTATTGATTTTATAAAATTGATACAAATAAAAACACCAACCAAATAAAAGAATTGAGGTAAGAATAAACTAAATATATACATATTAAAAAAATTACTAAATTTGAAAATATAAAAGTCTAAGATTAATATTAGAGGCACATTGGAGATGTAACAAAGATAGGTCAATGTTGTGATTTATTTAATTTTTAACTACTAAATTGGTGATTGGCTTGAATCAACATTCAAAAACATTAAAAGGGTTCCAAAATAATTTAGGTGGCTTATTATTTTTATGATTTATGTATTATTTCTATTTTAAAAAATTAATTTAAAAATATAGTCTTTGATGATCTTATATTCCACTCAATTATAGACTAAAGGACCTACCTAAATACTTAAATCTTTATTTAAAAATTGAATATTTAGCTAGAATTTCAAAGTCCTTTTGAGAAAATTATATTAAAAGATTAGTAAATTAAGATTAAAATGTCATTTAATAGAACTTCATAAAAGAAACCACAAGAGAATAATAATGATAATAATAATAATAATAAGTAAACACAAAGTAAAGCTTTACAAACTGAATTATAAAATCCACCATGAAACTAAAATATATTTTTTTTATTTATTTGAATTTATATAAAATATATATTTCAAAACATGAAGGGCACAAATTATCTTAAGAAAATAGATAAATACTCATAGAGATAATCAATTCCAACCAATTTGCATTCTATTTGCTTAGGTTCATTCTAAACAGCTTGAAGTTTGTACAAGTTACTGTTAATTGATCCAATGTCTCAAGCCAGGTATTTAAAAATAAATAAATAAATAAATAAATAAAATATTAAAAAAACTATAATATTTTTATTGAGATGTTTTATAATTATTTCAAAATAAAATTTAAAATTAATAATATAATATTATTATCAACTTTTTATTTAAAGTTTATGATTCTAAAAGTCAGCTTAAAATTATGACATATATATAGGTACCATAATGGATTGAATATATGTATATATATATATATAGAACATTTATAGCATATTTATGTTAGTGTACATTCTAATATCAATATGTGATTAAAATAAATAAATCTAAAGACGTTATTATCTTAAATAAATGATTTATTAAATATTTTGAAATATATTTATATACATAAAATAAAAAATGGAGTAACAAATTATATTTTTTAAAATTAAAAAATTTCTTACAAAATTATGTAATGTAACTCTTGTTTAAGTTCTAGTAATTTTTAATTGATAGTTCTATTTTAACTAATTAAAATAGTAATTTCACTTGATAAAATTTAATTTTCTATATAGCTTGAAATTATTATTTTTTTTAAATGATCAAAAGTATCATACAAACAATGCCACTCTGCACTTAGTTTCACTTATCAATATAAATTGAATTTTTATTATTGTTTCGAAATAAGAACTTATTGCTTTTAAACTCTGAAACATCAAATTTATGTTTAAAATTTGATGTATTCTACTTGATATAAATAAGTTGTACAAGTTATTTATAAAAACATAAATTCTTAGAAATTCTATTTATCATAAATATACAATAACATACATCAGACTTTGTAAATAAATAATAATAATAATGATAATATTCAATTTTATGGGAGTATAGTTTTGTTTTTTAATTTTTTAAAAAAATCAATCCTACATTAATCTCGATTGTATAATTCATTCAGGTTTGTAGCATTACATATATTTTTACAGTTTTTGTTTTTAAAAAAGACATAAGATTAAGTTTTTTAAAAAGTATAGTAATAATTGAAGCACATATAGTAGGTATGTCTTTCTTTTGCCCTCACTGGCATAGTATTTGATAACAACAATTTAAATCATTTTCGAATGGTCAAATTATGGTTTGGTCATGATTTTATTTTTTAATATTTTTTCTTGTTTTTATTTGCATTTTTCAATTTATGAAAAATATGTTACTACCTCACTCACAATGTGCTTTATTTGATGTTAATATAGTAATTTTCTGTGTAATACTCTATCCATGTCATGACTTTGGTTTATGTAGATTTAACTTTTTTAAAAAAAACTTGTCTTATTTAATTATTAAAACAAAATCAGTTTTTTTGATATTTATTCTCTCAAATAATATTGAAGTCTTATCATAAAACCATCTGTATTCAGCACTTAATCTGCATTCTCTTTTATAATTAATTTCAACCAGAGGTAATCAGATGTATAGTAGAATTTCAATATTAACAAATATCTGAATGAAATCAAAACATGTAAATCTGGTGTATATGCATGTTAAAAAATAAACAAACACTTTAGTTTTCTTTTAATACTAAAATCATGAATTGATCATTCATTATCACAATGTTGAAATGACATCATGTTGACTGCAGAATCACAAGCATTTACCTCCGTACAAAACTAATTGGATCAATTTAAATATGTATTGTTAATAATAATTATAATGTATCAAAAGTCTTTTAAGCATTCATATATAAAACAGATATCACGTTGTTTTTATTGTCTTTTTCTTTTTAATTGTACTTTAAATTTTTGGTGCAAAAGTATTCAATATAATTATTTTTTAACAAAAGGTTATTAACAAAATATTTTGTTAAATTTTAATGTTACACTCTAAATTTAAATGATTATTACATCACAATTTGACATTAGTAAGTACTAGAGTGGAAGAATAGAGCACATAGCTTAGAAATAATAATAATAATAAAAAGAGTAAGACAAATGAGGTGGTTGAATGAAAAAAGAAAAGATTGTATTGGCCTTGATGCTCTTTGAAGATGCACCACTAAGTATTATACAAAGGAGAAGAATAGAAGGGAGGGTTTTGTTAGTTGCAAATCTTCTTCTTCTAATAAACCACCAAACATCAATTTCCTAATTATTCAACAATTCTGCAATAATCATACTCTACTACTCTCTCTAACGTGTGCATATAATATATATATATACCAGTGTTGAGTGGCCTTGCTTTGGAAATATATTGCCAAAAATAAGTTATTGGTGTATGATAATGCACAATATAGTAATAAACCACAATGTCAACAATATAATCAAGAATCACTCAAACATATTTCATTTATACATATATATATATATATATTAAAAAGAAAAAAAATTCAATTTAAGGAATTTAATAGAAAATAAATATAAGAGTTAGATACATGAATCTTGGGGATTTTGTTTGTTACATTTTAAAAAAAAGGTATACAAAATGATAACTCATGTACTTTTTATAAACATTTTTTACCATTTTACTTTACCAAAAATAATTCAAAAAGAGATATAAATTTATTATTTCTCAATTTCTTGTTCATGTATCATAAAAAATAATCAAGGATCAGAATTATCAAAATGATTGCTAGCAACAAAGCATCTTCATTGCAAAAAGTTACCGAAAAAAATTACAGGACGAAATTCATTGAAAGTGGATGGAAGTAGAAAATCGGGAAACGGGCTCTGTTAACTTGAACAGAGTTTAAATTCATCCTGGACAGACGAACAGAGAATTATTATGTGTTAATTCAAAGATTACATTCTCCTCGTTGTTTAAGTTACACTAATTTTGTATTAGTGTCGGGATAAGACAGATAAGTATGGTTAGTGAACCTTGCGGTGCTGAACCTCCAGCTAATCAAGCCATTCCATGTTGCTACTATTAGCCCTGCTTCCGAAGCTCAAAACAGATACACACTTGTTGTTTTCTTCACAAGCTTCAGGGAACCTGTATCGCGTTTCTCGGCGCCGATGCGATCAATGCCGAGCTGTGATGTGAAGCTTTGTGACGAGTGTCGAGGTCTGTACCAGCTGAAGTCGAAATGGATGTGGATGCTTTCATAGGTTTACACGTCTGTGCCAGAGGAATTTAACCACTTCGATTCTCCACCTTCTGTGACACTTGACCTGATTCGTGGATATGAAGATAGAAAGTGTTCCAGCAAAATTAAATAGAACCTAGTATATTTGCCGGATCATAAAGCCTGAGAGCGCATGCAACGCTCCGGTCAACTCTTGTGTGCTACATAATTCGGAGAAGCAGGAGGACTTGGAGTGGCATTCGACTTGTGGAAGTTGTGCGTTGTTTGTGCACCGAAGCCGCTGCTGTTGCAGGCGAGAGGACAGGGGCGGAGCAGGGGGATCGGATTTGTAAGGAAGTGCTTATCTCTTGTCGTATTCTTCTCTCTTGTTTGTCGAAGTTCATCGCCTGCCAGTAGGTTATTATCTGAGGAGCGTATGGTGGCGAATTTTGCTTCCTAGTCGGTAGCCTAATTGCTTAAGAGGATCGAAAATTGCGGAATTGCTGGAGAGCGTTTCTGTTGGACTTGGACGAGCTGTGCTTTAGTCTTGTTGTGGGTTTGTGGCTTGCGGAGTTCATTTTTATTGGCATTTGCAGCAGGGATTTTTTTGGTTTCGCGTTCGTGATTTTGTGCTGTTGTTCTGTCATCCTTATTGGTATCCTGCTTTGTCCTCTTGCTTCTTCCCGACGTGCCTGCTGATTCTTTATCGAGCGACTTGTGAATCGTGTAGTAAGTGGAATTTCTTCGTGTAAGATGTTTCCCTTTTCTTTGATCTTCATATTGACGCTCTGAAGGCTTCGAGTTACGGAAAGTGAATCCGACGAAGTGACAGAAGTACGTTCCTCGATTGATACAAATCCTGAGTTAGTTCAGGTATTGGTTGACAGGGCAAATCTCCGTGTATGATTCCCATCATTCTGATATATATTTATATTCTAACAAATATATAGCCGACAGCATCCTAAAACCCGAATCGATAGCACTGAGAAACTTGCATGGGAGCCTGAAAATTATAGGCATTTTAACAGCTGAGAGTTGGATTACGAACAAAACAAGAAAAAAAGGTGAGATCGTGCGCTGGAGTTTCTTACAATCCAATTTTGTTAAACATTTTTTTTACTTGACTTTTTCTGCAGCCAAACGGCCATGACGATTAATCTGCACCATCTCCATGCTCGAGGATTAGCAGAACTACAACGAAGCTCCTCTCCTGATCTTACCCGCGTGCTGCAGCAACGTGGTACTCCAGGTGCTTATTTTTCTTTTTATTAGCTCAGTTGCTAGCCTACATTTCCAACTTCAATGATTTCCAGTCTTGTTTTTCAGTATTATTATCATTATTATTTCAATCTCCTTTTACATGAGTATTATAGTACTCATGTAAAATGTGCTGCATTCAGGTTGCTCTCCACATTCGTTGCGCAATATCAGCACTTCAATCCCATCTAAAAGTTTCAGCCCAAGTTGCCGAGATTTGAAAATTGTACCACTTTGCCATGCATTAACTACTGGTAAATATTCCAGTGACAAAAGAACAATTTCCATTATTATGTACTTACAATATTGATGCTTAGGCTCTATTCGATTGCAATGCTGATGAGTAGTCCCGAGGCCGATCGTTTCATTCAAATCTTTTGAGTGGGGTGCACTAACACCTCAATAGTTCGATTCTCTTTTTAATTTAGTAACTTCAATTTCTGTATGTAAGGTAGGTGTAGGAACAGTTGAAATTTCAAATGACAACAAAACTGATGACAGCATTTCAGTGCTCACGCTCTCTGAGGTGATGACCTGATTTCGTACTCTTTTTACAACCCACTAGAGTTATTTTTTGTTTCTCTTAAATGCTAAAAAATAGGTAGGGGGTTATGGGCTTAAAATCATAATGCTTAGAATATTTAGAGTAACAATATTTCTGAAGTATCAGTCACTATCGAAATTAAGTTCACGATTTAACGGTCCACTTTAATCTCTCATAAAGACTCGATTGCCTTCTACTTTGACCAGGTGACAGAGCGTATGCAGAGCTTGGCAACGACGCGGCCAACTACATTCAGGGCCATGTACTCGAGTGTAATCGGTGGCATTACCACTGCTCCAGCAGCCATGGTCATTCCCATTGATGATCACATGGTACATCGAGGGCATGGAGTGTTCGACACCGCTATTATCTATAAAGGGTAATCTAAGCACGGCGCTCTATATATGTTGAGAGTTTAGGAGCTGTAACAAGGGGGAACTGTGTTTCACTATATTCATTGCAGGGATTTCGATCTTGGTTTATATTGGTGTTTTGCTCTAGCAATACTACCTAGTCTATCAATATCAACTATGAATGGATCTGCCTCGCAGTTTCGGCCTCATTAATGGTCTCTTTCAAATCCCTCTTTCGATGAAAAAAATCTCGGATGTCATCTTCCCTGAAGAAAAATGCCCCCTCATGAAAATGAATGGATTCTGAAGTCATGACGAACACAGTGAAATAGTGTTGATTGGAGTGTTCGTGTACAGGTATCTGTATGAACTTGATGCACATTTGGATCGCATTTTGAGGTCGGCAGAAAAAGCAAAGATACAATCGCCTTTTGACAGAGCAACCTTGAGAGATATACTTGTGCAAACTGTTGCTGCATCAGGATGTCGACGAGGTTCTCTACGCTATTGGCTGTCTGCAGGTTTAGGTGGTTTTGCACTTTCCTCACAGGAGTGCTTCAAGTCGACCTTCTATGCGATCGTAACAGATAATACATATCAAGGTCCAGAAGGGGTGAAGGTAATGCTGTATTTTATTTTATTTTAATGCTATATATATATATATATATATATATATATATATACTTAAAAGTTCACTTCTTATTGTCTTTGAATGACTACGTTTCATACTGATGTAAATGGCTGCACTTTTCAGGTGATGACCTCTACGATTCCTATTAAGCCCCCTTTTTTCGCCACTGTCAAGAGCGTCAATTATTTGCCAAATGTAATGGCGCAGTTAGAGGCGGAAGAGAAGGGTTTATACACGGGGATATGGTTGGACAATGAAGGCTTCATAGCTGAAGGCCCCAACATGAACGTTGCAATCTTGAGCAGCGATGGGGTGTTGGTGATCCCTCCCTTTGACAATGTACTGGCGGGATGTACTGTCCGACGCATGATTGAGTTGGTGTCAAGGTTGATAGACAACAAATCGATCCAAAACCTTAACGGTGTCAAGGTGCAGATGATATCAGTAGAGGAAGCTAGATCGGCTTCGGAAATGATGCTGATTGGTAGCGGCGTACTTGTGAAGTCCATTGTTGAGTGGGACCGCCAACCTGTTGGAACTGGTACAATTTCTCCCCATCCTCCCGTCGAGATGGTCCTGAGCAGGAGGCTCTCGAATGAGGTTACTTGACAACATCGTTTAAGTTGAAATATTTCATGTTGGACCAGATTTATGGAATGATATTTCTAACCCTTAAACCTTGATTGCAGGAAAAGAAGGTCCACTCACTTTAGCTATTCGGCAGGCAGTACAAAATGATCTGGAAGATCTCGCGACTGGGAAACTTGTTTCAGTGCCGTATAAAGATAGGTTGTGATATGTTCTTAATGGGTATTATCTATGTCGTTTTATGAGCTTAGTACGTGTCTTCTTATACTTGAGAACATCATGCTTCCTGCCTAGCTTAGGAAACAAAGCTTTGCCAGTGCACCTCAAATTCAGAAACCAGACGCTGGTTAGATGTTTGCACTCGTAATAATGCTGAGTTTTATTTTATTTTACATCTGAATAATTCTGCTCATTAGCAATAAAGTTTCATAATGGGATTAGTGTGTGATCTATACGCATTCTTCACGTTTTGAGCAGTCTAAGCCGATTATCTTATCTGCTCTACAGCAAGTTATCATACATAATATTTATGAAATGTATGTACTCTTTGTAATATGTGATATTTTGCAATGTATTAGCAGTATTCATAAAAAAGTTCACAAAATTTATGAACCATGTGCATTTGCCACATAAAGGAGACCATGTAACTTTATTTTTAGAATGAAAGTCACAAGTAGTGACATATCAAATACAATTGATACTTTATAAGTCATGTAAATCTTTTAAAGTTTTTTTTTTTTTTTTTTTTTTTTTTTTTTGTTAATATCTAAATGAACTCACAAGATTTTAATATAGTATTTGGTATTTGTGGCATTCTTGAAAAAGTAAAAATAATTTTATTATTGGTTTAAAAACTTTAAGAATAATTAATAATAACTTTTAGAAACTTCAATATTTTAAAAGAATCTTTTGAAAATATTTTTGAAATAATTTGCAAATTTCTTCAAAACATTTTGGTTGTAAGACTTAAAAAATGTAGGAAACAAACCTTATAAGAAGAAGTATAATTAGATTTATAACCAAGACAATTTCTAGATTTACAAATTATTCTTTTAAATCTTGGTATTTTTTTATGTCATTGTAAATATCAAAGCATCTTGCTTTGCTTTTTTGTTTTATATATATATATATATATATATATATATATATAATATTATAATATCTTACATGTTGAAATTTATACACTCTTAAATTTATAATATGCCAATTTTTGTAAAAATCTTGTAATTCTAATAATCTTGCTATTGAAGTAATAAAAATCAAGAGTATTAAAGTGTAAAGTGCAAAAAATGTAATCCAACAATTAATATTTCAACCAATAATCAATATGTTCATTTATATAAGTACAAAGATGACAATTATTTTGTAACAAACATATAAACTCTTTTTGGATTGTAGATATAAACTTTTAGGCTCTTTTGGAATCTTCTATACTCTTTTAGATCTACACAAATCTAAGAAATTTTTAAAAGCATCTAGTAGAAAATTTAATCAAGAAGTCATTTTAAGGAGCTTCTTTTGATAGCTTGATTAAATAAATTATTAAAAAGTTTCTTTTGGTTACAATGGTGATACAACACTAGAAGCTTAGACTAAAAGATTTTAGCCTTGCAAGTAGTATATAAAAAGATATAGAAACAAAGTGTGGTATTTTAAAGACTAGAAATACTATAAACAATATAATTATTTTAGAATTATATATATTTTAAAAAGTCTACAAATACAATGATGGAGATATTTTTCAATTTCATTACATGTATCAAGTGATTTTTTTAAAAAGTAATTATTTGATTAATTGGTATTCATGATTCTCTGTATTTATAACCATTAAAAATTCCAATAGATTCCAAAATTCCTATTAAAATAATAGTGTCCAATATTATTTTTTATACTTCTATTTTTATATATCTATAATCATATATATAGATATATAAATATATATATGTCTCTATAAATATATAAATAGAAATGTGGTTAGATCTTTTAAAAAATTATTATCATATTTATTAAATAAAGATCAAAACAAATCTATAATTAATTTTTAAAAACTTGACAATAATTCTAAATACAAGCCAATGGGAAATCTTTGTGATTGTTATGGAATGGATTTCTGATTTTAAAGATTTAATATTCTTAAAATGATTCATATATATATATATATATATATAAACATATAATATTTTAAAATTAATTTTAATACTTGTTTAATATTTTAACTAAGATAAATAAATAAAATAAATAAAATTCCTTTGAATAAAAATAAAGTTTTTTATTTTATTTTTCTTTTTGACATGTGACTTTAGACTTCATAAGAAATAATCCACAAAAATCATTAAAATTATTAGTCTTCATATATATATAGTCTTGCTTAATAGAATCATACAAATCATCTTTGTTAAATTGTTTAATTTCACAGTTGTACATCAGTAGATACTTCTAATATTTCCATTTTTAAAAATTATTTATCAAATTCTAACTCCTTAGAATCTACTCATAATGCTTTTTGTTTGCTTAATCGTTGTTTGTTAAAATTAGCATGATTCAGTTTACTTAGTAATTGATAAATCTTCGTTACTCATTTCAAAATAAAAATATGCCTATTGGAAAATTACAGTAGATTTCATGAGTACATTTTGATTATCATTGCTTATAATAGCCAGAATATCTTCCTTGAAGCTTTGTAAACAATGAAAAGAGTTGTAACAAGTTCATGTGTGTCACCAAAGTTAATTTCATTCAGCAACAATAGTTCGTTTTTTTCATAGAAACTATTTAACTTTTTGAAAAATCGGTTTCAAACTTCACTCACTCAGAGAGTTACAGTAAAACTTTCAATTTAAAATAACCTAAAATTTTGGATGAAGGGGAGAATTTTATCTAACAAATTCAGGAATGCTCATACAATGAAGAGAATTTTGAAGGCTCTAGTAATGGAAAACTTATTTGAAATTATATTACGATGATTTAAGAATTGTTGTGGCACAGCAGTGTTCCATCTAACACAAATTGGGGGCGTGATCTCACTTGAGAGCACACTAGGACTAGCTATCGTCTAAGCACAACACTGTCTGCAACAAGATTTTCTGGCCGCCGTTCGATCACTTCATCCACGAGACCAAATTGCTTGGCCTCTTCTGGAGACATAAAATGATCCCGCTCCATACTTGATTCTGCAAAAAGCAAATAAAACTACGTTAGTTGTCTGCACTCATCAAGTTAGTACCTCAGCAATCCTGGAGAAGAATGCACAGCTATGGAATAACATCGTGGAGGTTGTTACAATCCATTTAGGTTTAAGCTCTAGAATTATTCAAGTGGAGGGGAGAGTCAGCAGGAGAATGTCAGCTGATCTGGATAACAAAACACTTGATTACATATCTCATGGTACCCCGCTGTCACAGTTGTTAGACTGGAGTTCAATTTGCAAAAAATATCATTATGATGAAATTTAAGACACAAACCCCCAGAACAGTGTGATAACTTTTTAGCATTCCTCTCTTTGTCTAGCATAAATTCGCCTCTGGAACCTTACTCCTTTCGTTGGTATTGCTACCAAGACTAGCACCCATCTACGTAAACAGAACTTTGAGTGAGAGGACAAGGACGTACCAATCTTTTCATACGTGTGACCAGTGTGCTTCACATAGAGACGGCTGAGTCGCGCCCTCATATCAAGTATCTCACGAGCTTGAATAGCAATATCACTCGCTTGGCCACTGGCACCCCCTGAAGGCTGATGAATCATGACGCGAGCATTAGGTAATGAGCGTCTCTCTCCAGGTTGTCCAGCAGCTAGCAAAAGCGAACCCATTGAGGCTGCCTGTCCAACACATAGTGTACTCACTGGGCTTCTAATATACTGCGTCACAACACAAGCCACTATCACAGCATTAGGAGGCAGGACATAGTTGTCGACACTTCGGAACTCTCACATGTTCATAGCAGGTAACCCACAACAAGCTCATAACAGTTTTCAGAAAACTAAAAATTAAAAAAATTAAAAGTTAAAAAGAAGTGATAATTAAATATACATAAAATTAAATATTCTTAGGTGCAAAAATTGAGTCCTCGCAAGAGTTTCAGCGGCAAGGTTCTGATTTTCACTCACTCCTGGATTGCTACATGTACTCCACCTCACATGAGGTAAAGAAATTGATTAAGGTAAAGCAAGTGAAAAATAAGTAAGTTTGTAGTTATCTGTGATTATAACTTAATACACATCGGACCCCTCACACTATCCAGCACAAGTTGACTGGATGAACCCACAGGTACTAGGGTGAGCTTTGTAGAGTTTGTGATTTAATCGAAGGTTGAAATGGGAAGACTTGTCCAGCTCATACCTGCATGGTGTCATAGATCGCAAGTCCCGCTGTCACAACACCCCCAGGGGAGTTGATGTAGAGATGGATCTGCAGCAAGGTCACCAAAGCTCTTTACATATCTCATTCTAATAATGTAACAGCAACATATCCAGACAAAGTACAAAGTGAAAATGATCTAAAGATCATTGACATAAGAAAGCAAATTCTTTAAAAAGCGACTCCTGTATTTCATTCGCACATGTCGTGAATTTAAATGTTTCAATGTATCTTCAATGATCTAGTCATTTCTTCTGTAAGATGAAAACCCGAATCCCGAAAAACTAATTCAGAAAAAAAACGTCAAACTTAATCCTCACAATAGTCACATCAATTTCCAACACTCCAAATTTTAAAATGATGTATCTAGATGTATTCAAAAAATCTACAACAGTAGCTCAGACCCTTGGAAGGAAATAATAAAATAGGAGCATTGGGAAGTGACTTGAACAGCTCACTGCAAACCACTCATGACATGATTGAAAGACTTAAACATCTCGCCGATGTTACTCGAAGGTCTGGAAATTCGCTCTAGGAAAGAATCATTGGCTTTTAAAATGCCGTTGTCAGTCCAGAGCATCTGATTTCGAGGGCAAAATTATGCAGTAATCCAGAAGAGACATCAACTCGAAAGACCTTGTGCGTTCATATTCTCTCAGTTATTGCGCTGGTACTATTTACCTATTATAGCCAAAAATAGGGACTAAGAACTCCGCATCGAAACCGCAAAAAAGCATCCAGAATTCATTCCTTCCACATACCTAACCACAAAAACCATGAAATCGAAATTAACTACCCCTAGAAACTGGAACCTCATTTCCAAAATCAAAGGTACGGAACGCCCTTGATACATGCCATGACAGGGCGTGACTCAGAAGTCGAAAACAGAAGCAGAGAGTAGAACCAAAACTAGTTACCGGCTTATCAGGATGTTCTGATTCCAAATACAGGAGCTGAGCAACAACAAGAGAAGCGGTATCATCTGTGATCGGGCCATGAATGCACACAATTCGCTCCTTGAGAAGCCTGGAGAAGATATCATAAGCGCGCTCTCCTCGTGAGGTGTGCTCGATCACCATGGGCACCAGGCCATAGCCACGGCTAAATTGAGACAGAGATGAAATTGCAAAAGGAGACGGTCCGCTTCGGTTTCTGGTGAGACTGCAGAGCTCCGCAGCTGCTGTTGAGGCCTGCCATAGCCTACCCGCCCCTCTCATTCTCGCCGATACAATGCAAGTCCGCTTCAAAATTGCAAACCACCGTCGCTCTTTGCACAAAAGCAGACACCGCCACTACCGCAAATTCTCACCAAATCTCACCAGGATTGAGTCTGTGGCTCAGGAATGATGGGAGGGATCAGAGCCCCATGACGAGGAGCATTGTCCGATCGGAGGAGCTCCGTGGAGGTTCCAATTCTGTCGCGCTCGATCGATCGATCGACGGTGAGCTACAGGAAGAAGACCGTGAAGGGTAGCGTTTCCATGGAACCCTAAAGACATGCCGACGAACACCGGGTGGATGAACAAGTTGGATGAATTCGTTTGGATGACTTTCATGGGTGAGGCTGTGGATGGGAGTTGGATGTTCAACTAGCGAAGTATCACTCGAAGAAAGATTTGGGACTTAATGTTTCAAATATTTTAGGAGATCATGTGTATGTGTATAGATGTTTATATATATATATATATATATATACACTGAATCATGTTTAGATCATTATGATGGCTATATTAATTTACAACATAGATTGTATGATGGATTATACACATATGCATAAATGCATATGTTTATTTAATAATTGAAATTTAAAATTTTATTCACTGCTAATTATATATATATATATATATATATATATATGTTTTTCTTTTTTCTTTTTTGTTAAAATTTGGTTCAATAAAGTTTTCTATAACATTGAATAACATTGAATAACATTGAATTTTACAAGAAAATATAAACAAAAACTTGTTAAAATGCAATTAATGTAGCCAAGAATCACACAAGCATAAGGTCTAATCTCACATTTATTTTGTATAGATGTAAATATTAGTTTTTATTTTTATTTCTTATTTGATTTCTTATAAATTTATAACTTCTTATTAAAGTGAATTTAGTGCATTGAATATAATAATAATAATAATATTATTATTATTATTATCATCACATATATATAATTGTCACGGACATATACATAGTTACCTATATGATCAGATAGAACTAGATAAAAGAAGGTAAAAGCAGGTTAATTCGATAATATCTTTAGAGAAACTTCCTAGAAACTTCATAGATACTGCTTTGACTTTATAAGTATCCATAGTAGACTTTTGGATTAGAAACTTGGTCAATAAGTTAGCCACATGTCGTACATGTTGGTAGCTTGAAGACCAAGCTAAATACGTGGCGAACATATAGGAAACTTGCCCTGCAAGTTCGACACGTGTCTTGCAACTTGGACACGTGTCTTGTAAATTGGATACGTGTTGGAGGTCCTATAGAACGTCGCCACTTAGCTCTTAGGTAGATAGTATAAATAGAGACAAGAGTGAAGCCTTCTTCACTCTTGTCAACTCCTTTCTTGTTTTAGTTTGATTTCAAGAGTCTCTAGTGTCTTGTCTTTTGGCAATAGCCATTCCAGTTTCTTTTAATATATATACTACCTTATTTCTATTTTGTTATATTTCTTTGAGAGTGTTTTTCACTTACTTATTTGCTTCCGTTGAGTTCTTGTCCTTGACAGATTGACAAGAGTACACTTACAATATCAGAGCTTTGTCTTTTCTTGAGTAAGAGTGGATTACCCCTTTCTCTTGACAAGACATAAGCGTGTTAGAAGTTGCGGATTACCCACTCTTAAACTGATATTGTTCTTAGCATTTTTTTTGTTATCAAGTCTTTCTTTTTCTTTTGCCTTGAGCAATATCACATAGTTTTTTTCTTCTTAGTGTTATTATGGCAGAGCTTATCGAATTGAAGACTGCAATGGCACAAATGCAAGAACAATTAAGAGAGTTAATGCTTGCAATGCATCAACTCAATCTACCACCACAAGGAAGAACAAGAATAGCAGAAAGTGGAGATATAGAGATGATTGGAGCTACTTCAATACCTGCATCAAATCACATTCCTTCTCCAATTGTAGAACACCATGTAAGCGCCAGAGAACCAAGAATTGCCTTACCCGAGAAATTTGATGGTACGAGATCAAAGTTTCGAGGGTTCATCAATCAAGTACAATTGGCAATCGAACTTCAACCGCAAAGCTATCCAACTCCAGGATCACAAGTCAGGTTTATTGGAACTCTACTTTCTGGTTCTGCATTATCATGGTTTTCGTCTTTTCTTGAACAACGAAATCCCATACTGGACAATTTGGAAGCTTTTTTGGTGGAGTTTCGATCTATGTATGGTGAACACGATGCAGCTTGTGTTGCAACAAACAAGATCCGAATTTTACAACAAGGAAACCGCTCTGTAACAGTGTATGCTTCACAATTTTGACAACTTGCAATCGATATCAAGTGGGATGATGTTGCACTCATCAGTCAATTTCTTTATGGATTACAATATGAAGTAAAGAAATTGATGCTCAATTTACCTGATCCTCAAACATTGAGTCAAGCAATCGATTTTGCTGTAAAGTGTGACAATCGACTTTTTGAGTTTTCAATCCAAGAATCGTACAAGGGAAACTCAACGTTATTACTCAATGGCAACATCTTCACCAAATGTACATTCGGAAGTAGAAGACATGCAAATTGACGCAGTACATTTCAAACCTCTTACTGAGCAAGAAAAGATTCGTCGTCGCTAGGGAGGATTATGCTTATATTGTGGAGAACCTAAGCACACTGCTCAACATTGCCCAAAGAAACAACGCAACTATAAAATGAAGGGTACGGCGGTCAAAGGAGACAACATGTCGGAAAACGAATTTGTCCAGCTACAATAGGGACCGTGCAGCTGGAATCTTGTACAATTCCTAAAGAAGGTCCTATCCTCTCTTCAGAACCCTCTCCTTGTTTTATAATAGAACTATATTTAGGACCTAAAAACCACAAAGCCTTTGTTTTATTAGATTCAAGAGCCTCAGCATGTTTTTTAGATGAACAATTTGTTAGAAGTCGTAAAATACCTCTAGTACAAAAAACTAAACCTGTACATGTAGAAGTCATAGATGGTTGTCCATTGTCTTCTGGAGATGTCACTCATGAGACCCACCCTATAAAAGTAACAATAGATGGTCATAATAGTTACGTAATCTTTAACATAATTAAATCTCCGTCTAATCCAGTTATTTTAGGTCTATCATGGTTAGAAAAATATAATCCTAAGATAGATTGGAATTCTCGTAGACTTGATTTTTCTCAAAATGTTATTAACACTTCCGTCGATCAAGTAAAAAGCTATAAGTCTAGTATAGTAAAACCCATACTTATAGGTGTAAAAGTTTTTATACATGAAGCAAAAAGAGGATCAACTTTTGCTATTTATGCCACACCCGTCTCTGATAGTAAAAGCACTTCAAGTGGCTTTCCAAGCCAATACCAAGATTATCAAGATATTTTTGAGAAGAAAAATGCCAATATCCTTCCGGAGCATCGTTCATATGATTGTTCAATTGATCTCAAGGAGGGATCTCAACCTCCATTTGGACCAATCTACAGTCTATCACAAAATGAGTTGGCAGAACTCAAAGAATATATTGAAGAAAATCTGGCCAAGAACTTCATACGCCATTCCAAATCCCCAGCAGGAGCTCCAATTCTATTTGTGAAGAAAAAAGATAGATCGTTACGAATGTGTGTGGATTATTGAGGGCTTAACAAGATCACTATCAAGAACAAGTATCCACTACCTTTAATCTCCGGACTTCTTGATCAACTGAATCAAGCTAAGATCTATACAAAAATAGATCTACGAGGAGCATACAATCTGGTTTGCATCAAAGAAAGAGATGAATGGAAGACTGCATTTCGAACAAGGTATGGACACTTCAAATATAATGTTATGCCTTTTGGATTCACGAATGCACCAGCCGCTTTTCAACATCTCATGAACGATGTTTTTTGTGAATTCTTAGATAATTTTGTTGTCTGCTATCTAGACGACATTTTAATCTACTCTAAGAATGTAGAAGAGCATGAAACACATGTTCGTCGTGTGTTACAAAAACTTAGAGAAACAAGGTTGTACGCCAAGATGGAAAAGTGTATATTTCACACTACTCAAGTTGACTTCTTAGGTTACATCATATCGAATAATGGCCTCATGATGGATCCTAAGAAAGTCCAAACAATCATAGACTGGAAGATTCCAAGAACAGTAAGAGATGTGCAATGCTTTCTGGGATTTGCCAATTATTATCGAATCTTCATCAAGAACTTCTCTCAAGTTGCAGCCCCACTTACACGTTTGACTTGTAAGGACAAGCTCGAGTGGAGTAAAGAAGCAGAAGCATCATTTGAAGCTTTGAAGATAGCTTTTACTTCTGCACCAATCTTGTATCGCGTTGATTTTTCCAAGGCATTCTTTATGGAAACAGATGCATCAGACTTTGCTTTGGGCGCAGTATTGTCACAAATGGGAATAGATGACAAACTCCATCCAGTAGCTTTCTATTCCAGGAAATTTTCGGCAGCAGAGATCAACTACGAAATCCACGATAAAAAACTTCTCGCAATTGTGGATTCTTTTGAAGAATGGCGTCATTATCTAGAAGGCGCTTCTAGTCCAGTCACCGTATATACGGATCACAAGAACCTCAAGTATTTCATGTCAGCACGCATGTTGAATCGTTGTCAGGCTCGTTGGAGCATGTCTCTATCAAGATTCAAGTTCATTATTACATATTGGCCAGGAAAACAACAAGGTCTGTCCAATGCACTTTCTAGACGTTCTTATCTTGCACCAAAAGAAGGAGATGCAACTTTTGATCAACAAAGAACGACTCTCTTGAAGCCGGAGCAATTTTATCTTTGAGCAACAAAATCAACATTAATTGTTGATTCAACTTTTCTCAAGCAAGTCCAATTAAGTATGTCCTCAGATCCCCTTATTCATGAAATTAAGAATAATTCTTATAAGTCTCATGATATTTCGAAGTTTGAATTCAAGAAAAATCTACTCTATTTCGAAGGGTGCTTATATGTTCTAGAAGGAGAAGCACGATTACGTGTTCTTCAAGCTCGTCATCACTTCCTGGCAACAGGACATTTTGGGTACAATAAGACTCTAGAGTTGATATCTAAAGATTTTTGGTGGCCTCAAATGTGGAAGGGAGTCAAAGATTTTGTAAAAACATGTGATGTTTGTTCAAGATCAAAAACTCCTCGCCATCGACCCTACGGACTTCTTCAGCCATTATCCATTCCAGAACAACAATGGTCTTCTGTGTCTATGGATTTTATCACGGATCTTCCAAATTCAGGTTCTTATGACTCTATATTTGTGATAGTAGATCATTTTACTAAGATGGCACATTTTATACTATGTAAAAAATCTATCACAGGCGAAGAAACAGCTAAACTTTTCCTTGACAATATCTACCGCTATCATGGATTATCTAAGGATATTATATCGGATAGGGGAACTCAGTTTGTATCGAGATTTTGGAGAACACTTCTCAAGATTCTAAAGGTGGATATAAAGGTATCTTCAGCTTTCCATCCTCAAACTAATGGACAAACGGAGCACGTAAATCAAGTCTTAGAATAGTATTTGAGATGTACCATCAACTACCAATAAGATGATTGGACAACTCTTTTACCATTGGCAGAGTTTGCTTATAATAATACGATACATTCTTCTACACAACAAACACCTTTCTTTGCCAATTATGGTTATCATCCATGACTTGATACTTTTGACTATTCGAAAGTTGACAATCCTGCGGCGAAAGACTTGGTAAATCATTTGTCAGAACTACATACAACAATGAAGGCACAATTAAAGGAAGCTCAAGAACGACAAAAGATAAATACTGATGCGTATCGAAAGGAACAACCACAATTCAACGTAGGCGACAAGGTATGGCTACTTCGTGGCAATATCAAGACTATACGACCTTGTAACAAGTTGGACTATCGTAAGCTTGGACCTTTTCGTATTTCTGAACAAATTAATCCAGTTGCATATCGATTACACCTACTAGAGTCTATGAAGATCCACCCTGTATTCCACGTGTCTCTTCTTGAACCATATAAGATAATGAACATACCAAGAAGAAGACAAGTGCCACCTCCTCCTATAGAAGTGAACAATAATGACGAATTTGAAGTGGAAGAAGTCTTAGATTCAAGGCGGCGCCAAAATAGGTTGGAATATCTTATTCATTGGCACGGATACGATATTAGTGAGCGCACATGGGAACCAGCAAAAAATCTGGCGAATGCAGCGAGGAAGGTGGAGACCTTTCATCAACAACATCCATTGAAACCAAGATCAAGACTTTTCCTATAAAAGAAACAAGATGTAGGCAAGATAACATTCAACTTTCTATGCTTGTTTGTAGCTTCTTTAGCTAAGGAGATGGAGAATCCTTGACCCGGTAAGTTTGTTCGAGCCTTCCGTTTCTTTGGCCTGCCGAGACGAGGCATTGTATTATGCTGACAACCCTCAAGGCAACAAATGGATTAGATCAGGCTAATGAGATTGGCGAGGGTGGGTTTGTAGATAGCGAAGATGATAGCGTGTTTGGTATCACGACCTTGGAAGAAATTCTCGATGTTTAGTGATTTTATTGGAGATAGGAACAACTCCTGACGGTGTTCCAGATGTGACATTTGAAGGAAGTTATGAAGGTCACAACAATGATCAAATAACATGGTGGTCTTCTCGCCCTGGAATGGGACACTATCGATGGCTGAGAGGACCCATCAATTACCTTCGAAGAGAACAAAGATCAGAATATGTGGCAAATATTATTCGTCGCATCTTAGACTTTCTACACATGTAATCACCGCTCCTCGTGGAACTCGTCCTTTAAAGGGGGGGGTAATGTCACGGACATATACATAGTTACCTATATGATCAGATAGAACTAGATAAAAGAAGGTAAAAGCAGGTTAATTCCATAATATCTTTAGAGAAACTTCCTAGAAACTTCATAGACGCTGCTTTGACTTTATAAGTATCCATAGTAGACTTTTGGATTAGAAACTTGGTCAATAAGTTAGCCACATGTCGCACATGTTGGTAGCTTGAAGACCAAGCTAAATACGTGGCGAACATATAGGAAACTTGCCCTGCAAGTTCGACACGTGTCTTGCAACTTGGACACGTGTCTTGTAAATTGGATACGTGTTGGAGGTCCTATAGAACGTCGCCACTTAGCTCTTAGGTAGATAGTATAAATTGAGACAAGAGTGAAGCCTTCTTCACTCTTGTCAACTCCTTTCTTGTTTCTAGTTTGATTTCAAGAGTCTCTAGTGCCTTGTCTTTTGGCAATAGCCATTCCAGTTTCTTTTAATATATACACTACTTTGTTTCTATTTTGTTATATTTCTTTGAGAGTGTTTTTCACTTACTTATTTGCTTTCGTTTAGTTCTTGTCCTTGATAATAATATATTAAGAATTCCATCAATACCAAGATTATTAATAAAAATATAATATATTTTTTTGTTTAAAAAATTGATATATATATATATATATATATATAATATTATAGAATTGTTGTTTGGAAAAATCACTAAAAATTATGTCAAAATTACTAAAAATATATATTCTTTTGACAATGTAAAAATATATATTGTTCTATTATATATGTTATCCTTTCTCATTGTATGTTGCTTTATTTTGTGTCAAAATATTTTTCACCATATTGTCTTTTCTCAATATAAAAATATATATTGTTCTTTCACATATATTGCCTTATTTTGTATCAAAATATTTTTTGTGCCAAATTGAATAAGTTTCTGCTAGTATGTATATAAATATATAGGGTGTTGCTAATGCCGACATAGTTTTTGCTATTGCCACCACAATTTGCCATCCACCACATACCACCATAATTTTTGCTACTGCCACCACAACTTATTCTTATTAATATTTTTATTATTTTTTTAATTAAAACTAAATTTACTTTCTATATAATTATATATATATATATATATATATATATATATTAAAAATATTAATAATTTTTTTAATTGGAATGAAAAAAAACTTAAGAACTATGTTGAGTGGGTGATAGGTTGTGGTGGCAATAGTAAGAACTATGGTGACATTAGTAATATCTTATATATATATATATATATATATATATTCTTGGATCTTAACATTCTTGTTATAACATCATGCTAAAGGTTTATTAGCTTAGCAAAGATATTTTTTATGATTTTTTAAAAATAATTGGCAAATTTATATTAATTAAAAATATAAAAACTTTAAATTTATCTATAATGGCAAAGTTCTCAAATCAAAGTAAGAATTATATTTATGTATTTAAATTTAAATATTTAAGGCCTATTGATTTAAAGACATGTTTAAACATATAAGTATATAAATAAGAATTTTTATTATATAATCTTTGAAAAAAATTTATAATATTAATAACAATCACAATCTTAATTATTATAAAAATTTAAAATTGTTTAATTCATCTTTTTAAAATGTTAAATGGTTGACCATTCTTTACTTCAAAATTCTTTTGTCATAAATATATTCAAATGTATTTTTTAGATTTAATATTTAAATAATTTAACATATATATATATATATATATATATATATATTACTAATATTACTATGATTTTTGCTAATACCACCATAAGCTGCTTTGAACTTAACTTTCACACAATGATGCACTTTTCTCAACCAATTTGTCCACATCCCTTCTATCTCCAAAATTTGTGTAGGAGGAACAAACAGTACAATCATGACCATCAAATATATCATTTCTAAGCTATTTCAAAATCCACCCATCATGGCCAAATTCAAAACAAACCTCGATGCCTTGATAGGTAAGGACAAGCGAGTGTGTGAGACAAATAGATCCAACCTCACATACTTGTAAGCTATTACTAGGGAGACCTTCAGTCTATACTCAATATGATCTTTTCTTGTCCTCCACAAATCTACCCATGACTACGAGGTAGCAGGGTACCAAATTCCTATTTGTTATCCAACAACACACATACCTATTCCGCAACGCTGTGAGGCAATTTTCAAAACCAAGACCTAAATAATATTGGATGGACCTATGGGACTTTAGTGTGGCGGCCTGCCATAAAGCCGAGTTTGAAACCAGCCAAATAGAATGGAAGCAGTTGAATATCAGATTGTATCCTTTTAGTTTCTACTGCCATGTACTTGAGCTAAAGCAAGCTTGGAAATCAATTCAAGTTGATCCCAAGATTTTGTCTTTACTATTTAAATGATCCTCCAAAAGACAGAACTTTATTTCATGTAAGGATTCTCCTCAGTTGCATTGTTTTTATTCTTTATTATTATTGAAAGATAACAATGGCACTTGGAAGTTCTTATTAATGAATTGGGAGATTCTTTAGAGAATCTCAAATTTAGAAAATATTGGTCTTGGAATATTTATTGAATGATTGATATTCAGAGCGGATGTGAGGATAAAATTCTTCCCTCAATCCAAATTATAAGATGGCCTTATTTAAGAGTTGCTTTTTATTGGTGGTATGAAGTGAAAGAAGCAAATAACAAGAACAATAAGAAGAACAATCATAAAACAAGTGAAATAAATGGTATCAAGCAAGTGCACAATTCAAAACTAGATCATAGTTTGTTCATTATATTTTTATCTAATAAAAAATAAAAATAAAAATAAAAAATTATATTTTTAAATAGATAATTTTTTAATCTTTTTAATGATAAAAAAAATATATAAATCCAAATTATTATGAATAAGTTATGATAGTTTAAAGATAGAAGGTAAATAATAATAAAATTAAATAGAAATTTTTTATCTCAATGATAACTTGTTTAAGAGATCATGAGTTTGAATCTCACCAAGGCTCATAAGTAGTGTATATGGGTGTTTTAAAGAGGCCACAAGGCCTTAGTCTTATCCTCCTACTGTCAAGGACAATAACTGGATGAAGTCAAATAAACAAGTGAGACCTCTCTCAAGGAAATAAATATAAAGAAGTATATATATTAAAAATAAACTGGAATGGCTAATGCCAAAAGACAAGAAAACTAGAGACTCTTGAACTAGACTGGAAACAAGAAAGGAGTTGACAAGAGTGAAGAAGGCTTCACTCTTGTCTCTATTTATACTATCTACCTAAGAGCTAAGTGGCGACGTTCTATAGGACCTCCAACACGTGTCCAATTTACAAGACACGTGTCCAAGTTGCAAGACACATGTCGAACTTGCAGGGCAAGTTTCCTATATATTCGCCACGTATTTAGCTTGGTCTTCAAGCTACCAACATGTGCGACATGTGGCTAACTTATTGACCAAGTTTCTAATCCAAAAGTCTACTATGGATACTTATAAAGTCAAAGCAGCGTCTATGAAGTTTTTAGGAAGTTTCTCTAAAGATATTATGGAATTAATCTGCTTTTATCTTCTTTTATCTTTACCTTCTTTTATCTAATTCTATCTGATCATATAGGTAACTATGTATATGTCTGTGACATTACCCCCCCTTTGAAGGACGAGTTCCACGAGGAGCGGTAATTACATGTGTAGAAAGTCTAAGATGCGGCAAATAGTATTTGCCACATATTCTGATCTTTGTTCTCTTCGAAGGTAATTGATGGATCCTCTCAGCCATCGATAGTGTCCCATTCCAGGACGAGAAGACCACCCTGTTATTTGATCATTGTTGTGATCTTCATTACTTCCTTCAAATGTCACATCTGGAACACCGTCAGGAGTTGTTCCTATCTGCAATAAAATCACCAAACATCGAGAATCTCTTCCAAGGTCGTGATACCAAACACGTTGTATCTTGCCATCTATTCGAGGAAGAACATGTCGTTCTTGAAGATCTTCATCTCGGTTGCGTCGTCTTGAGGGTTGTGACAGTCGCAATGTCTCGTCCGGTAGGTCAGCAAATGAAGGCTCTTGAGTCAAATCCGCTGGCTGTTGATTCTCCATCTCCTTAGCGTCACAAAATACAAAGAAGCTACAAACAAGGATAGAAAGTTGAATGTTATCTTGCCTACATCTTGTTTCTTTTATAGGGAAAGTCTTCATCTTGGTTTCGATGGATGTTGTTGATGAAAGGTCTCCACCTTCCTCGCTGCATTCGCCAGATTTTTTGCTGGTTCCCATGTGCGCTCACTAATATCGTATCCGTGCCAGTGAACAAGATATTCCAACCTATTTTGGCGCCGCCTTGAATCTAAGACTTCTTCTACTTCAAATTCGTCATTATTGTTCACTTCTATAGGAGGAGGTGGCACTTGTCTTCTTCTTGGTATGTTCATTGTCTTATATGGTTCAAGAAGAGACACGTGGAATACAGGGTGGATCTTCATAGACTCTGGTAGGTGTAATCGATATGCAACTAGATTAATTTGTTCAGAAATACGAAAAGGTTCTAGCTTACGATAGTCCAATTTGTCACAAGGTCGCGTAGTCTTGATATTGCCATGAAGTAGCCATACCTTGTCGCCTACGTCAAGTTGTGGTTGTTCCTTTCGATACGCATCAGCATTTATCATTTGTTGTTCTTGAGCTTTCTTTAATTGTGCCTTCATTGTTGTATGTAGTTCTGACAAATGATTTACCAAGTCTTCCACCGCTGGATTGTCAACTTTTGAATAGTCAAAAGTATCAAGTCGTGGATGGTAACCATAATTGGCAAAGAAAGGTGTTTGTTGTGTAGAAGAATGTACCGTATTATTATAAGCAAATTCTGCCAATGGTAAAAGAGTTGTCTAATCATCTTGCTGGTAGTTGATGGTACATCTCAAATACTATTCCAAGACTTGATTTACGCTGTCGTGGTGAGAGTCTTAGTCCTAAAAAACACTGGGTCTTTTGTGCCTCTTGTTTCTTAAGTGCAAGAAGAGATTCATAAAGTTCATAAAACTGAAGATTTTACATAAAAACATACTTTATTAATCTTGCCATATTCTGCCTTTAAAAATCCGCCTTCAAATTTGCCCATAAATCCTAGGATATCATATCTATCAATCAATCTTGCTTAGATCACATCTATCAATTTTCACACTCAAATTCATCCCCTAACTCCATTCATACCAAAAAAAAACCCACACACACACTCTGCCCATACAAACCCCAATTCTGCTTTCACTCTATTTCTCTATTCACCTACATCCGGTTACAATTTCACTCATAACTCTTTGCTCAAAGATCATATTGACTTAAGATTTTGATTCAAAGTAGCAAACTCTATAAGGAACACAATCCCAACAAATTTTGCCTCTAAAGTCCAAATGGTTCTCAAGAGCCGAGGCCCGAAATTTAGTAAACCTCACTGCCCTAGTCTTAAACACCTGCAACTTTGACGACTCATATCTCCCTTGATACTTAACCAAAAGACATGAAAATTATTTCTATATGTTCCTTATTTTGTCTACTACAAATCCACAAAAAATTTCACTTAGAATCTTCTCTAAGCTTCTTCTACATACAAAAACGTCTACTGCCTATCAAAAGGGAACCCTATCTCTCCAAAAAGAACCTCCTCTTCTTCTTCACGACCCCCTTTTTGTCCTCCCGGCCTGGTCTTCCTTCTTCCCTTGGTCAAAGAGACACCTCAGCCATGTCTTTCCACCTCTTCAATCCTTTTTTTTGGATTAATTTGAAGGAATCTCACCTTTTGAGGTAAATTTCTATTCTACCTTCTTACTACCATTTTTTTCTACCCACTTCTCTTCTAATTTCAGCCCACAACATTTAAGTTTAGATCTAAAATAGAAGAGAATAAAGGTAAAGTAGATCTAAGATAAAATAGAAAAAAAATCTAATAAGTAGAAAAAACAATTAAGATTAGATTAGAGATAAAAGAGAAAGAACTACATCCTTCACTGCCAAGTCAAAGAAGCTTGTGTGGTTAAGTTCTTAGCTACTTTGGAGTTGACGTGGGTTTGAATCCACTTGACTTCACTGTAGAATTCCTTGGCTTCTTGACTTGGTACTGCTAGTGGGAATTTCAGCAGGAAATTAGTAGTTTGGCCTACCTATCATCCCTGAGCTTGTGATAAATATTATAACCTTCAAGATAATGTGGTTATAACCACAACCCTTTCTCTTTTTCATCCTCTCTTCTTCTAATCTTAATCTTTTTATTTTAACACATTCCTTTATATCTTTCACACTATGTTTTAATTTACAACATGACAACGCACTCCGTTTGTCCATTAGTTTGAGGATGGAAAGCTGAAGATAGCTTTATATCCACCTTTAGAATCTTGAAAAGCGTTCTCCAAAATCTCGATACAAATTGAATTCCCCTATCCGATATATTATCCTTAGGTAATCCATGATAGCGGTAGATATTGTCAAGGAAAAGCTTAGCTGTTTCTTTGCCTGTGATAGATTTTTTACATGGTATAAAATGTGCCATCTTAGTGAAGCGATCTACTATCACGAATATAGAGTCATAAGAACCTGAGTTTGGAAGATCCGTGATAAAATCCATAGACACAGAAGACCATGGTTGTTTTGGAATGGGTAATGGCTGAAGAAGTCCGTAGGGTCGATGGCGAGGAGTTTTTGATCTTGAATAAACATCACATGTTTTTACAAAATCTTTGACTCTCTTCCACATTTGAGGCCACCAAAAATCTCTAGATATCAACTCTAGAGTCTTATTGTACCCAAAATGTCCTGCTGCCGGGAAGTCATGACGAGCTTGAAGAACACGTAATCGTGCTTCACCTTTTGGAACATATAAGCACCCTTCGAAATAAAGTAGATTTTTCTTGAACTCAAACTTCGAAATATCATAAGACTTAGAAGAATTATTCTTAATTTCATGAATAAGAGGATCTGAGGACATACTTAACTGGACTTGCTTGAAAAAAGTTGAATCAACAGTTAATGTTGATTTTGTTGCCCGAAGATAAAATTGCTCCGGCTTCAAGAGAGTCGTTCTTTGTTGATCAAAAGCTGCATCTCCTTCTTTTGGTGCAAGATAAGAACGTTTAGAAAGTGCATCGGACAGACCTTGTTGTTTTCCTGGCTGATATGTAATAATGAACTTGAATCTTGATAGAGACATGCTCCAACGAGCCTGACGACGATTCAACACGCGTGCTGACATGAAATACTCGAGGTTCTTGTGATCCGTATACACGGTGACTGGATTAGAAGCGCCTTCTAGATAATGACGCCATTCTTGAAAAGAATCTACAATTGCGAGAAGTTCTTTATCGTGGATTTCGTAGTTGATCTCTGCTGCCAAAAATTTCCTGGAATAGAAAGCTACTGGATGGAGTTTGTCATCTGTTCCCATTTGTGACAATACTGTGTCTAAAGCAAAGTCAGATGGGTCTGTTTCCATAAAGAATGCTTTGAAAAAATCAACACGATACAAGTTTGGTGCAGAAATAAAAGCTATCTTCAAAGCTTCAAATGATGCTTCTGCTTCTTTATTCCACTCGAGCTTGTCCTTTCAAGTCAAACGTGTAAGTGGGGCTGCAACTTGAGAGAAGTTCTTGATGAAGATTTGATAGTAATTGGCAAATCCTAAAAAACATTGTACATCCTTTATTATTTTTGGAATCTTCCAATCCATGATTGTTTGGACTTTCTTAGGATCCATCATGAGGCCATCATTCAAGATGATATATCCTAAGAAGTCAACTTGAGTAGTGTGAAATACACACTTTTTCATCTTGACATACAATCCTGTTTCTCTGAGTTTTTGTAAGACATGACGAACATGTGTTTTGTGCTCTTCTACGTTCTTAGAGTAGATTAAAATGTAGATTAGGTAGCAGACAACAAAATCATCTAAGAATTCATGAAAAACATCGTTCATGAGATGTTGGAAAGCAGCTGGTGCATTTGTAAGTCCGAAAGGCATAACATTATATTTGAAATGTCCATACCTTGTTTGAAATGCAGTTTTCCATTCATCTCCTTCTTTAATACGAACCAAGTTGTATGCTCCTCGTAGATCTATTTTTATATAGATCTTAGCTTGATTTAGTTGATCAAGAAGTCTAGAGATTAAAGGTAGTGGATACCTGTTCTTGATAGTGATCTTGTTAAGTCCCCGATAATCCACACACATTCGTAATGATCCATCTTTTTTCTTCACAAATAGAATTGGAGCTCCTGCAGGAGATTTGGAATGGCGTATGAAGTTCTTGGCCAGATTTTCTTCAATATACTCATTGAGTTCAGCCAACTCATTTTGTGATAAATTGTAGATTGGTCCAAAAGGAGGTTGAGATCCCTCTTTGAGATCAATCGAACAGTCATATGGGCGATGCTCTAGAAGAATATCAGCATTCTTCTTCTCAAAAACATCTTGATAGTCTCGGTATTGGCTTGGAATGCCACTTGAAGCCTTTCCACTATCAGAAATGGGTGTTGCGTAAATAGCAAAAGTTGATCCTTCTTTTGCTGCGTGTATAAAAGCTTTTGCACCTATAAGTACAGGTTTTACTGTACCAGGCTTGTAGCTTTTTATTGGATCGATAGGATGTTTAATAATATCCTGGGAAAAGTCAAGTCTACGAGAATTCCAATCTATTTGAGGGTTATATTTTTCTAGCCATGACAAACCTAGAATAACTAGATTAGATGGAGATTTAATTATGTTAAAGGTTACATAGCTATTATGACCATCTATTATTACTTTTATAGGATGGGTTTCATGAGTGACATCTCCTGAGGACAATGGGCGACCATCTATGACTTCTACATGTACGGGTTTGGGTTTCTGTACTAAAGGTATTTTACGATTCTTAACAAATTGTTCATCTAAAACAGGGCTCCACAGATCTAATAAGTAGGAGGCTACATGGCGTTTTACTGGTCTAAATATACATCTGCTCATACATGAGGAGAGGTTACGAGGAGAGGGGCGGACACTGACCCAGGAATTGCTCACGAGTTCCCGGTGCCACCGGTCCATGTTAGCTAGATAAATTTGTTTCCGGCGTATCTTTTTTTGTATTGCATCTTACTCATTATAATTGACATTCTTTTGGACAATGTTGAGCAATGTGCTTAGGTTCTCCACAATATAAACATAATCCTTCTTGACAACGACAAATCTTTTCTTATTCAGTAAGAGGTTTAAAACATATCGCATCAATTTGCATGTCTTCTACTTCCAAATGTACGTTTTGTGAGGATGTTGATGTTGCCATTGAATAATAACGTTGAGGCTCCCTTGTACGACTCTCGGATCGAAACTCAAAAAGTCGATTGTCACACTTCACAGCAAAATCAATTGCTTGACTCAATGTCTGAGGATCGGATAAATTGAGCATTAACTTTTTTACCTCATATTATAATCCGTAGAAAAATTGACTGATTAGTGCAGCATCGTCCCACTTGATGTCGGTCACTAGTTGTCAAAATTGTGAAGCGTATAATGACACTGATCGATTGCCTTGTCGTAGGATGCAAATCTTGTTGGTTGCAACACGAATTGCATCATATTCTCCATACATCGATCGAAATTCCGCAAAAAATGCCTCCAAATTATCCAATATTGGATCACGTCGTTCAAGAAAAGATGAAAACCACGATAAGGCAAGACCCGAAAGTAACGTTCCAATAAACCTAACTTGAGATCCTTGCGTAGGATAACTGTGAGGTTGAAGTTCGATCACCAGTTGTACCTGATTGATGAATCCTCGAAACTTAGATCTTGTGCCATCAAACTTCTTAGGCAAACTGATTTTTGTTTTTCTAACATTTGAACGGTGCTCCATCATCGGTGAGGTAGCATGGTTTGGTGTAGATATTGACGTAGCTCCAACCATCTCTACATCTTCACTTCCTGCTAATTTTGATGCTCCTTGTGGTAGTAAATTGAGTTGATGCATTGCAAGTATTAGTTCTCTCATTTGCTCTTGCATTTGTGCCATTGCACTCTTCATTTCCGCAAGCTCTGCCATGATAATATAATAGAAAGGAAGATGTCTACTCTTACTTCAAGAAATATGGAATATACACTCAAAAGAAAAAAAATTCTAGAAACAATATCAATTTAGAAGTGGGTACTCCACAACTTCTAATATGCTTATGTCTTATCAAGAGAAAGGGGTAATCCACTCTTAATCAAGAAAAGACAAAGCTCTGATACTGTATGTGCACTCTTGTCAATCTGTCAAGGACAATAACTGGATGAAGTCAAATAAACAAGTGAGACCTCTCTCAAAGAAATAAATATAAAGAAGTATATATATTAAAAAAAAACTGGAATGGCTAATGCCAAAAGACAAGAAAATTAGAGACCCTTGAACTAGACTGGAAACAAGAAAGGAGTTGACAAGAGTGAAGAAGGCTTCACTCTTGTCTCTATTTATACTATCTACCTAAGAGCTAAGTGGCGACGTTCTATAGGACCTCCAACACGTATCCAATTTACAAGACACGTGTCCAAGTTGCAAGACACATGTCGAACTTGCAGGGCAAGTTTCATATATGTTCGCCACGTATTTAGCTTGGTCTTCAAGCTACCAACATGTGTGACATGTGGCTAACTTATTGACCAAGTTTCTAATCCAAAAGTCTACTATGGATACTTATAAAGTCAAAGCAGCGTCTATGAAGTTTCTAGGAAGTTTTTCTAAAGATATTATGGAATTAACCTACTTTTACCTTCTTTTATCTAGTTCTATCTGATCATATAGGTAGCTATGTATATGTCCGTGACACCTATCTACATACAAGGTGCAACAACCCACATGGGACTTGTGCACCTCCCTTCTTACAAAGACTACACTAGTTGCTAGTCCTCCTATTTTCTACTAGTAAAACTTATTTTTTGTATTTTTGACTTCAACATAGTTTTCAAAAACAGCCAATAAGACTAGGAACTATGTATGGCTTTTAAATCTTGCTCCATTTTTTCATAATGGCTCCCACGGTGGTAAAACTCATTTTTACCAAAGTCTTCAAAATTATTCTAAAAATTCCTAAATAATTCTTAAATAAATTTTAAATAAACTCTTAAAATTTTTATAATATTTTTGAGATGATAATATCAATTTAAGACTATTTTATTCTACCTTGATGATTTTTTATAAAAAGTCATAGGTGGATTTGTGGAGGACAAATAGAGGTCCTATTGAGTATAGACGGTGTCGTGAAGTAAATGTATCCATATATAGAAACCTAATTTAACTATCTTTTCTTCAAAATTTTATTAAGTTCTTTCTTTCTTCTTACCAATCTAAGTTTTTATATAGTTTAGGAAAAATTTCTCACTTTCTTTCTTTTTTTTTGGTTAAATTTTTACCTTATCTTTAATCTTAACTTTAACTTTGATCTAGCCTTGAAACTTTCTTTTATTTCTTTTATCTTTTTTCCAATCTTAGATTTTAGTAGATTCAGGGTTATATTTGTAGATATAAGGAGTTTTGACTTTGAGGTTGAATTTAGGATTTTACCAAGGATAAATAGTAGATTTGGATGTCAATAGTCGGCTACCATTAATAGTGCTGACTTGGAGGATTAGATTTGGGATTTTTATAACTTTAAACTATTAATTGTTGACTTGGACTTTGAAGACCTTGGCTGCGACTTCTTTGACGAGCTCGGAGGAGAAGAAGACAGGGTTTTTTGGCAAATCTAGAGAGGTATTGAGAGAGAGCTTCTTCTTGGCATGAGTTTAGGTGGTAGAAACACAGGATTCGGAGCTTAGATGAGAGAGATATGCTTGTTTGAACTTAGACTACTAATATGACACCTACTGTCACTTTTCAGGGTATATTAGAAGTTTTAAGATACTAGCAAGAAATTAGGAAGTTGGATTAGAAACTAGACTTCAAGCTATACATTTTACGTCCAAGAATTGATAGAAATGAGTTTAGAATGAGTGAGATATAGCTAGTTAAATCCAGCAATCTAAACTAGGGTTTTGAAGAAGTTAGATAAATAGAAGGGTTTGCTTTAAGCTAGAACTTGAGTTTCAAGAAGAATTTGAAGCTCATTTTTTGTGTACATATTACTTATACTATAAAGAGTCTATGTCTAAAATCTCATATCAATTGAGACTTTGATTAAGGAGTAATGGCAAATTTGTTCTTAGGTATCTAGGGTTTTGACTTTTAAAAGTATCCAACCAAGGATTTGGTGATATCTAACGATCAGTAATGAATTCATAGCTCAAAATTTATGTGATGAGGATCAAAAGTATGAGTTATGCTTTCCCAAATTTTGAGCTTATTTAGACATCTGGATCTTAAATTATGAATTTTCAAGTTTCGGGTTGAGATTTGACTTTTAAAAGTATCTGCCAAGGATTTGGTGTTATCTAACGATCAGCAATGAATTCACGGCTCAAAAATTATGTGACAAAGTTCAAAGGTATGAGATATGTTTGATTTGAGCTTATTTGAATAGCTAGATCTTAAATTATGAATTTTTGAGTTTCTAGTTTGGTTTTTACTTATAAAGTTACTTGCTAATATATTTGATGATATCTGGTGATGGGTAATGAATTCACGGTTGAGAATTTTTGTGAACATTACTAAAGAAGTGAACTCTATGCTTCCAAAGTTTGAACTTATTTAAACAGCTGGATTTTGATTTATAAATTTTTAAGCTTCTAATTTGTTGATTTATTATACACATGGTTTTGTGACTATAAAAGAGAAATTTAAGAAAGTTTGTGCATATTGGATCCAACTTGATTATAAAGAGGAACCTTGCATCTACCCGAAGCGGACTTTTGCCACGACATATTGGTGCTTCCACTGAGAGCTGCTTTAAGGGCAATCAATTGGATTAAGAATCATGGAAGATATAAATTCAGGGACAAATTTATGAGAAGGACAAGGAACGGTTGGAGCCATGGATCTTCTGA